>OZ025255.1:42122446-42637856 GCA_964019135.1 Arenicola marina
ACTCTGTCATCCATCCTCCAGCCCACTCTGTCATCCATCTCCCAAACCACTCCGTCATCCATCTCCCCCAACCCACTCTGTCATCCATCTCCCCAACCCACTCTGTCATCCATCTCCCCCAACTCACTCTGTCATCCATCTCCCAACCCACTCTGTCATCCATCTCCTCCAACCCACTCTGTCATTCATCTCCCCCAACCCACTCTGCCATCCATCCCCCAACCCACTCTCTCATCCATCTCCCCCAACCCACTCTCTCATCCATCCCCCCAACCCACTCTGTCATCCATCCCCCAACCCACCCTGTCATCTATCCCCTCAACCACCTCTGTCATCCATCCCCCCAACCCACTCTGTCATCGATCCCTCAACCCACTCTGTCATCCATCCCCCCAACCCACTCTCTCATCGGTCCTCCAACCCACTGTCATCGATTCCCCAATCCACTCTGTCATCGATCCCCCAACCCACTCTGTCATCCATCCCCCAACCCACTCTCTTATCCATCCTCCCAGCCCACTCTGCCAGCCATCCCCCAACCCACT
The DNA here is from genome assembly GCA_964019135.1 of Arenicola marina. Taxonomy (NCBI): domain Eukaryota; kingdom Metazoa; phylum Annelida; class Polychaeta; family Arenicolidae; genus Arenicola; species Arenicola marina. Next base: position 42,122,992 of record OZ025255.1, read on the forward strand.
CTGTCATCCATCCCCTCAACCAACTCTGTCATCCATCCCACCAACCCACTCTGTCATCGATCCCCCAACCCACTCTGTCATCCATCGCCCCAACCCACTCTGTCATCGGTCCTCCAACCCACTGTCATCCATCCCCCTAACCCACTCTGTCATCCAACCCCCAATCCACTCTCTTATCGATCCCCCAATCCACTCTGTCATCCATCCGCCAATCCACTCTGTCATCCCTCCCCCAATCCACTCTGTCATCCATCCCCCCAACCCACTGTCATCCATCCCCCCAACCCACTCTGTCATCGGTCCTCCAACCCACTGTCATCCATCCCTCCAACCCACTCTGTCATCCATCCCCCATCCCACTCTGTCATCCATCCCCCGAACCCACTCTGTCATCCCTCCCCCCAACACACTCTGTCATCCATCCCCCTCAACCCTCTCTGTCATCTATCCCCCCAACCCACTCTGTCATTCATCTCCCCCAACCCACTGTGTCATCCATCTCCCCCAACCCACTGTCATCCATCCCCCAACCCTCTCTGTCATCCATCCCCCCAACCCACTGTCATCCATCCCCCCAACCCACTCTGTCATCCATCCCCCTCAACCCTCTCTGTCATCTATCCCCCCAACCCACTCTGTCATCCATCCCCCCAACCCACTCTGTCATCCATCCCCCCAACCCACTCTGTCATCCATCCCCCTCAACCCTCTCTGTCATCTATCCCCCCAACCCACTCTGTCATTCATCTCCCCCAACCCACTGTGTCATCCATCTCCCCCAACCCACTGTCATCCATCCCCCCAACCCACTCTGTCATCCATCCCCCTCAACCCTCTCTGTCATCTATCCCCCCAACCCACTCTGTCATTCATCTCCCCCAACCCACTCTATCATCCATCTCCCCCAACCCACTGTCATCCATCCCCCTAACCCTCACTGTCATCCATCCCCCCAACCCTCTCTGTCATCCATCCCCCCAACCTACTCTGTCATCCATCCCCCCAACCCACTCTGTCATCCATCCCCCCAACCCACTCTGTCATCCATCCCCCCAACCCACTCTGTCATCCATCTCGTTATCTCACTTCCCGAGCTTGCCGACAAATATTACCGCCCCCCCCACCCTCTCCTCCCGCCCCCATCAACACAACCCCTCGGCCCCGGGCCTGTTGCACCTGATGAGCTGACGGCATCTCCCGTAGCGGCTAAGGAGTTCTCTTCTTTCCCATTTTGGCAGCGTTATCAATGCAGTTTTTCTGTCCCACGTTACATATTAGTCCTATTATATATGACGGCATAACATGCAAGCGAGGCATCCAAGGAAGCCACTCATCATGTCCGCCCACTCCATCTCCGCCCCTCCCGCTCACCCCTCCCCTCTCACCTCCATCTCCGCCCCTCCCGCTCACCCCTCCCCTCTCACCTCCATCTCCGCCCCTCCCGCTCACCCCTCCCCTCTCACCTCCATCTCCGCCCCTCCCGCTCACCCCTCCCCTCTCACCTCCATCTCCGCCTCTCCCGCTCACCCCTCCCCTCTCACCTCCATCTCCGCCCCTCCCGCTCACCCCTCCCCTCTCACCTCCATCTCCGCCCCTCCCGCTCAGCCCTCCTCTCTCACCTCCATCTCCGCCCCTCCCGCTCACCCCTCCTCTCTCACCTCCATCTTCGCCCCTCCCGCTTACCCCTCCCCTCTCACCTCCATCTCCGCCCCTCCCGCTCACCCCTCCCCACTCACCTTCATCTCCGCCCCTCCCGCTCACCCCTCCCCTCTCACCTCCATCTCCGCCCCTCCCGCTCACCCCTCCCCTCTCACCTCCATCTCCGCCCCTCCCGCTCACCCCTCCCCTCTCACCTCCATCTCCGCCCCTCCCGCTCACCCCTCCCCTCTCACCTCCATCTCCGCCCCTCCCGCTCACCCCTCCCCTCTCACCTCCATCTCCGCCCCTCCCGCTCACCCCTCCCCTCTCACCTCCATCTCCGCCCCTCCCGCTCACCCCTCCCCTCTCACCTCCATCTCCGCCTCTCCCGCTCACCCCTCCCCTCTCACCTCCATCTCCGCCCCTCCCGCTCACCCCTCCCCTCTCACCTCCATCTCCGCCCCTCCCGCTCAGCCCTCCTCTCTCACCTCCATCTCCGCCCCTCCCGCTCACCCCTCCTCTCTCACCTCCATCTCCGCCCCTCCCGCTCACCCCTCCCCTCTCACCTCCATCTTCGCCCCTCCCGCTCACCCCTCCCCTCTCACCTCCATCTCCGCCCCTCCCGCTCACCCCTCCCCTCTCACCTTCATCTCCGCCCCTCCCGCTCACCCCTCCCCTCTCACCTCCATCTCCGCCCCTCCCGCTCACCCTTCCCCTTTCACCTCCATCTACGCCCCTCCCGCTCACCCCTCCCCTCTCACCTCCATCTCCGCCCCTCCCGCTCACCCCTCCCCTCTCACCTCCATCTCCGCCTCTCCCGCTCACCCCTCCCCTCTCACCTCCATCTCCGCCCCTCCCTCTCACCCCGCCTCTTACTTTCACCCCCCCCCCCGCTCTCACCCCCCCCCTCTCACCTCCATCTCCGCCCCTCCCGCTCACCCCTCCCCTCTCACCTCCATCTCCGCCCCTCCCGCTCACCCCTCCCCTCTCACCTCCATCTCCGCCCCTCCCGCTCACCCCTCCCCTCTCACCTCCATCTCCGCCCCTCCCGCTCACCCCTCCCCTCTCACCTCCATCTCCGCCTCTCCCGCTCACCCCTCCCCTCTCACCTCCATCTCCGCCCCTCCCGCTCACCCCTCCCCTCTCACCTCCATCTCCGCCCCTCCCGCTCAGCCCTCCTCTCTCACCTCCATCTCCGCCCCTCCCGCTCACCCCTCCTCTCTCACCTCCATCTCCGCCCCTCCCGCTCACCCCTCCCCTCTCACCTCCATCTTCGCCCCTCCCGCTCACCCCTCCCCTCTCACCTCCATCTCCGCCCCTCCCGCTCACCCCTCCCCTCTCACCTTCATCTCCGCCCCTCCCGCTCACCCCTCCCCTCTCACCTCCATCTCCGCCCCTCCCGCTCACCCTTCCCCTTTCACCTCCATCTACGCCCCTCCCGCTCACCCCTCCCCTCTCACCTCCATCTCCGCCCCTCCCGCTCACCCCTCCCCTCTCACCTCCATCTCCGCCTCTCCCGCTCACCCCTCCCCTCTCACCTCCATCTCCGCCCCTCCCTCTCACCCCGCCTCTTACTTTCACCCCCCCCCCGCTCTCACCCCCCCCCCCATCAGGTGCATGTTAACCGACCATCCCGTATCTTGCACTAATTATTTCCCTGATCTGCTTGATCAGCGTGTTTTTTTCCGTTTTTTTCGTTTTCCTTTCTTTTTTTTCGTCTCTTCTATGGTCGCCAAAAACTAACTGATTTCCAATCCTACGGCCTCCTACACGTCCGTAAGAAAGGTGACCTCTAAGCCCGGGCAGCGAGACCAAGGGGTCGCTGACCACCCCGCCCCTAGCGGTGGGCGCTCGCGGGTCTTGCCAACACGTACACCCCAGTAATAAGCACCCAGCGAGCCAGACGACTTCCCAGCTTGCCCCGCGGCAGCAGGGAACGCCGCCCAACAGGGGGCACCACTGTCGCTTAGCCAGCTAATAGCTCGTGTCAACAATAGGTGGCGATCGAATCAATCTCTGGTCAAACACAGCGAACCAAGTTGTCCAAGTGGTAAATGACGTAGCGGCGGCAAGCGATTAGTCATTTAAGACGACATTTTGTATGTCCCCAGACATCACTTTAACGTCTCCACTTATACTAGCATTACATGTATCCTAGTTTTTACTTTTTACGTAAATGGAAAATATTATTATCATTTTACTGTTGTTGTTTGCGATAAGATCCTGACTCTTCGGAGCTCCGTCACGATAGGTCAAACCTGACTTGTGGTTGGTTTCTGTAGGACGCTGTGTAGGTCATATCGCGGTAAGGAGAAGGTCACAGAAGAGTGATCCCTAGGCCTACTCTTTGCGAAGAGTAATCCCTAGGCCTACTTATTGCGAAGAGTGATCCCTAGGCCTACTCATCGCGAAGAGTAATCCCTAGGCCTACTCTTCGCGAAGAGTGATCCCTAAGCCTACTCTTCGCGAAGAGTGATCCCTAGGCCTACTCTTCGCGAAGAGTGATCCCTAGGCTAATCTTCGCGCAGAGTGATTCCTAGACCTACTCTTCGCGCAGAGTAATCCCTAGGCCTACTCTTCGCGCAGAGTAATCCCTAGGCCTACTCTTCACGACGAAAGACGCTATCCTGCACAAACACAGACATTTGCACAGCTGGGATTCGAACCGGCCGTTTGGGTGCTACATTCTGTTTAGTGGAGTTCTGGGCCGCGGGGAAACTCGGCTTCCCGTGGTCAGTATCGGGCGGTGTAATGTCTCGCTTTCCATGTATTCAGTAGGAAAGACTACGAACGGCATTCGGAAAATATCCATTCGGCATTCTAATCGTAGTGTTTGGCCATATATTTACTCCCCATCTCCACCTTAAATTTATTATTAGGTGACATAGGCATATGTGTACCTATCGTTGGGTGCACGCTCTTTGTGCGCAGTATGTCCCATAGTAAGGTTGCAAGACCCCCGGGAGATGACCCCGTGGAGGATGAATTCACCATACTCAGTGCAGTGGCGCATTACTTCAAATTACTTCAAATTAAATCTCATGATACGAAGGCGAGTTTCACTCTGCTTACCCTTGCGTCAGTACTAGTTACTTGGCGTATAACAGTATAAACATGCGGCGCCTCCGCCTGTAGACAACGCACAGTAAGTAACCGGCCCCGACCTTTAAGATTGTGTCACCGATCACTGGCTGACATTGGCCTGACAACCACCATCGTTAGGCCAAGGCCTCCGACCACCCTGCGAGTAATGTGAGGGTATCGCCGTCGTACTGGCGGCCTGAAGACATCTCCTCATTGGTGTGATGTCAGGTCTACAACCTGTAATCACAAGGAGGTCGACTTTCGCTCACCACCCCTTCCCCTAGATCTTGTTTTATCGCCCATGGAACCCGACTAGACGGAACGCCACCTGCGTTGGACGTCGCGAGCGCCCTCTACCGTGGGAGAGTGGCAGATGGCGTAGTATCAGTTAAAGGGTCACATTTCCGGTATGACGTCACACGGCAGAACGCGCTCTCTATGGATCTGTCTCCCTTACTCTCACAGTCTCTCTCTCTCTCTCTCCCTGCCTCTCGGATAACAAGGGAGTTGTAGTGCGATGTTGTGTCCCCCAAAGCATACTATCGGGTGAGACGGCTGTAATCCGAATAATGCCGCCAGAGGGCGCTATGAGATGGACAGACACAAGGGGAATGAGATAACATTCTCTTTGGAGACAGGGGACACGACCAGACGTAGCCTCGGGAGACCCACTCTGTTCCGCCGTTGGGTCTCGGTTCCAGCCTGGCTTTTGCACGGGGACTTTTAAACAGAATAGGCGCAGTTGGAAATTCTGAATTATCTGGAGGCACACTGGGGCTAAATATCATATTTTTGCATAGATTAATCTTTTAGCTATCAGATTCTTCCAAACAATCAAAAAGATTGATCATCTGTATCTGTGTCTGCAAGATGATTTACGAAGCACCAACATCCGAACCGGGCGCCATACTTGTTTTTGGCGCGTGCTGGTGCCTGTGAATGCAGCCTGGTTCCCAAACTTTGAATTCTCTGTGAGAGAGGGCGCTGCGTCTGACAGCGCCATCTAGCGAAGATTCGTAGGCTGGGAACCAAGTTGCATTCACCAGGTACCAGCGTGCGCCAAAACAAATATGGCGCCCTGTTCGGACGTTGGTGGTCCGTAAAACGTCGTGCAAACACACATACAGGTGATCAATCTTTGTGATTGTTTGGAAGAATTTGATAGCTAAAAGATTGTTCTATGCAAAAATGTGATATTTAACCCCAGTGTGCCTCCAAATGATTCAGAATTTCAAAATGCGCCTATTCTGTTTAAAAGTCCCCGTGCGAAACCCAGGTTGGAACCGAAACCCAATGGCGGAACAGAGTGGGTCTCCTGAGGCTAGGCCAGACGAAGAATGAAGATGAAAAAACAAATTCTACATGTTAAACAATGTAATAATTTTCGGGGACATTTATGTGTCCCAACATAGTTTGTGTCCCCCATACGCGAGTCTGAGGCCTATCCGCGTCCCCCAAAGAACGGTGTCGCCGGTTCTGTGTATCTCTCGCCCATCTTGTCGCTTCTCAGCGTCCAGTAGTCAGAATGATTCAGCCTCTCGCCGCCAGGTGTCCCTCCAAATGAGGTAGTTTGAGAGCCGCCGGCCACTCTCCCACTAGATGGCGGTCTAATAAGTGTCTTTCATCTTCGGTGTCGCTGGACCCAGCTTGTCAGTGTATAAACATAGAATTGGGCAAGATCTCGAGTTCACAGTATATCGCACCTGCCCTGGGCGAAAGCCGCGTTCACACCCTGACACGTTGTTGAGATGACAACCCGGATTTGTCCATGGTTTTAATGAATTATGAAAGGGCAATTGGGCCAGTCATGTTAGGTACGATCCAACAGACTCAGTCTAAGGCTATTAATATGTCATATGTTACATATTATATTATTTCGCTCTGTGCGAGAGGGGCGGGGAAATAATAAGAATAATAAGAGGGGGGGGGGTCTGTGATCAAGCCCAGAGAATAAACAGACACATTTAGTTGGTTATTATAAAATGTCCGGAGAAACACTTACGCCTGCAGGTCCAAGAGAACCCCCCCCCCCTCCACCGCCCTTAGCTCCCCATTCGTTGATGTAGTGAGGACGTTAGATCTAATTACTCGGTTGACGGGCGGCCGACTGGCGCATTGAGTCATCAAGCGGCAAAGCACGACCACATGTGTGGCGATCAGTGACGGTCAGTGGTGGTCAGTGGTGGTCAGTGGTGGTCGGTGGTGGTCGGTGGTGGTCGTTGGTGGTGGGTGGTGGTCGGTGGTGGTCGGTGGTGGTCGGTGGTGGTCGGTGGGGGTCGGTGGTGGTCGGTGGTGGTCGGTGGTGGTCGGTGGTCGTAGGTGGTGGTCGGTGGTGGTCGGTGGTCGTAGGTGGTGGTCTGTGGTGGTCGGTGGTGGTCGGTGGTGGTCGGTGGTGGTCGGTGGTCGTAGGTGGTGGTCAGTGGTGGTCGGTAGTGGTCGGTGGTGGTCGTTGGTGGTCGTTGGTGGTGGGTGGTGGTCAGTGGTGGTCGGTGGTGGTCGGTGGTGGTGGGTGGTCGTAGGTGGTGGTCTGTGGTGGTCGGTGGCGGTCGGTGGTGGTCGGTGGTGGTCGGTGGTGGTGGGTGGTGGTCAGTGGTGGTGGGTGGTGGTCGGTGGTGGTCGGTGGCGGTCGGTGGTGGTCGGTGGCGGTCGGTGGTGGTCGGTGGTGGTCGGTGGTGGTGGGTGGTGGTCGGTGGTGGTCGTTGGCGGTCGGTGGTCGTAGGTGGTGGTCTGTGGTGGTCGGTGGCGGTCGGTGGTGGTCGGTGGTGGTCGGTGGTGGTCGGTGGTGGTCGGTGGTGGTCGGTGGTCGTCGGTGGTGGTCGGTGGTCGTCGTTGGTGGTCGGTGGTGGTCGGTGGTGGTCGGTGGTGGTCGATGGTGGTCGGTGGACGTAGGTGGTGGTCTGTGGTGGCCGGTGGCGGTCAGTGGTGGTCGGTGGTGGTGGGTAGTGGTCGGTGGTGGTCGGTGGTGGTCGGTGGTGGTCGGTGGTGGTCGGTGGTGGTCGGTGGTCGTAGGTGGTGGTCGGTGGTGGTCGGTGGTGGTCTGTGGTGGTCGGTGGTGGTCGGTGGTGGTCGGTGGTGGTCGGTGGTGATCGGTGGTGGTCGGTGGTGGTCGGTTGTCGTAGGTGGTGGTCTGTGGTGGTCGGTGGTGGTCGGTGGTGGTCGGTGGTCGTAGGTGGTGGTCTGTGGTGGCCGGTGGCGGTCGGTGGTGGTCGGTGGTGGTGGGTAGTGGTCGGTGGTGGTCGGTGGTGGTCGGTGGGGGTCGGTGGTGGTCGGTGGTGGTGGGTGGCGGTCGGTGGCGGTCGTTGGTGGTCGGTGGTGGTGGGTGGCGGTCGGTGGTGGTCGGTGGTGGTCAGTGGTGGTGGGTGGTGGTCGGTGGTCCCGATGGCGCCGCGGAAATGAACTCATACCGAAGTGTGATTGATTTGCGGTGTCTTGTCCTCAGGGGCCCGTCGCAACCCCTGCTCAAGGAAACCCGCTTCTGGCTTACATTTATGCGCCAGTCAATATTAGGTCCGGGGGCGGTATGGCGATGGGGGGAGGGGTGGAGGGGGAAGAGGCGGTTTGGGATGTTGAAGAAGGTGTGGGAAACTAGACATTGTGTGTTTCTTTATGGATTAACAGGAATGTGATAACATGGAACGACGGAGATTTATGCCTGGTCAAATTTTTTATGGTATTTTAGACAATGATGGGAAGTTAGACATACAGTTTTAGACGACCGCCCCGGAAAGGTGCTTTAACGATTCTAGCTTTCTCTAATTACACCCACCCCACTACCGCGCTCCACCTTCCTTTGAACTTCCCCGTTTCCACTCAGGCCTCAGAATGTCTGATGTATGGGCCCCTTCCCTTGATTCCCTCTGTTGGCTGACGAGCTGCCTCTTCCACCATGTCCTGGCATAGCCATCCCGGCCCAGCCGTCACCATGTCCTGGCATACCCACCCCGGCCCAGCCGCCACCATGTCCTGGCATACCCACCCCGGCCCAGCCGCCACCATGTCCTGGCATACCCACCCCGGCCCAGCCGCCACCATGTCCTGGTATACCCATCCCGGCCCAGCCGCCACCATGTCCTGGCATACCCACCCCGGCCCAGCCGCCACCATGTCCTGGTATACCCATCCCGGCCCAGCCGCCACCATGTCCTGGCATACCCACCCCGGCCCAGCCGCCACCATGTCCTGGTATACCCATCCCGGCCCAGCCGCCACCATGTCCTGGCATACCCACCCCGGCCCAGCCGCCACCATGTCCTGGCATACCCACCCCGGCCCAGCCGCCACCATGTCCTGGCATACCCACCCCGGCCCAGCCGCCACCATGTCCTGGCATAGCCATCCCGGCCCAGCCGCCACCATGTCCTGGCATACCCATCCGGGCCCAGCCGCCACCATGTCCTGGCATACCCACCCCGGCCCAGCCGCCACCATGTCCTGGCATACCCATCCCGGCCCAGCCGCCACCATGTCCTGGCATAGCCATCCCGGCCCAGCCGCCATCATGTCCTGGCATACCCATCCGGGCCCAGCCGCCACCATGTCCTGGCATACCCATCCCGGCCCAGCCGCCACCATGTCCTGGCATACCCATCCCGGCCCAGCCGCCACCATGTCCTGGCATACCCACCCCGGCCCAGCCGCCACCATGTCCTGGCATACCCATCCCGGCCCAGCCACCACCATGTCCTGGCATACCCACCCCGGCCCAGCCGCCACAATGTCCTGGCACACCCACCCCGACCCAGCCGCCACCATGTCCTGGCATACCCATCCCGGCCCAGCCGTCACCATGTCCTGGCATAACCATCCCGGCCCAGCCGCCACCATGTCCTAGCATACCCACCCCGGCCCAGCCGCCACCATGTCCTGGCATACCCACCCCGGCCCAGCCGCCACCATGTCCTGGCATACCCACCCCGGCCCAGCCGCCACCATGTCCTGGCATACCCATCCCGGCCCAGCCGCCACCATGTCCTGGCATAGCCATCCCGGCCCAGCCGCCATCATGTCCTGGCATACCCATCCGGGCCCAGCCGCCACCATGTCCTGGCATACCCATCCCGGCCCAGCCGCCACCATGTCCTGGCATACCCACCCCGACCCAGCCGCCACCATGTCCTGGCATACCCATCCCGGCCCAGCCGTCACCATGTCCTGGCATAACCATCCCGGCCCAGCCGCCACCATGTCCTAGCATACCCACCCCGGCCCAGCCGCCACCATGTCCTGGCATACCCACCCCGGCCCGGCCGCCACCATGTCCTGGCATACCCACCCCGGCCCAGCCGCCACCATGTCCTGGCATACCCATCCCGGCCCAGCCGCCACCATGTCCTGGCATACCCACCCCGGCCCAGCCGCCACCATGTCCTGGCATACCCATCCCGGCCCAGCCGCCACCATGTCCTGGCATACCCACCCCGGCCCAGCCGCCACCATGTCCTGGCATACCCACCCCGGCCCAGCCGCCACCATGTCCTGGCATACCCACCCCGGCCCAGCCGCCACCATGTCCTGGCATACCCATCCCGGCCCAGCCGCCACCATGTCCTGGCATACCCACCCCGGCCCAGCCGCCACCATGTCCTGGCATACCCACCCCGGCCCAGCCGCCACCATGTCCTGGCATACCCATCCCGGCCCAGCCGCCACCATGTCCTGGCATACCCATCCCGGCAGAGCCGCCACCATGTCCTGGCATACCCATCCCGGCCCAGCCGCCACCATGTCCTCGCATACCCACCCCGGCCCAGCCGCCACCATGTTCTGGCATACCCACCCCGGCCCAGCCGCCACCATGTCCTGGCATACCCACCCCGGCCCTGCCGCCACCATGTCCTGGCATACCCACCCCGGCCCAGCCGCCACCATGTCCTGGCATACCCATCCCGGCCCAGCCGTCACCATGTCCTGGCATACCCACCCCGGCCCAGCCGCCACCATGTCCTGGCATACCCATCCCGGCCCAGCCGCCACCATGTCCTGGCATACCCATCCCGGCCCAGCCGCCACCATGTCCTGGCATACCCACCCCGGCCCAGCCTCCACCATGTCCTGGCATACCCATCCCGGCCCAGCCGCCACCATGTCCTCGCATACCCATCCCGGCCCAGCCGCCACCATGTCCTGGCATACCCACCCCGGCCCAGCCGCCACCATGTCCTGGCATACCCACCCCGGCCCAGCCGCCACCATGTCCTGGCATACCCACCCCGGCCCAGCCGCCACCATGTCCTGGCATACCCACCCCGGCCCAGCCGCCACCATGTCCTGGCATACCCACCCCGGCCCAGCCGCCACCATGTCCTGGCATACCCACCCCGGCCCAGCCGCCACCATGTCCTGGCATACCCACCCCGCCCCAGCCGCCACCATGTCCTGGCATACCCATCCCGGCCCAGCCGCCACCATGTCCTGGCATACCCACCCCGGCCCAGCCGCCACCATGTCCTGGCATACCCACCCCGGCCCAGCCGCCACCATGTCCTGGCATACCCACCACGGCCCAGCCGCCACCATGTCCTGGCATACCCACCCCGGCCCAGCCGCCACCATGTCCTGGCATACCCACCCCGGCCCAGCCGCCACCATGTCCTGGCATACCCACCCCGGCCCAGCCGCCACCATGTCCTGGCATACCCACCCCGGCCCAGCCGCCACCATGTCCTGGCATACCCACCCCGGCCCAGCCGCCACCATGTCCTGGCATACCCACCCCGGCCCAGCCGCCACCATGTCCTGGCATACCCACCCCGGCCCAGCCGCCACCATGTCCTGGCATACCCACCCCGCCCCAGCCGCCACCATGTCCTGGCATACCCATCCCGGCCCAGCCGCCACCATGTCCAGGCATACCCACCCCGGCCCAGCCGCCACCATGTCCTGGCATACCCACCCCGGCCCAGCCGCCACCATGTCCTGGCATACCCACCACGGCCCAGCCACCACCATGTCCTGGCATACCCACCCCGACCCAGCCGCCACCATGTTCTGGCATACCCACCCCGGCCCAGCCGCCACCATGTCCTAGCATACCCATCCCGGCCCAGCCGCCACCATGTCCTGGCATACCCATCCGGGCCCAGCCGCCACCATGTCCTGGCATACCCACCCCGGCCCAGCCGCCACCATGTCCTGGCATACCCATCCCGGCCCAGCCGCCACCATGTCCTGGCATAGCCATCCCGGCCCAGCCGCCATCATGTCCTGGCATACCCATCCGGGCCCAGCCGCCACCATGTCCTGGCATACCCATCCCGGCCCAGCCGCCACCATGTCCTGGCATACCCACCCCGACCCAGCCGCCACCATGTCCTGGCATACCCATCCCGGCCCAGCCGTCACCATGTCCTGGCATAACCATCCCGGCCCAGCCGCCACCATGTCCTAGCATACCCACCCCGGCCCAGCCGCCACCATGTCCTGGCATACCCACCCCGGCCCAGCCGCCACCATGTCCTGGCATACCCACCCCGGCCCAGCCGCCACCATGTCCTGGCATACCCATCCCGGCCCAGCCGCCACCATGTCCTGGCATACCCACCCCGGCCCAGCCGCCACCATGTCCTGGCATACCCATCCCGGCCCAGCCGCCACCATGTCCTGGCATACCCACCCCGGCCCAGCCGCCACCATGTCCTGGCATACCCACCCCGGCCCAGCCGCCACCATGTCCTGGCATACCCATCCCGGCCCAGCCGCCACCATGTCCTGGCATACCCACCCCGGTCCAGCCGCCACCATGTCCTGGCATACCCACCCCGGCCCAGCCGCCACCATGTCCTGGCATACCCATCCCGGCCCAGCCGCCACCATGTCCTGGCATACCCATCCCGGCCCAGCCGCCACCATGTCCTGGCATACCCATCCCGGCCCAGCCGCCACCATGTCCTCGCATACCCACCCCGGCCCAGCCGCCACCATGTCCTGGCATACCCACCCCGGCCCAGCCGCCACCATGTCCTGGCATACCCACCCCGGCCCTGCCGCCACCATGTCCTGGCATACCCACCCCGGCCCAGCCGCCACCATGTCCTGGCATACCCATCCCGGCCCAGCCGTCACCATGTCCTGGCATACCCACCCCGGCCCAGCCGCCACCATGTCCTGGCATACCCATCCCGGCCCAGCCGCCACCATGTCCTGGCACACCCATCCCGGCCCAGCCGCCACCATGTCCTGGCATACCCACCCCGGCCCAGCCTCCACCATGTCCTGGCATACCCATCCCGGCCCAGCCGCCACCATGTCCTCGCATACCCATCCCGGCCCAGCCGCCACCATGTCCTGGCATACCCACCCCGGCCCAGCCTCCACCATGTCCTGGCATACCCACCCCGGCCCAGCCGCCACCATGTCCTGGCATACCCACCCCGGCCCAGCCGCCACCATGTCCTGGCATACCCACCCCGGCCCAGCCGCCACCATGTCCTGGCATACCCACCCCGGCCCAGCCGCCACCATGTCCTGGCATACCCACCCCGGCCCAGCCGCCACCATGTCCTGGCATACCCACCCCGGCCCAGCCGCCACCATGTCCTGGCATACCCACCCCGGCCCAGCCGCCACCATGTCCTGGCATACCCACCCCGCCCCAGCCGCCACCATGTCCTGGCATACCCATCCCGGCCCAGCCGCCACCATGTCCTGGCATACCCACCTCGGCCCAGCCGCCACCATGTCCTGGCATACCCACCCCGGCCCAGCCGCCACCATGTCCTGGCATACCCACCACGGCCCAGCCGCCACCATGTCCTGGCATACCCACCCCGGCCCAGCCGCCACCATGTCCTGGCATACCCACCCCGGCCCAGCCGCCACCATGTCCTGGCATACCCACCCCGGCCCAGCCGCCACCATGTCCTGGCATACCCACCCCGGCCCAGCCGCCACCATGTCCTGGCATACCCACCCCGGCCCAGCCGCCACCATGTCCTGGCATACCCACCCCGGCCCAGCCGCCACCATGTCCTGGCATACCCACCCCGGCCCAGCCGCCACCATGTCCTGGCATACCCACCCCGGCCCAGCCGCCACCATGTCCTGGCATACCCACCCCGCCCCAGCCGCCACCATGTCCTGGCATACCCATCCCGGCCCAGCCGCCACCATGTCCTGGCATACCCACCCCGGCCCAGCCGCCACCATGTCCTGGCATACCCACCACGGCCCAGCCACCACCATGTCCTGGCATACCCACCCCGACCCAGCCGCCACCATGTTCTGGCATACCCACCCCGGCCCAGCCGCCACCATGTCCTAGCATACCCATCCCGGCCCAGCCGCCACCATGTCCTGGCATACCCATCCGGGCCCAGCCGCCACCATGTCCTGGCATACCCATCCCGGCCCAGCCGCCACCATGTCCTGGCATACCCACCCCGACCCAGCCGCCACCATGTCCTGGCATACCCACCCCGGCCCAGCCGCCACCATGTCCTAGCATACCCATCCCGGCCCAGCCGCCACCATGTCCTGGCATACCCATCCCGGCCCAGCCGCCACCATGTCCTGGCATACCCATCCCGGCCCAGCCGCCACCATGTCCTGGCATACCCACCCCGGCCCAGCCGCCACCATGTCCTGGCATACCCATCCCGGCCCAGCCGCCACCATGTCCTGGCATACCCACCCCGGCCCAGCCGCCACCATGTCCTGGCATACCCACCCCGGCCCAGCCGCCACCATGTCCTGGCATACCCACCCCGGCCCAGCCGCCACCATGTCCTGGCATACCCACCCCGGCCCAGCCGCTGGTATGTGTAAGCTGGCCTAGAGGAGATCTATAGAGAGGGTGAACAGAGAAAGACATTTTGACCTCATATGGTGCGGTGTATCGCCACCTTCAACCAGAGACCCCCCTCCCCTCCACCCCCTATGTTCAGTCCTCCAACTGTCTGGGACTGGGACGCACCTAACGCCCCATCACTGAGGACCCGGATGTACCCAGGTGCTGCAGTTGGCAGCTTGTGATATATATATGTCAGAGAGGACTTTTGAGAATGTCATTTTCGTTAATTGTTTAACAAAAAGTCACCTCTGGGTGGCACACAGGATATGACGTCAGGACGTATTGCTCCATGTCCGTAACAAAGAAACCTGTGACGTCATGACGTCTCACCCCAAGTCCTTAACAACCAGCATTTCTGTGACGTCATGACCTCTTGCGTTCTGGCTGTTCTACCCAAGTCCGTGACGTCATGTTCCGTGTCCGTAACCACCAACACTGTGACGTCATAACGTCTTTCTTTCCGCTTGTAAGACCCAAGCGCGTGACGTCATGTCCCGTATCAGTAACCACCAACCACCAGTGACCGCATGACGTGTCTTTTCGCCCTGGCAGGAGATCGTCAACTACAACTGTCGCGCGCTGGTCGCGTCCGTCCCCTTCTTCACGCACGCCGACCCCAACTTCGTGTCGGAGGTGGTGACCAAGCTACACTACGAGGTCTTCCAGCCCGGCGACTACATCATCAAGGAGGGGACCATCGGCCACAAGATGTACTTCATCCAGGAAGGCATCGTCGACATCATCACCAAGAACGGGGACGTGGCCACCAGCCTGTCAGACGGGTCCTACTTCGGAGGTATACACGCTACGTCATTGTTGTCATATATGTGGCTTACGTGTGACAGATGTGTGTGTAGGTGTGACGTATGTGTGTAGGTGTGAGCCAGGGCGTGAAGTATGTGTGTAGGTGCGAGCCAGGGCGTGACGTATGTGTGTAGGTGTGAGCCAGGGCGTGACGTATGTGTGTAGGTGTGAGCCAGGGCGTGACGTATGTGTGTATGTGTAGGTGTGACGTATGTGTGTAGGTGTGAGCCAGGGCGTGACGTATGTGTGTGTGTGTAGGTGTGACGTATGCGTGTAGGTGTGAGCCAAGGCGTGACGTATGTGTGTAGGTGTGAGGCAGGGCGTGACGTATGTGTGTATGTGTAGGTGTGACGTATGTGTGTAGATGTGAGCCAGGGCGTGACGTATGTGTGTAGCTGTCAGCCAGGGCGTGACGTATGTGTGTAGGTGGTAGTCAGGGAATGACGTATGTTTGTATGTGTAGGTGTGAGCCAGGGCGTGACGTATGTGCGTAGGTGTGAGCCAGGGCGTGACGTATGGGTGTATGTGTAGGTGTGACGTATGTGTCTAGGTGCGAGCCAGGGCGTGACGTATGTTCGTAGGTGTGCTTAGGTTTGAGCCGGGACGTGACGTACATGTGTAGGTATCAACCAATGGTATGCGAGGTGACATGAGGCATTGTTTATTAAAGCTACGGTACAAATGTATCATCTTATAAAATAGATCCTGCCACAGTTTAACATCTGTTTTAAGAAGTAATGTTGCAGGGATGTATTACCTTGTTGGTTTCGGTATCGAGCAAAATATGCCTTTGTTGAAACTACGGTCACTGGGCCTCTTGTGGCCCTCTTCCGTTCTGTAGACATATAACTACAGTTACTGTATTGTCATCATGTAGTGTATACATATAACAGCGGTTAGTGTACCTCTGCGTCGTTTTTTCCAGAGATCTGCCTGTTGACGAACGCCAAGCGGGTGGCCAGCGTGCGGGCCGAGACCTACTGTAACCTGTTCTCGCTGTCCGTGGAGCACTTCAACGCCGTGCTGGAGCACTACCCGGTGATGCGGCGGACCATGGAGAGCGTGGCCGCCGAGCGCCTCAACAAGATCGGCAAGAACCCCAGCATCGTGAGCAACAGGGCCGACTTCGAGGAGGACATCAACACCGTGAACGAGCTCATTATGCAGACCACGCCGCTCTGCAGCAGCGGCAGTGACGACAGCGACCCGGACGGCGGCGGGGGTGGGGGAGATGGAGGGGGAGGGGCTGGGGGTGCCAGCTCCAGGTGGGGGTCCAATCGCAGTAAAGACCGCAGTCCCAGCCCCTGCAAGAAGGACAAGAAAGTGTGGGACTCGAAGGACCGGTCGAAGGATAAGGAGAAACACCCGATGCATAAACTGACGCTCGCCCTGCGTAAGTCCAAGTCCGATTGCCACGTGGGTGATAAGGCGGCCGAGCAGGAAGCCCTGGTGTAGCGGACTCGGGGTCACACTGAGAGACACGTGGCCGAGCAGGAAGCCCTGATGTAGCGGACTCGGGGTCACACTGAGAGACACGTGGCCAAGCAGGAAGCCCTGGGGTAGCGGACTCGAGGTCACACTGAGAGACACGTGGCCAAGCAGGAAGCCCTGGTGTAGCGGACTCGGGGTCACACTGAGAGACACGTGGCCAAGCAGGAAGCCCTGGTGTAGCGGACTCGGGGTCACACTGAGAGACACGTGGCCAAGCAGGAAGCCCTGGGGTAGCGGACTCGGGGTCACACTGAGAGACACGTGGCCAAGCAGGAAGCCCTGGTGTAGCGGACTCGGGGTCACACTGAGAGACACGTGGCCGAGCAGGAAGCCCTGGTGTAGCGGACTCGGGGTCACACTGAGAGACACGTGGCCGAGCAGGAAGCCCTGGTGTAGCGGACTCGGGGTCACACTGAGAGACACGTGGCCGAGCAGGAAGCCCTGGTGTAGCGGACTCGGGGTCACACTGAGAGACACATGGCCAAGCAGGAAGCCCTGGTGTAGCGGACTCGGGGTCACACTGAGAGACACGTGGCCAAGCAGGAAGCCCTGGTGTAGCGGACTCGGGGTCACACTGAGAGACACGTGGCCGAGCAGGGAGCCCTGGTGTAGCGGACTCGGGGTCACACTGAGAGACACGTGGCCGAGCAGGAAGCCCTGGTGTAGCGGACTCGGGGTCACACTGAGAGACACGTGGCCGAGCAGGAAGCCCTGGTGTAGCGGACTCGGGGTCACACTGAGAGACACGTGGCCGAGCAGGAAGCCCTGGTGTAGCGGACTCGGGGTCACACTGAGAGACACGTGGCCAAGCAGGAAGCCCTGGTGTAGCGGACTCGGGGTCACACTGAGAGACACGTGGCCAAGCAGGAAGCCCTGGTGTAGCGGACTCGGGGTCACACTGAGAGACACGTGGCCAAGCAGGAAGCCCTGGTGTAGCGGACTCGAGGTCACACTGAGAGACACGTGGTCAAGCAGGAAGCCCTGGTGTAGCGGACTCGGGGTCACACTGAGAGACACGTGGCCAAGCAGGAAGCCCTGATGTAGCGGACTCGAGGTCACACTGAGAGACACGTGGCCAAGCAGGAAGCCCTGGTGTAGCGGACTCGGGGTCACACTGAGAGACACGTGGCCAAGCAGGAAGCCCTGATGTAGCGGACTCGGGGTCACACTGAGAGACACGTGGCCAAGCAGGAAGCCCTGATGTAGCGGACTCGGGGTCACACTGAGAGACACGTGGCCAAGCAGGAAGCCCTGGGGTAGCGGACTCGAGGTCACACTGAGAGACACGTGGTCAAGCAGGAAGCCCTGGTGTAGCGGACTCGGGGTCACACTGAGAGACACGTGGCCAAGCAGGAAGCCCTGGTGTAGCGGACTCGAGGTCACACTGAGAGACACGTGGCCAAGCAGGAAGCCCTGGTGTAGCGGACTCGGGGTCACACTGAGAGACACGTGGCCAAGCAGGAAGCCCTGGTGTAGCGGACTCGGGGTCACACTGAGAGACACGTGGCCAAGCAGGAAGCCCTGATGTAGCGGACTCGGGGTCACACTGAGAGACACGTGGCCGAGCAGGAAGCCCTGGTGTAGCGGACTCGGGGTCACACTGAGAGACACGTGGCTGAGCAGGAAGCCCTGGTGTAGCGGACTCGGGGTCACACTGAGAGACACGTGGCCAAGCAGGAAGCCCTGGTGTAGCGGACTCGGGGTCACACTGAGAGACACGTGGCCAAGCAGGAAGCCCTGGGGTAGCGGACTCGAGGTCACACTGAGAGACACGTGGCCAAGCAGGAAGCCCTGATGTAGCGGACTCGAGGTCACACTGAGAGACACGTGGCCAAGCAGGAAGCCCTGATGTAGCGGACTCGAGGTCACACTGAGAGACACGTGGCCAAGCAGGAAGCCCTGGTGTAGCGGACTCGGGGTCACACTGAGAGACACGTGGCCAAGCAGGAAGCCCTGGTGTAGCGGACTCGGGGTCACACTGAGAGACACGTGGCCAAGCAGGAAGCCCTGGGGTAGCGGACTCGAGGTCACACTGAGAGACACGTGGCCAAGCAGGAAGCCCTGGTGTAGCGGACTCGGGGTCACACTGAGAGACACGTGGCCAAGCAGGAAGCCCTGGTGTAGCGGACTCGGGGTCACACTGAGAGACACGTGGCTGAGGAGGAAGCCCTGGTGTAGCGGACTCGGGGTCACACTGAGAGACACGTGGCTGAGCAGGAAGCCCTGGTGTAGCGGACTCGGGGTCACACTGAGAGACACGTGGCTGAGCAGGAAGCCCTGGTGTAGCGGACTCGGGGTCACACTGAGAGACACGTGGCTGAGCAGGAAGCCCTGGTGTAGCGGACTCGGGGTCGCACTGAGAGACACGTGGCCAAGCAGGAAGCCCTGGTGTAGCGGACTCGGGGTCATACTGAGAGACACGTGGCCGAGCAGGAAGCCCTGGGGTAGCGGACTCGGGGTCACACTGAGAGACACGTGGCCGAGCAGGAAGCCCTGGGGTAGCGGACTCGGGGTCACACTGAGAGACACGTGGCTGAGCAGGAAGCCCTGGTGTAGCGGACTCGGGGTCGCACTGAGAGACACGTGGCCAAGCAGGAAGCCCTGGTGTAGCGGACTCGGGGTCACACTGAGAGACACGTGGCGGTGCCAATGTCTTGTCCATCTCCTAGCTGTTCGATTGTTGTCATGGAAACCGTCATATTGTTCACATCCAAGGGTACTGTCCTTGGAAGGAAAGGACAGGCTAGCTGTGTATCTATGGTGATGTAGGACTGCGTTCATGGCTCCCACCGTCCTCGTTGTTATGTGCTGACTGGGACATGCCTCTGAATACTTCTCTACCTTCCGTGACGTCACCAGGCGAAGAAGATTGCGCAGCTTGGTGACTACGAACATATCTGTTTATTATATAAGCAGCATTATACCTGTGTTTTATGATGATGGACAAAGCCTTTAGTTTTTTTAATGGCCTATAAGAAAATAAATGGCCTGCGTGTTGTCCGTTGCTATGACAAAGTGGCGTCGAAGCATTGCCATGGCAACTGCGACCTCTCTTAGCTTGCTTTGGGTTTGATTAATCCACCAAGTATTCTATTGTCATTATTTCAAGGAAGTGCAAAATTGGTTAAATCATTTTAGACGTCCTGCACATATATGCCCCCCCCCCCCCCCCACACACACACATTCTGTTGTTGTCTGGGTCCAGTTCCCAGACCGAGGGCTTGGGACCATTTTGGATTCTGCGGACGACAATATTACATAATTAATACAGGGATGAGTTTTACCGAAAAACAAAGATGACAGTAAGGTAAAACTAGCCCAGACCCCGGGTTATGGGAAGGTCTCATTGACTAGTTTAAATGTTTCGACTGAAGGCCTATATTTTATCATTTGTTATTATGCAGATACGTATCCTCAATGGGGTCTGGCTTTCTGAATATCGCACGCGTGCAGTCTGCGACGTGCGGGCCAAGGTCGAACAGTTTCTTGATATTTAAATCACATGGCGTTCACTATTGGTCCTTCGTGTCCGATGCAAACTTGACAATTTCGTGACAAGATCTCGACAAGACAGAACAGCTGAAATGACTTAAATAGCCCCGTTTGTTACGTGTCAGGAAAAGCGAGAGAAAGTTGTAACTATGGCCTTCAAAGGTTCACTCCCACCGACCATTTTTGAGTCTGTAGTTGTTCTGTTACCGATCTTGTGTTAAGTTGTATTGTTTTATAATATGCACGAGAGCTTCAAACTGTATATCTAACCAGCGTTATTGTTTAATATGGTCGAATCGTGTGGGAAGTTTACATTTATTAAATCGAATATATATGGCGCTTGTTGCAAGCCAGCCTCGGTTGCTTTGCTATTTTCGGTGTTTCGTCGGCATACCTTTCATATCTTGACTGAGACTTAACGGACCGGTGTAAGTTATTTAATTGTGTAAGTTATTGCGGTTTGCTTTTTGTTGGTTTTCTTATTATTTGTAAATTATATCTGATAGTATTTTTTAATGCTAACATATTTGTGTGACATATTTGAATTTTTACAGCCCTAGCTTAAATTGTGTGTTACCCTTGTGCATATCATTCGTTCTAGTTACAACAAGCAGAGACTTCCCGGCACTATTAATACTTGAAATATAGCAATAGATAATAGTCGTAGATCGGGCATAGACAATGTACGTCCGTAGTGATAGCACACGAATTCATATCTTGAAATGCAAAAAAAAATCTCTGCATCGATTTTTCGATAAGAGAACCTTGACCACGAACTGTACTTCATTAAAGACATATGATCTCAACTCCATGTTGTGACAGGCACTACCAGCACAAACTTGTATATATATATATGTAATATCGATATGCAAATTTGCGCCCAGGTTTTGTGTCATGGCTTGTAAATATATAGCGTCTTTGGCCAACACTGTTAGCTAGGGACAGACATGTATCACAGATGCATAAGGCAAACATGTCCCTGGACTTCATCTGCCCTCAGAAGATGTGCCCATCAGCTTGTAACACTGCGCGCGGGAGTCACGTGTCGCGTGTCACGAAAGCTAAAGCCCCGTCGCTTTTATTTAAATATCACATTGGTCGGACGGAACGCTTGTCGCGCATATGAATCTCATCCATGAACGGTCGCATTATGACGCATTGCGCTCGTCATAACGTGCACCTACCATCAGTTAAAGCCAAGAGCCACACGGACCATTATTATACAAAATGAGCCTCAGATAAGGATCTCAGAGATCCCAATTATACCATTGGTTTTAATTGTTTGCTTAGCAGAGTTACGACTAGTTTGATACGCTTGATGTTTTACTTCACGCGGCATTAGTTCTTGTTAAAAGTCGATCACCTTGACATTGGTGTTTTGGAGGTCATTCATCGCACAGGGCATTGCTGAGTACAGGGGCTCATCTCGAATATAAATACTATGAAGCAAAGATGAGGAAGCGCAAGGTTGCAACTTGCTAAGGAGTATTTTACTCGTAATACCTTAAGTATGAGCATAACATAGTATTGACGTGAATAATCAAGATCTGCAGCCTAGAAGGAGTGATTCCGTCACACTAGGTCCTGGGGAGCGATTGTAACAACCCGGATGACCATATGTGCTACCTGAACATCTCTTTCGTGACCCACGTGATGAGAGAGAATGAACGGCGCGACAGAGATGTTACTGTGCTTTGATTGAAAAACAACAGAACGTGTCAAAATAACAGCAAATAGTGGTCTACTGTGTGGCAAAGTTTACTATGGGCACCAAAACGCATTAGAGCAACCCTTATTTCGGTTTGTCAAATCTCGCTATATATGTACTTTATACTTTTATTCAAAAATGTATGAGGCAATATGTTCATAATTAGATTTTGGGTTTCATTTGGTTAGATGACGGACCTTACTGTTCTACTCATTAACGATGAAGATTAAAAGTGTGTTTTTCACTCTGCTTTGGCCAGTTTCGATGAATGTAGAAATGCATGGGATGGGTAACGAAGGGACGACTTCTGCTTTGAACGGGCTCAAATCTGGATGTATGATGCGAATTACCGACATGAGATTAAAGGCTGTAAAAAGAACGACATGGCGTTGTGTATTTAATGACATGTTTGGATGTTCAATGGACACCTCAGTACACCCCCCCCCCCCCCATTCCCACACACGCACACACTACTAATTTATTCTAGAAAATGTCACCGGAAAAATGATGGGAAGTATCATAACGCACCCCGATATGTCTTGGCTGTGCCACAGCCGCACGCCGCGGACTTAGCCGTGGGGTGAGCCGTGGGGTTAGCCATAGGGTTAGCCGTTGCGTTAGCCGTTGGGTTAGCCATAGGCTAGCCGTGGGGTTAGCCATAGGCTAGCCGTGGGGTTAGCCATAGGCTAGCCGTTGGGTTAGCCGTGAGTTTAGCCATGGGGTGAGCGGAATAACTGGGTTTGGGAAGGAGGTTCATTAGGCGGACAAGTGTTAAGGTTTCCCATTCGCATAATATCTATGTTGTGGGTATCTTGGTTATGTTAAGGGAATATTGGTTATATAACGGCATATTGGTTATATAACGGCATATTGGTTATGTAACGGTATGGTAGTTATGGTAAAGGTATCATGGTTATGTTAAGGGTATATTTGTCATGCCAAGGCTATTGTGGTTATGTCAAAGATATTTTGGTTAGGCTAATAGTAATAGGGTCATGTTAAAGGTGTATTGGTTATGATAAGAGTATGTAGTTTTGGTTATGCTAAGGTTATATTGAACATGCTTAGGGTATTCTGGTTAAGGTAATATTGGCTATGCGCAGGGTGTGTTAGATTTGTTAGGGGTATTTTGATTATGTTAAGGGTAACTTGGTTATGTTAAGGGTATATTGGATATGTTAAGGGTATCTGGGTTATGTTAAGGGTATATTGGCTATGTCCATGGTATGTTATCTTTGTTAGGGGTATTTAGGTTATGTTTAGGGTATTGTGTTTATGCTATGATGATTTTGGTAACGGTAAGCGTCCCAAAAAAATTAAAAGACTTATAGGACCCCAAAACAAGTCAAAATCGCGGCTAACCATTCACGAAATTAAGGACGTTGGAAATGATTAGAATATGATTCATACCAATTAGTCTTTAACCCGTAAGCCGTTTGGTAACGCTATTGCAACGGTGTGACGAGCAGATATCGTCTGTTTTTGAAAGTGCTAAGCGACATTTCGTTTCTCTTTTCGCATTTGATCTCTTTATGTTTTGTTTTTTTTCTTGACATTGTCCAATCAAGGACGGATCAACGATTTGGGAGATGGGGTTGGGGGGGGGGGTCCCTGTAAAATAACGACTGAAGGAGTGGTGTCCCACAAAAACAAAGAGGGGAGGGGGGTGAGAGACGGGAGGGGGGGATTTACCAGGTACGTGACCCTCGGGACGTGACCACGTGAGGTTTAACATCAGAGTGAATGCCACATGGCGCTGGCCAGTGACGTCCGCCGCAAGCTCATATTGCACGACACGTGCACCTGAACTTGACATAGAATGTTCGTATTTATACTATTTTAAATAAATAACTGAAAACGGGGTTTTAAGCCATAGCGTCTTGCTTGGAGGTGTATGCGCGCTCTGCGTACGTAACGTGCACTCTCTATTCATAGAATTCACATCTGTCGCTCGACACAAAACCCCAATTAAACAAGTATTTGATTGCGATGTATATTTATTTCTGTATAATTTATTTCCTTACCTCCAAGTGATACACCACCTTGTATCTGCAAACCTTCTCTCACTTGGCTGAGGCTCACAGTGACACCAATCCGAAATACACCTGTCCCGCTATGAATTGGTCCTGTGCAGTACCAGTAGCACAGTAAATGCTAAACATTCATGTAATTAATCGCAAACTTTTCTAACTTCAATTTTGCGAATGAAGGATAATTCTAATGGTTAAACTTGACGTGGGGCAGATCGAAGGACGACAGCCTAAGCGGAACGCCGTCTGTTGGGAGATTCATAAGACAAGATTTGATTGAGAGCCGTCTGCCCACCTTAATTGTCAGGGATATGAAATCGATCACAGTTGTAACACAGAATGTGTGAGTTGTACGTGAGCTATATATAATACGTCAGCTTTATATCTATACCATACTTATATGTTTACCAATACGCTGATTGGACATCACATACTGTTCTGTGTATGGTGCTCTAGGAGATTACAACATATTGACTTTGTTCAGAAGTCGACAGCTCGTCCAGCTCAGTCAAAATGGTCCATTAACGTGCAGTTCGCTGGCTTCCCTGAGCGTTACATCCGATGAAGTTGTGCGTATGGAAGTCGTTACGACTGCAAGTCGTGCAAGCAATGGTATTTGCGCTGTTTAGTAAGCGTTCGCTGTCTGACTGGCAAATTGCCTGGCGGGGCAGGTGGCTGTTGTTATTTACGGCGATGTTGATGTTGTTGTTGGTCTAAGAATCCGGTTGTTTGTTAACACCAGGAACAGTCTTCACATGGCATATTTGTCATGTTAGGGCCTTTCAGACCAGATATAGAACGTCGTCATAAGGCAAGGCAAGGGAGACATTAACATGACATACGTCACATCCGCCTCTGTAACATAACCTACGTCACATCCGCCTCAATAACATAACCTACGTCACATCCACCTCAATAACGCAACCTACGTCACATCCACCTCAATAACGTAACCTACGTCACATCCGCCTCAGTAACATAACCTACGTCACATCCACCTCAATAACGTAACCTACGTCACATCCACCTCAATAACGTAACCTACGTCACATCCGCCTCAATAACATAACCTACGTCACACCCGCCTCATTAACATAACCTACGTCACATCCGCCTCAATAACATAACCTACGTCACATCCGCCTCAATAACATAGCCTACCTCACATCCGCCTCATTAACATAACCTACGTCAAATCCGCCCCAACACATAGCGTACGCCACATCCGCCTCAATAACGTAACCAACGTCACATCCACCTCAATAACATAACCTACGTCACATCCGCCTCAATAACATAACCTACGCCACATCCGCCTCAATAACATAACCTACGTCACATCCGCCTCAATAATTCGCCTCAATAACATAACTCACGTCACATCCGCCTCATTAGCATAACCTACGTCACATCCGCCTCGATAACATCATCTACGTCACATCCGCCTTGTTAACGAGCGACGTCACGTCTGCCTGCGCAGTATATCTCCCGATCGATGGCGCTTGTTGCTGCACGGCAGGACGAAGGCGTTGACAGATTGCAACAAGGAGTTTTGGTGTTTTTAATTTCGGTTGAGTCCTCAGAACAATAGCGGGTGTGGAGGCAGCCAACATACCCCCGTAATCAGAATGTCTATAGCGGGTGTGGAGGCAGCCAACATACCCCCGTAATCAGAATGTCTATAGCGGGTGTGGAGGCAGCCAACATACCCCCGTAATCAGAATGTCTATAGCGGGTGTGGAGGCAGCTAACATACCCCCGTAATCAGAATGTCTATAGCGGGTGTGGAGGCAGCCAACATACCTCCGTAATCAGAATGTCTATAGCGGGTGTGGAGGCAGCCAACATACCCCCGTAATCAGAATGTCTATAGCGGGTGTGGAGGCAGCCAACATACCCCCGTAATCAGAATGACTATAGCGGGTGCGGAGGCAGCCAACATACCTCCGTAATCAGAATGTCTATAGCGGGTGTGGAGGCAGCCAACATACCCCCGTAATCAGAATTTCTATAGCGGGTGTGGAGGCAGCCAACATACCCCCGTAATCAGAATGTCTATAGCGGGTGTGGAGGCAGCCAACATACCCCCGTAATCAGAATGTCTATAGCGGGTGTGGAGGCAGCCAACATACCCCCGTAATCAGAATGTCTATAGCGGGTGTGGAGGCAGCCAACATACCCCCGTAATCAGAATGTCTATAGCGGGTGTGGAGGCAGCCAACATACCCCCGTAATCAGAATGTCTATAGCGGGTGTGGAGGCAGCCAACATACCCCCGTAATCAGAATGTCTATAGCGGGTGTGGAGGCAGCCAACATACCCCCGTAATCAGAATGTCCATAGCGGGTGTGGAGGCAGCTAACATACCCCCGTAATCAGAATGTCTATAGCGGGTGTGGAGGCAGCCAACATACCTCCGTAATCAGAATGTCTATAGCGGGTGTGGAGGCAGCCAACATAACCCCGTAATCAGAATGTCTATAGCGGGTGTGGAGGCAGCCAACATACCCCCGTAATCAGAATGTCTATAGCGGGTGCGGAGGCAGCCAACATACCTCCGTAATCAGAATGTCTATAGCGGGTGTGGAGGCAGCCAACATACCCCCGTAATCAGAATGTCTATAGCGGGTGTGGAGGCAGCCAACATACCCCCGTAATCAGAATGTCTATAGCGGGTGCGGAGGCAGCCAACATACCCCCGTAATCAGAATGTCTATAGCGGGTGTGGAGGCAGCTAACATACCCCCGTAATCAGAATGTCTATAGCGGGTGTGGAGGCAGCCAACATACCTCCGTAATCAGAATGTCTATAGCGGGTGTGGAGGCAGCCAACATACCCCCGTAATCAGAATGTCTATAGCGGGTGCGGAGGCAGCCAACATACCTCCGTAATCAGAATGTCTATAGCGGGTGTGGAGGCAGCCAACATACCCCCGTAATCAGAATGTCTATAGCGGGTGTGGAGGCAGCCAACATACCCCCGTAATCAGAATGTCTATAGCGGGTGTGGAGGCAGCCAACATATCCCCGTAATCAGAATGTCTATAGCGGGTGTGGAGGCAGCCAACATACCCCCGTAATCAGAATGTCTATAGCGGGTGTGGAGGCAGCCAACATACCCCCGTAATCAGAATGTCTATAGCGGGTGCGGAGGCAGCCAACATACCCCCGTAATCAGGATGTCTATAGCGGGTGTGGAGGCAGCCAACATACCCCCGTAATCAGGATGTCTGTAGCGGGTGTGGAGGCAGCCAACATACCCCCGTAATCAGAATGTCTATAGCGGGTGTGGAGGCAGCCAACATACCCCCGTAATCAGAATGTCTATAGCGGGTGTGGAGGCAGCCAACATACCGCCGTAATCAGAATGTCTATAGCGGGTGTGGAGGCAGCCAACATACCCCAGTAATCAGAATGTCTATAGCGGGTGCGTAGGCAGCCAACATACCCCCGTAATCAGAATGTCTATAGCGGGTGTGGAGGCAGCCAACATACCCCCGTAATCAGAATGTCTATAGCGGGTGCGGAGGCAGCCAACATACCCCCGTAATCAGAATGTCTATAGCGGGTGTGGAGGCAGCCAACATACCCCCGTAATCAGAATGTCTATAGCGGGTGTGGAGGCAGCCAACATACCCCCGTAATCAGAATGTCTATAGCGGGTGTGGAGGCAGCCAACATACCCCCGTAATCAGAACGTCTATAGCGGGTGTGGAGGCAGCCAACATACCCCCGTAATCAGAATGTCTATAGCGGGTGTGGAGGCAGCCAACATACCCCCGTAATCAGAATGTCTATAGCGGGTGTGGAGGCAGCCAACATACCCCCGTAATCAGAATGTCTATAGCGGTTGTGGAGGCAGCCAACATACCCCAGTAATCAGAATGTCTATAGCGGGTGTGGAGGCAGCCAACATACCCCCGTAATCAGAATGTCTATAGCGGGTGTGGAGGCAGCCAACATACCCTCGTAATCAGAATGTCTATAGCGGTTGTGGAGGCAGCCAACATACCCCCGTAATCAGAATGTCTATAGCGGGTGTGGAGGCAGGCAACATACCCCCGTAATCAGAATGTCTATAGCGGGTGTGGAGGCAGCCAACATACCCCCGTAATCAGAATGTCTATAAATGTTCTCCCCGCGGCTGTTATCCGATCAACTTAAGCCGGTTTGGTCATGGCGTTAAGCGTAGTGCACGGCGTCGGTACTCACAGAGATTTCACAGATATGTAGAACCTCTGCCCCCCCCCCACCCTGCCACCCAGCCCCCCCCGCCTCCACCCACTCATCCAGGTGACTCACGGATAACGCCAGAGTAAGTGATTTCCTACCGCCGCTGTATTTATGGCGGTGAAGGGGGCCGTGTGCAAAATATTCGACTGTGGGGATCGCGTTATTCGGGATCGGTGCAGGAGAACTCGGATGCAGTGCCCGGATGTTAGATCCGGATCTGGCTGTAGTAGAGTGGGGGACCGGGAGGGGGCGGGGGGGGGGGGGGGGTGGGGCAGGGGATTAGTGACATCAACGAAGGTAGCCGGGAAAACACCCCAAACAAAAAAGGCTGGGTAAGAGTTCTGAAGTTCCGCAGAGCCAAGTGTTTGTTCAGGAGCAGGAAGGAACAGCCGGGGCCTTTCCGCAGGACTGTACTCTGTCCTGCTGCTCTGTTACTGCTTGGGGGAAGGGGGAGTTGTGGGGGGGGGGGGTGCAGATAGATAGTGTCCACGTGTGAACTGTAAGGCTCACTCCGGAAAGCTTGCAATAGCAAAGTATGATGGGCGTGCAGCAACAGTGACTTTTTATTTCGCAGGAGATAACAATTATTGCGTTTTATGAAATTTTTCTTTTTTTCACATCAACTGCATATCCTGTATACCTAAGATATATGGGGCGTGTGAATATAATATCATTCCAGCGTCCATCACCCGGTATTATTAAACATTTCATCTCTTGTTTTGTAAGTAGAACCCGGTAATCTTAACCTCAGCATTTGAGTCCCGTATAACGCGATGTTATAGGTCTATAGGAAATACAGCACAATAGGAAATAATCCATTTATGAATGTTACTTGACGGAATCGATGAATGCTTTCCATATTGTTTTCTCCCTGCGTTCTTTCTCTCCCGCTGAGCAGCGCCTAGCCCTTACCCTGCCCCGACTACCTCTCTTCCACCCTACCCTCTCCGCAACCGGTCTCTGTTTGCTAACATCCGGCCTCGCGCAAAACTTGGCGAGTTAAACTCTCACAGACCCTCCACCCATATCTGACCACACCGCTACCTCACCACCCTCTCGCTTGTCACCCCCTACCACCACCGGCCCCTCTACCCGTCCCTGCCTCTCCCTGGGCCCCTCCCGACCTCTCCTACTCCCACCGGTCTTCTGCGTCTGCCGGCTCGTTAACCCCAGTCTGACACCACCCCTACCCATCCCTGACACCGCACCTACCCCTACCGGCTAACCTACCGCTATCCCTTCCTGCCCCCCCCCCCCCTCACCTGGCCGATCAGCCCCCCGCCCCCCACCTGGCCGCTCCGCCCCCTCCCACCTAGCCGCTCCGCCCCCCACCTGGTCGCTCCGCCCCCTCCCACCTAGCCGCTCCGCCACTCCACCTGGCCGCTCCGCCCCCTTCCACCTAGCCGCTCCGCCCCCCACCTGGCCGCCCCGCGCCAGCGGACCCCCCGTCTCCGCCCCTCCATGAACCGTACGCGCGACTCAATCAATCTATCCTGTTTGACTGCCGGATCCAGAGAGCGGACTCGGCCTTCTGGATACCAGCCTGCGGCTCCCTCAGCGCGCCCGTCAGTAGCGATCCAGACAGTCGGAGCGGCAAGCAGCGAAAGCAGGACTTAAAGCGGATTGCTGTAAACAGACCAGCGTTTAAAATGCCAAAGTGTCCCAAGTGCAAGAAAGAGGTCTACCATGGTAGGTGATCTGTTCATTTCAATACTGGTTACATTAATTAAGGGTATCTTCTTTACTAGCAAATGCCTGAAGCCATGAAGCCATTTCTTGGTGGAATGGCAGATCCACGGGCTGTTTGTTTGGCGGAATGGTTGATCCAGAGGCCGTGTGTTTGGTGGAATGGTTGATCCAGGGCTAGTTGTTTGGCGGAATGGTTGATCCAGATGCTGTCTGCTTGGCGGAATGGTTGATCCAGATGCTGTTTGCTTGGCGGAATGGCTGATGGCTTGGCGGAATGACTGATCCAGAGGCTTTGTTTGGTAGAATGGCTGATCCAGAAGCCGTTTTTTGGCGGAATGACTGATCCAGAGGCTGTTTGTGTGGCGGAATGGCTGATCAAGTAACCCTTTGTTCGGTAGAATGGCTGATCCAGAAGCCGTTTGTTTGATAGAATAGCTGATCCAGGGGCTGTTGTTTGTTAGAATGGCTGGTCCAGCCGCCGTTTGCTTGGTGGAATGGCTGATCCAGAGGCCGTTTGTTTGGTGGAATGGCTGATCCAGAAACCGTTTGTTTGGTAGAATAGCTGATCCAGCAGCCGTTTGTTCGGCGGAATGACTGATCCATGGGGATGTTTGTTTGGTGGAATGGCTGATCCAGAAGCCGTTTGTTTGGCGGGATGGCTGATCCAGATGCTCTTTGTTTGGTGGAATGGCTGATTCCGAAGCTGTTTGTTTGGTGGAATGGCTGATCCAAAGACCGTTTGTTTGGCGAAATGGTTGATCCAAAAGCCGTTTGTTTAGCCGAATGGTTGATCCAGGGGCCGTTTTTTGGCTTGAATGCCTGATCCAGGGGCCCCCTGGATGACGGATAGGGGATGGGGCCTGAACAGGGACATACAAACACATACGATTTGGAGCCCTTTGGAAAATAAAAACTACTATTGTGCTTATCCTTTGACCTCGTAATATCTATATGACAGTTGCACAATTTGGGTAAAAATCTTTATTTTCACATCACATCTCCAAGTCCAAATAGCAGGGATAGTGAGGTGGGGTAGTGGGGTGAGGGACGGAGGGGAGGGCGGGTGATGGGGGTAGTGGGGTGAGTGAGGGAGGGGACGGAGGGTGAGGGGGTAGGCGCCTGTTCCTCGCTGCCGCTGCGCTTGTTGTTGTGCTGCGCGTGCGCCTGGGGAGTGAGGGCGTGGCACGGGGCTGAGGGGGTGAGGATCTAGCAGCGGATAAAGGAAACCAAGGGATAGGGGTGCCGACTGGGGGTGAGGAGAGTCTGGAAGGGGGTAAGGTCAAAGAGGGGGAGGGGACTATGGTCGGGGGTTGTAGGAGGGGGTGTGGCCATGTTGTGCGTGTGTGGTCGGGCGGGTAGGGGTGGATGGATTAGGCACGGTGCCTAAGCCTAACCGTGATTATCTGTGGGACGTGGAGGGTCGGCGATGGATGTTGGGGGAGGGGGTGGGGGGGTGGAAGGGGGAGGGGGCAGCCCGCCAACGATATTGTTATGGTTGTCTATGCTGTAGCCGAGAAGTATAGCCGTTGTACCGATATTGATATGGTTGTCTGTCTGTGTTGTAGCCGAGAAGTATAGCCGTTGTAACGGTATTGATATGGTTGTCTGTCTGTGTTGTAGCCGAGAAGTACAGCCGTTGTAACGGTATTGGTATGGTTGTCTATGCTGTAGCCGAGAAGTACAGCCGTTGTAACGGTATTGATATGGTTGTCTGTCTGTGTTGTAGCCGAGAAGTATAGCCGTTGTAACGGTATTGATATGGTTGTCTGTCTGTGTTGTAGCCGAGAAGTACAGCCGTTGTAACGGTATTGATATGGTTGTCTGTCTGTGTTGTAGGGGGCGGCGCGACAGCTCAGTCGGTTAGAGCGCTCGCATTGAGTGCTCTGGTCACCTGAGAGCCTAACGGCGCGTGGGTCGGCGGTTCGAGCCCTGCTGTGGCCATGTCTGTGTGGTCGCAAGATAAAGACCCCATGTCTTTCTTCGTAAAGAGTAGGGGGTTACCCCCGGGGACATGGCTCCACTCTCCCTTCCTTCTCCCATTGACGCGATATGACCAAAAGTGGTTAAAGCGTCTTGAAAAACCAACCAACTGTCTGTGTTGTAGCCGAGAAGTACAGCAGTTGCAACGGTATTGATTTGGTTGTCTGTCTATGCTCTAGCCGAGAAGTACAGCCGTTGTAACGGTATTGATATGGTTGTCTGTCTATGCTCTGGCCGAGAAGTATAGCCGTTGCAACGGTATTGATATGGTTGTCTGTCTGTGTTGTAGCCGAGAAGTACAGCCGTTGTAACGGTATTGATATGGTTGTCTATGCTGTAGCCGAGAAGTATAGCCGTTGTAACGGTATTGATATGGTTGTCTATGTTTTAGCCGAGAAGTATAGCCGTTGTAACGGTATTGATATGGTTGTCTGTGTGTGTTGTAGCCGAGAAGTATAGCCGTTGTAACGATATTGATATGGTTGTCTGTCTGTGTTGTAGCCGAGAAGTACAGCCGTTGTAACGGTATTGATATGGTTGTCTATGTTTTAGCCGAGAAGTATAGCCGTTGTAACGGTGTTGATATGGTTGTCTGTCTGTGTTGTAGCCGAGAAGTACAGCCGTTGTAACGGTATTGATATGGTTGTCTGTCTGTGTTGTAGCCGAGAAGTATAGCCGTTGTAACGATATTGATATGGTTGTCTGTCTGTGTTGTAGCCGAGAAGTACAGCCGTTGTAACGGTATTGATATGGTTGTCTGTGTGTGTTGTAGCCGAGAAGTACAGCCGTTGTAACGGTGTTGATATGGTTGTCTGTCTGTGTTGTAGCCGAGAAGTACAGCCGTTGTAACGATATCGATTTTGTTGTCTGTCTATGCTCTGGCCGAGTAGTATAGCCGTTGTAACGTTATTGATATGGTTGTCTATGCTCTAGCCGAGAAGTATAGCCGTTGTAACGGTATTGATATGGTAGTCTGTCTGTGTTGTAGCCGAGAAGAAGATGTCGTTGGGGAAGGACTGGCACGGGGCCTGTCTGAGGTGCACCAAGTGCAACAAGACACTCACCCCAGGCAGTCACGCAGAGGTAAGACCCAGACCCACATTCGGAAGAGGACTCGACCGGCCGCAGTGGTGGTGTTGCCGGTGGGAGGCGGGCATTGTTTCACCCACATATCATTTGGGTCCACCCCTATACATCGAATTGGTATACAAATTAGTTTCGTTAGAATGTCCTTGTTTTTTAACTGTTTTAACTTACATAAAAGGGAATATTTTCGTCTTACGTAATAAGAGATTCATTATTAATTCTGTAGTTATGAAGCCTATGGTTGGTTGGTTGGTTATTCAGGACGCTTTAACCAATTTTGTTCATATCGCGTCAATGAGAGAGGGAAGGGAGAGTGGAGCCATGTCCCCGGGGGTAACCCCCTACTCTTTACGAAGAAAGACATGACATCTTTATCCTGCGACCACACAGACCTGGCCACAGCAGGGCGCGAACCATCTATCCACGTGCCGTTAGGCTCTCAGGTGGCCAGAGCACTCAAGGTTAGCGCTCTAGCCCACTGAGCTATCGCGCCGCCCCCTATGAAGCCTATGAGTCGGTACACGAGGTTACATAAAAATCGATTCAGTTCCCAAGCCTTAAGTGATGTACATGTGTCTTGTTTGTAATTCAAGCTGTTGTTTTTCAGCATGAAGGCGATCCCTACTGTTCCAAGCCCTGCTACTCCGCCCTGTTCGGACCCGGAGGTAGGTGCCATGGAGAAGTAAACCCCTCACCTGCCATCCCACTGCGATAGCCCAGGCTGTCCGCCATCTCCCGTATTTTATACATTTAAGGTCGAAAACGGGTGGGAGTCAAAATATTTTCGTCGACAGAATTTGTTTTCTTTTTTTCCCTAAATAAGTATTGTTTATAATCTATTTGAAAACTTAATATAAAAAACATTTAAAAAAACATGGAGGTCAATAGTAAACTGCTTTGTAATGAGTTTTTTTTCAAGATTTTAAAGCCGTCTAAAAAACTGGACAACAGACTTTCCAAAACAAATGCATGCTGAATCCCAGTATCATGGTGACATAGATGGCAAGAAAAAAGATGTTACTGAACTAACTTTTGCTCTATAAGCTCGATTAGAACCAAATAGGCTATAAAATAGGCCAAAAACGCAGAATTATAAAAATTTTGTATGAATATTTTGTGTATTCGCTTGTAATGCACAAAATACATGCACATTTGGCGGATGAAGTAAAAATATTCGATGTGAGGTTTGCTTACTTGACGTCAACGCACGATGAGCGTGCATGTACCTCTAGAACACCAGGATTGATACTCGACGTCATTCGTATTAAACTAAACTGATATGGCCGCCTAACAAATAAATATTGAAAATCGTAAAATTTAAAAACAATAATGATGTGGAAATAGAAGGTAATAACTTGTGAATCAATAACCTACGCTTTTGAACATATTGAGAGCATCAATGCAAGGCTACTCTAAATGTTTTACTCTGTTAAGATCAGAAGTGTCTGAACTTAACTGAGCGTATTGTGTTCCTTTCAAGCGCCTACTTATGATCAGTACATATGCTTTCATTCGGTGTGTGCCGCGCCCTGCCCCGTTGGCACTGTGACCCACACGAAATACGGATGCCCGTGACATTGTGCATTCCAAAGGATGCGTTATGATCAGGTGACTTCATGAAATCCATTTCGTTTCAGGCTTTGGTCACGGAGGCACAGAGAGCCACACTTTCAGCAAGTGAGCAGTGGACATCGCGCGCGGGACGACTTTGTGACGACGAATCGTCACCACGGCAACCAAGCAGTCTCGTCTACACATGTCACTTACTGTTGGGTTGCCATGTTACGGCGTTCTAATAACGATGGTTATCAAGGGGTATTCATCAAGTGTCTGTGCAAGTGTGGTAGAGGTTGGGTCTAGTGTATATGTAGTTAATGACCATAGACATGATATACCCAGTCACTGGGGTAGTTGTATCTTCCATTTGTAGAAATTTACTCTTATCGCCGACTTCATTTCGCAATAATTTACTTTAAATTTCTTAAAATTTAATAATTTAATTTAAGTCCCACGATGTAATAATTATAAAATGCAGCCTTGTCTTGGGCAGCATATAAATATATATGTCAAAACTAAAACCATCTTCAACTGGCATACGAGGATGTACGCGTACATAGCTCGCTCGCTGGTTTTTCATGACAGTCAAGTGTTGCTGCGGAAACCGGTTCGTGAATATTGTGTGTATATTTTTGTAGAAATAAAGTATTTGTAGCAAACTCTATCTGAATACGTTCGTTACTGTCACACTGGCGGATTCCGTAACGGTGTGGTAAAGTGCTTCAATATTTAACGTATATTACCTTCCACATAAGTGTAGCGATGTAAGCCATCATTATGCCTTCAAACCCCCATGTGTGCTAACAACACGAAAGAACAGACAAAATACCCCACCTGTACTCATCAGGTACGGGTGCAAAGGTCGCAGAATTGGATGTACCAGGACGATGCAATTCATGGATCATATATAACTACGAATGTCTAGATAAATGAACCAGGTCTTCGTAACAATATGTCATCGCTATCAGGACTGGGCCACCCGCTTGGCCTAGTGGTTAGTGAGCTCGGCTATGTCCAGTGACATCCCATCCTTTTTACAAACGAATGGTGGGTTACCCCCCGGGACATGGCTCCGCTCTGCCATTGACGAGATGTGACTTTCATAGGGTATTGTGCCCTTCTCAAACAAACTAACATCCATCATTAACATCAATATAAATAAGAAATAAACAAATGAATCGCATAATGAAACAGTTTTATTAACAGGTAACAGCGTTAAAATCAGGTTGACAGTTTATATTTCAACCCCAAGGAATTTCATTGGTGTAGACACAACCTAAAAAAACAACAAAGTCAGTGACAAACCAGTGATTAAATAAACTTGGCTCGCTCAACAAGTAATCGGTATGAGCAACAATGCCTTTGAAAGACGTAATATAAATAATTGTAAACATAAAAGATATGAACAGTCAGTACTTTTGTAGGAAACGAAACCCGTGGACATATATTATCATCAGAATAAGGCACCAATTTGTGGTCCATCTCCACATTAATGAACCAAACAATACGGTTTGTTACGGCCATTTATGATTGCACTATGCAGTGCTTGGGGCCTTGGGTGCCTTATGATTTAAAGTGCCGGTCACGTGAGGAGGTTAAAAAAGACAACACACGAGGTCGGCAACCTTTCCGTTAACAAGACAAGTTTCTCTGTTTTTTCTCTTGTATATCACCCTAGATGCCCAGCGTTGTAAGTATTTTTTCTATTGTTTGTTCAACAAAGCTATGGACAATCTTTTGATTATGTAATGTAATTTCTTGGTCATTTTAGGTTCGATTATTTCGATGTTTCACCTGCACACGTTTCTGACATTTAAGGGACGTAGTTTTTGAAGTCGTTAGGGGGGATTGTACATGGTCATGTATATTTTTTTTTGTGTTATGTATCTCAGCTTCTGTTTTGGTATACAAGCTACCCCTTCTTGTGACACGTATTTATATATTTTTTCCAGATTAAACCGTGCTATACGTGCTACAATAAAGCTACCATGAACAACCGTCACGCATGAGTGCCCACGGGAAGTTTTTCTTTATATCGAGCACGCGTATGATACGTGAAGGCAAGCCGGGGACAATAGACTCTATTTCAACACGCGGACATCCTATAGTCTGAAGGCTATATTGTTTAATAACGAGCTGAATAACTCAAGCCCAAATATGGAAGCCAGACAAGGCACCCCTGACGAAACTTTTGACTCGCAGATTGCTCACATGGAGCAATTAAACAACTCACTCATGGACAACTTAAAAGGCCAACGTAGTCGCCTGAAAGGCAAAGTTACACGTATTGTTAATGAAATAAACCACCTGAGTTTGAACTCACATAACTTGACAACAATAACAAAGAAATCATCAGATCTGGAGCAGGCGTACCATGCTTTCCTGCGGTTACATCAGCAGCTGCATGAACTCCTAATTGAAGACGACGATATTCGCCGCTCCATTACGTACGGTGAGCGAGTTTCTGCTGACGTACAACAGGCACAGCAGAAAGTAAATATTTGGATGGCGCACATGGAGAAAAGCGTTGCGCGTCAGGAGGATGTTAACCCCGAGGATTCCGTCAGTCAGGCGGGTTCTCGCTCATCGGCGCGCGCCAGTATGGTTCAGTCTAACGCTACTTCGAAGGTTTCTACACGGAGCTCAGTGATCGGCGCTAGACTGAAGGCGGCAGCTGACAGAGCTGCCTTGCAGGCTGAGGCTGGAGCGCTGCGTGACAGTCGTGTGCTTGAAGAGCAGGAGTTTTTGTTGAAGCAGCGACGCAAGGAAATGGAGCTGCGAATCAAGATTGCCAAGGCCAAGGCCATTGAAGACACCTATGCTGCAGCTGAGGAGGAGGAGGCTGCGGGACATTCCCCAGGCTATCATTCAACCCCTTTGTCTGGTGCTTCTGTCTACCCTCGCTCCACTCTCAGCGCGGGCCAGCGGCCGGATCCTTCAGCCGCTCCGTCCGTTCGTCAAGTCACCATGCCAACTGTTGACCCTACCCGTAGCAGACCATCGGCGATACCCCATGTTTCTCCTTTCCCCTCTGAGGCCAACGCCCGGTCGGGGATTGACGCTGTTACGGAAGCTCTGATAAACATGATGAACAATACGCAACAGCAACAACAGTCTCTCGTTGAGGCCCTTCAGTTACCCAAAACTGAACTTATGACCTTCGACGGTGATCCCATTAAGTACTGGACATTTATCAGGGCTTTCGAGGTGACTGTTGAAAGAGAATCGATCTCTGCTGGTGCTAAACTCGCGAGATTGTTGCAATACTGCTCGGGGCCAGCCAAAAAACTCATTGAAGGCTGTGCCATAAAGGAACCTACGGAAGGATACATGAGTGCGAAGAGACTTCTGAAGGAGCGATTCGGCAACGATTACCACATCGCAGAAGCTTGGATCGAGAAACTCCTCAGTCGTCCAGATGTTCTCGACAACAGTGAACTCCTTGGTCTGTCCGATGACCTCAGGAGCTGCAGGGAGACGCTTGATGCCATGGGGAAGCTAGGCGAGCTCAACAATCGCCATAGCCTGTGTCAGATCATCGCCAAACTGCCTTTTGATCTCCGGAAGAATTGGTTGACGAAAACCCATCACATCAGAACCGTGGACGAACGATCGCCGACTATAGACGACATATTGAAGTTCGTGACCACCGCGGCGGAACAAGCCAATGATCCTGTTTTCGGCAAGTTAGTGGTACGGGAACGTAAGGCGCCGAAACCCAAGAGCCAAACGAGAGACAAACCACATGCTACGTTCAATGTACACGCAGAAGCCTCACATGTCTATCAGTCACCTATTCCACCTGGCAGTGCCTCAACACAACAAGCCAACCCGGCGACCACAGCAGTGAGGGTCCAAGGACCCTGTCCCTGTTGCAGTCAAGGACATTCGTTATTTAGCTGTGACGTATTCAAGGGATGGCAAACCAATGCGCGACTCGACTTCGTGCAAAGCCAAGGTCTTTGTGTGAACTGCCTTCGTGCTGGCCATGGTGCGAGGGATTGTCGCCGAAATACTGTGTGTACCGTGCCGGGATGCGGGTTGAAACATACCAAGTTTCTGCACCTGACACGTCCTAGAGACAGAGCGAATGTTGGATCGACATCTACTCCACACCGTGATGACAACAATGTGACACCTCATGTTGTGAACCCGCCACATCAAGCTGAGCCGACTACTTCTACCAGTCTGTCATGTACTGAAGTCGGCTCCCGGACGGGAAAAGTGGCACTACCGATTGTTCCTGTCAAGGTGAGAAGGCAGGGAAGTACAAAATTCATGACAACATATGCCCTGCTAGATAGTGGATCAACGCAAACGTTCTGCTCAGAGGAGCTGGCAAACCAACTTGGAGTACCAGGGAAGAGAGACACGATGAGGTTGACAACTCTCGATGCACGAGAGATTCTGACAGACACCCATGTGGTTAGCCTCGAAGTGACCGATCTTCAAGACGATAATCAAATCGTTATGCCGCATGTGCTTACCAGGCCCGAGCTCAATGTCAGTGTTGACAACATGATTACTCAGCAAGAGATCACGAGGTGGACACACCTTCAGGACATTCTATTACCAGAAATCGACATGACCAAAGTTCATCTGTTGATAGGACAAGATAATCCGTCGGCTCTCATCCCCATTGAGGTCCGTGTAGGAGATCCAGGGACTCCGTATGCTACGAAGACCATGTTAGGCTGGACTCTAAATGGCCCAGTGGAGACCGGCACTGTGACGAGTGTCACGTCACATTTCGTTGGCACCGATACTGAACTACAACGCCAAGTTGAGAACTTTTGGAAACTCGACAACATCCCCGGAGATGTGGCGATCAAGTCCATCAGTGACAGAAAAGTTATCTCAGTATGGGAAAAGTCACTGTCACGTGATGGCAGCCACTACGGTATGGACATTCCCTTCAAACGCAGACCGCCAAATCTCCCTGACAACAAGGTGATGGCGGAACATCGCTTGCGTCTCCTTGGGAAGAGGCTGCAAAAGGACAAGGTCCTACACAACAAGTACGCAGCCGGCGTGCACGACATGCTGCAGCGCGGATACGCGGAACTTGTGAGTCCAGAAGAGGACAAAGTTGCAGATGGCACCGTGTGGTACTTGCCTCATCACCCCGTCATCAACCCACGAAAACCTGACAAGGTCAGAATCGTTTTTGACTGCGCGTCAAAGTTCCAAGGCACGTCTCTGAATGATGTAGTGCACCAAGGACCAGACCTGACAACGAAGCTGATTGGAGTGCTTCTGCGATTCCGCCAAGAACCGGTAGCTCTGATGGCCGACATCGAGGCCATGTTTCATCAGGTCAAGGTGAACGCTGATGATCGTGACGCCGTCCGTTTCCTGTGGTGGACAGATGATGACGTGACACAAGCTCCATTGACGTATCGGATGACGTCTCACTTGTTTGGCGGAGTCTGGAGCCCCAGTTGTGCCAGCTTCGCGCTGAGGCAAACCGCTAGAGACGGCCAGGAGACCTACGATGTGGACACCATAGAGACAATCGACAAGAACTTTTATGTTGACGACTGCTTGAAATCGGTCGCCTCAACGACTGAAGCTACCGAACTGGTCCATCAGTTACGCGCCCTGCTGACACGCGGCGGGTTCCGTCTGACAAAATGGCTGAGTAACGATCGCGAAGTTATGCAGTCAATACCGGAGACAGAATGGGCCAAGGGCGTCCCCTCGCTGGACCTGGATGAAGCAATCTTGCCGACAGAACGAGCTCTGGGCGTTCTGTGGCATGTCGAGACTGACACCTTGGCGTTTGACGTCCATCCGAAAGACAAACCGCATACCCGACGTGGCCTTCTGAGCATAGTCAGCTCTGTCTATGACCCACTTGGTTTCGTCTGTCCTTTTGTACTCCTTGCCAAGATCCTATTTCAGCAATCCTGTAGACGGAAGCTAGGCTGGGACGACGAGTTACCTGCTGACTTGGATGAGCAGTGGGGCCGGTGGTTAGACGATCTGCCATCACTGCGTGGCATGTCAACCCACCGCTGCATGAAACCCTCCGACTTTGGTGTGATCGCTTCTGCCCAATTACACCATTTGTCAGACGCTTCCGAGAAGGGTTATGGTTCGACGACCTATCTTCGCATAGAGGACAAGACAGGACGAGTGCACTGTACCTTGCTGATGGCTAAAGCCAAGCTGTCTCCACTCAAGACAACGACCATTCCGCGGCTGGAACTTGCCGCCGCTGTTGTGTCCATTAAACTCGACCAGATGATGAGAGAACATTTGCAGATCCCCCTCGCCGAGTCGGTGTACTGGAGCGACAGCATGATTGTTCTGCATTATCTCCGAAACGACGACAAAAGATACCAGACATTTGTAGCTAATCGCGTCGCAACGATTCTGGAGCATTCCTCGCCGCGGCAGTGGAGGCACGTCCCCACTAGATCAAACCCGGCTGATGTGGTCTCTCGCGGTCTGCCGGCCAAGGACCTCATTGCAGACGACCAGTGGCTAAATGGCCCGACCTTCCTGTGGCAAGGAGAAGGTTGCTGGCCCGCTCAACCGGACTTCAATGACAGCTTACCAGCCGATGACATGGAGATTAAAGGAGAAGTTCGTGTGTACAACACGAAAACTGACACACTCACATCCGAAGACAACACCATGCAGAAGATCTTAGAAGCCCATTCCAGTTGGGATAAGCTCAAGACAACGGTCGCGTGGTTTCTTCGCTTGAAGGAGATACTCCGTTCCAGGATAAGCCAGACAAATACGGCGGTCGCATCAGGCTCGCTCAAAGTTTCTGAGCTCAAGGCAGCCGAGAGGGAAATCGTGAAATATGTCCAAAGGACATCTGTCACTGACAACCACCTGCAATCAGGTTGCTACCGCCGACTGTCGCCAACAAAACTCCCCGATGGGATCGTGTGCGTGAGAGGACGTCTCAACAACGCATTGTTGGCCGACGAAGTCAAACACCCGTGGATTTTGCCCACTCGTCACAGGGTGGTAGATTTAATCGTCGAACATTACCACATCGCTACGGGACATCGCGGCATCGAGCATGTCCTCGCCGAAATTCGACAGCGCTTCTGGATTGTCAAAGGGCGTGCTGCTGTCAAGCGCGTCATCTACAGGTGTATCCCGTGCCGCAAGTGGAAGGCACCCTGTGAGTCTCAGCAGATGGCCGACCTGCCAGTCGATCGTGTAACGCCAGATCTCGCTCCTTTCACCATGGTGGGAGTAGACTTCTTTGGTCCGTTTCTTGTCAAGAGAGGCAGGAGCGAACTTAAGAGATATGGATGTCTCTTTACATGTCTCACAACGCGAGCCATTCACCTCGAAGTGTGTCACAGTCTGGAGACTGACTCATTTATCAACGCATTGCAGCGTTTTACCAGTCGTCGAGGCTCGCCCACAGAGATACGATCTGACAATGGGACAAACCTAGTCGGTGCTATGCGCGAGCTGCGCCGTGCCATCCGGGACTGGAATCAGACAGTGATTGAGAACTATTTGCGACAACGTGAAATCCAGTGGATTTTTAATCCACCGACGGCCTCCCACATGGGTGGCGTTTGGGAACGGCAAATCCGAACCGTTCGTTCCGTTCTCAACAGCTTGCTGGCTCAGCAAACGCTCGATGAAGAAGGGTTAGTCACTTTAATGTGTATCGTCGAGAATATCGTCAACAGCCGCCCGATCACAAAACTGTCGGATGACCCACGAGATCCAGCGCCATTAACGCCCAACCATCTGCTGCTTCTACGCTCAGGACCCATTCTACCTCCTGGGAACTTTGTCCAGCAGGGCATCTACCGGCGAAGGTGGCGCCAAGTGCAGTATATGGCCAACGTATTCTGGAAACGTTGGCTTAAGGAATACCTACCATCACTCCAGGAACGGCAAAGGTGGCTGAATCAGAAACGTAATCTACGCTGTGGAGATCTTGTTCTAATCAAGAACGAGAATCAACCTCGATATCAGTGGCCGCTCGGACTGATTGCTGACGCCTACCCTGGCAGAGATGGCCTCGTGAGGACAGTTCAAGTCAGGACCGCGGCGGGAGTCTTTGTCAGACCTACCCACAAGATTTGTCTGCTGGAGCTAAACCCGGAACCACTCGGGCTTCCGGATTGACTATTGACTGACTATTCTACTGTTATGTTATAATGATCAACCGACTAGTTAACTGTCATAAATGACCTTATATGTAGTAATGACATGTTCACATGTGCATTAGGGGCCGGAATGTTACGGCCATTTATGATTGCACTATGCAGTGCTTGGGGCCTTGGGTGCCTTATGATTTAAAGTGCCGGTCACGTGAGGAGGTTAAAAAAGACAACACACGAGGTCGGCAACCTTTCCGTTAACAAGACAAGTTTCTCTGTTTTTTCTCTTGTATATCACCCTAGATGCCCAGCGTTGTAAGTATTTTTTCTATTGTTTGTTCAACAAAGCTATGGACAATCTTTTGATTATGTAATGTAATTTCTTGGTCATTTTAGGTTCGATTATTTCGATGTTTCACCTGCACACGTTTCTGACATTTAAGGGACGTAGTTTTTGAAGTCGTTAGTGGGGATTGTACATGGTCATGTATATTTTTTTTTGTGTTATGTAACTCAGCTTCTGTTTTGGTATACAAGCTACCCCTTCTTGTGACACGTATTTATATATTTTTTCCAGATTAAACCGTGCTATACGTGCTACAATAAAGCTACCATGAACAACCGTCACGCATGAGTGCCCACGGGAAGTTTTTCTTTATATCGAGCACGCGTATGATACGTGAAGGCAAGCCGGGGACAATAGACTCTATTTCAACACGCGGACATCCTATAGTCTGAAGGCTATACGGTTGGTGGAACTGCCAACACAGAAACGGACCAACTGACTTATAGTCAACATTACTAAACACACTAAATTATTGAGGTTTTATTTCCCGTATATACCACGATGGTCCATCGGGCTCCATCCCAATGAAGGTTTGTGTGCCGTCCGCATGCACCGAATAATAACCACACCTTAAGTAGAAATCAACGTGGACAACGCGTGGAAACTTGGTGCAAATGGCGTTCTTTTAACAGACACTCTGTCCAATTCGCCCATTTGCTGAGACTCTATTCTGCGGT
Source organism: Arenicola marina (assembly GCA_964019135.1). Lineage (NCBI taxonomy): Eukaryota > Metazoa > Annelida > Polychaeta > Arenicolidae > Arenicola > Arenicola marina. The sequence goes on from OZ025255.1 coordinate 42,166,687, forward strand.
GTTGGAAACATACGTCGTGATACAGGACTTTCTGGTACGGATGACGCATCCTACACGGGCGCGTCGAGATAAAGGTCTTTCTGGTACGGATGACGCACCCTACACGGGCGCGTCGAGATAAAGGACTTTCTGGTACGGATGACGCACCCTACACGGGCGCGTCGAGATAAAGGTCTTTCTGGTACGGATGACGCACCTTACAAGGGCGCGGCATTATTTTTCTGTACTAAATGCAATGCAACGTCTCTGTGACCAGGAATGATGGCAAACAGAACTGATACCCAAAACAACAGCAAAATCATCAAGATATGGAAATATTGTCAGTAAAATATAGGAGCAGTATAGGGTAAACAGAGGTACATGGCAAGGTATATATCATTATAGAAATTATGCTCGTCTTGATCTTAAGTTCGTCTCTTAAAATGCTATACAATGATAAAGCCACATTTAAATACTTTCACAAACCGGTTTTGGCTCAACTTGGCTTGGGACCCTGCTAGCATATAGGAAAATGTTGGAATATTAGCAAAATAGTAAAGACCTGCTGTAGGTAATGCTAGTCCTCAGGAGAGGTCTGGTTATGGTAGGACACGTTCGGGTTTTTCAGCAACTGGAACTTTAGAGAGTCACACGTTGCGACGATTGTTCGACATGTTTCAGAAAAGGCAAGGTGCGACTGACTTGATGACTTGCCCCCAATTTGTCGTGAATTTGATGACGTCACTCTGACGGGTGACTGACTTGATGTGTTGATGACGTCGCCGACGGGCGACTGACTTGGTGTGTTGATGACGTCATACTGGATGATATATATATACGCCTCTGACGACATAATGTGCCGGAAGATCATGACGTCATCCCGAAGTCCCGAGTGTAATGCTTGACCCGATGACGTCATATCGGTGGTCTCGCCTAGACAGCGGTCTCGCCCAGGACCGTGGGCGGACTAAGCCGTCCGGAGCCGGGGCGGTCCCCGGCCGCCCTGACCCCCGCCCTCGCCCACAGACTTGGGTAGTACAGCGACTACGTCGTCCGGATCAGAGCAGTCTGCCTGCTGACCGGCGACCGCACATCCGTCTCGGCGCGTCGGAACACGGACGCCGCCGCGGTGGCTCCCCCAAGCGGCAGACCCGGGGCGCTGGCATACGCCGTGGCGTCACCAAGAGGCAGACATGGGGCGCCGGCGTTCGCGGTGGCGTCCCCAAGCGGCAGATCCGGGGCGCCGGCCTGCGCGGTGGCGCCCCCAAGCGGCAGACCCAGGGCGCTGGCATACGCCGTGGCGTCACCAAGCGGCAGACACGGGGCGCCGGCGTGCGCGGTGGCGCCCCCAAACGGCAGACCCGGGGCGCTAGCCTGCGCGGTGGCGCCCCCAGGCGGCAGACCCGGGGCGCCTGCCTGCGCCGTGGCGCTCCCTATCGGCAGACCTGCGCATCGACAGGCGGCGCAGAGGTGACACCGCGTCACATAGGGAGAGTCCGTCCGATCCAGACCGCTCCATCCGGGGCCAGGATCCGCCACCTCGGGGCGCCAGTCCGGATCCGAGACGTACCGGGATGGCAGGATAGCCAAGCGTCCGTTGTAAAGTGAGGACACATAGGACTCGTTGTTGTTGGCGTCCGGGGACCGGGATCTGTGACCAGAGGGGAGGACATCCAGACCGGACTCCGGATCCACGTAATCCTGCTGCCGTTCATCCCGGCGGTGGGGAGCGACCGCGGGACTGTCCTGGACCACGCCCACCAGCCGTACGATCTGGTTCCTCTTGCTCCAGGCGTGGTAGGTCCGAGTGTGGTAGCGCACGGCGATCTGCCGAGCTAATAGAGGATACGTTAGGTGGCCATGTCAGTTTACAATGTAAAATAAAGGAAGGAAGTTATGTTATTCCGTGGCATCACATGACATCCTTACAGCGATAGGCCACCAGACAGACAGCTGTAAGGAGGATAAGGTCCCCTGCCATATTTACCCCGATCCAGAGAGATGTCAGGACTCACCACGATCTAGGGAGAGGTCGGGACTCTCTACGATCCAGAGAGATGTCGGGACTCACCACGATCCAGAGGGATGTCGGACTCACCACGCTCCAGAGAGATGTCGGGACTAACCACGATCCAGAGAGGTCGGGACTCACCACGATCCAGAGAGGTCGGGACTCACCAGGATCCAGAGAGATGTCGGGACTCACCAGGATCCAGAGAGGTGTCGGGACTAACCACGGTGCTGAGAGAAGTCGGGACACACCACGATCCAGAGAGATGTCGAGATTCACCGTGATCCAGAGAGAGGTCGGGACTCACCACGGTCCAGAGAGATGTCGGGACTCACCACGGTCCAGAGAGATGTCGGGACTCACCACGATCCATAGAGATGTCGGGACTCACCAGGATCCAGAGAGAGGTCGGGACTCACCAGGATCCAGAGAGATGTCGGGACTCACCACGGTCCAGAGAGATGTCGGGACTCACCACGATCCAGAGAGACGTCGGGACTAACCACGATCCACAGAGATGTCGGGACTCACCAGAATCCAGAGAGATGTCGGGACTCACCACGATCCAGAGAGGTCGGGACTCACCAGGATCCAGAGAGATGTCGGGACTCACCACGATCCAGAGAGATGTCAGGACTCACCACGATCTAGGGAGAGGTCGGGACTCTCTACGATCCAGAGATATGTCGGGACTCACCACGATCCAGAGAGATGTCGGACTCACCACGATCCAGAGAGATGTCGGGACTAACCACGATCCAGAGAGGTCGGGACTCACCAGGATCCAGAGAGATGTCGGGACTCACCAGGATCCAGAGAGGTGTCGGGACTAACCACGGTGCTGAGAGAAGTCGGGACTCACCACGATCCAGAGAGATGTCGGGACTCACCACGATCCAGAGAGATGTCGAGATTCACCGTGATCCAGAGAGAGGTCGGGACTAACCACGGTGCTGAGAGAAGTCGGGACTCACCACGATCCAGAGAGATGTCGGGACTCACCACGATCCAGAGAGATTTCGAGATTCACCGTGATCCAGAGAGAGGTCGGGACTCACCACGGTCCAGAGAGATGTCGGGACTCACCATGGTCCATAGAGATGTCGGGACTCACCAGGATCCATAGAGAGGTCGGGACTCACCAGGATCCAGAGAGATGTCGGGACTCACCACGATCCATAGAGATGTCGGGACTCACCAAGATCCAGAGAGAGGTCGGGACTAACCACGGCCCAAGAGATGTCGGGACCCACCACGATCCAGAGAGACGTCGGGACTAACCACGATCCATAGAGATGTCGGGACTCACCAGGATCCAGAGAGAGGTCGGGACTTACCAGGATCCATAGAGATGTCGGGACTCACCACGGTCCAGAGAGATGTCGGACTCACCACGATCCAGACTGTGTAGATAACCACCAGGCTGGAGGACAGGAGCAGGAGTCCGACCGTCTGCCAGCTGGCCAGACCCATCTCCTCGGTGAAGTGCTGGGCGCCCGTGATGCAGAGCCAGAGACTGACCGCCACCAGCGGCGTGACGGCCAGGAAACACGCCGCGTCGCCTAGCAACACCCGCCGGTCACGCCCACCCTGGCGAAGCCACTGAGGGAAATATATAGATGTGTCTGTTGAAGGATCTGCGATTGTCACAGCGCTACGTCATAGGTTCACCTCAGCCAATCAGGGCGCATGGACCATTCTGCAAGCTGCTTCGGTTCCTGAGGTACTAGTTAAAGAACGAGCTGGAGTACATTCGCCAAAATAAAGCACGAGACTTCCAAAACGCGAGGTTTGGGTACTTGACGTCAACGCACGATGAGCGTGCATGTACCTCTAGAACACCAGGATTGATATATTGAATATCGAAAAATCATATAATTTAAAAACAATAATGGAAATAAAAGTTGTGGATATGCTATGCTAGATAAACAGTCGCGATGCACCCAGAATACCATGTGCTAGAGGTAACTCGTGAATCACTAACATACACTATTGAACATATTGAGAGTATGAATGCAAGGGTCTACTCTAAATGTTTTACTCTGTAAAGATCAGAAGCGTCTCCAGTTAACTGAGGGTATTGTGTTTCTTAACTATTTATGATCAGTATATATGGTTTTATTCGGTGTGTGCCGCGCCCTGCCCCGTTGGCAATGTGACCGGAAAATGATACTTTCCCACACGAAATACGGATGCCCGTGACTCTGTGCATTCTAAGGGATGCGTTATGATCAGGTGACTTCATAAAATCCATTTGGTGTTAGGCTTTGGTCACGGAGGCACAGAGAGCCACATCTTCAGCCGGTGAGCAGTGGACATCGCGCGCGGGACGACTTTGTGACGACGAATCGTCACCACGGCAACCAAGCAGTCTCGTCTACACATGACACTTACTGTTGGGTTGCCATGTTACGGCGTTCTATAATCACGATGGTTATCAAGGGGTATATTCATCAAGTGCTGTGCAAGTGTGGTAGAGGTTGGGTCTAGTGTAAATGTAGTTAATGACCATAGACATGATACACCCAGTCACTGGGGTAGTTGTATCTTCCATTTGTAGAAATTTACTCTTATCGCCGACTTCATTTCGCAATAATTTACTTTAAATTTCTTTAAATTTAATAATTTAACTTAAGTCCCACGATGAAATAATTATCAAATGCATCCTTGTCTTGGGCAGCATATAAATAGATATGTCAAAACCAAAACCATCTTCAACTGGCATACAAGGATGTACGCGTAGATAGTTCGCTCGCTGGTTTTCCTTACAGTCCAAAAATTGCTGCGAAAACCGGTGTGTGAATATTGTTTGTGTATATTTTTCTAGAAATCAAGTATTTGTAGCAAACTCTATCTGAATTCGTTCGTTACTGTGACACTCGCGGATTTCGTAACGGTGTGTCTCTCGATGAGGGGGTGTTAACCCCAGGAACAGTCTTCACATGGCATGTTTGTCATGTTAGCATTTTACAGACGAGACCTAGAACGTCGACATATGGCACGGAAGACATTAACATAACCTACGTCACATCCGCCTCAATAACATAACCTACGTCACATCCGCCTCATTAAATAGCCAAGTCACGTGTGCTTGCCCGCAGTATATCTCTCGCAATATGGCGCTTGTTGCTGCACGGTAAAACGAAGGCGTTGATATATTGCAACGACGGGTTTTGTGTCTTTAATTTTAGTCCTCAGAACAATAGCGGGTGTGGAGGCAGCTAACATACCGCCGTAATCAGGATGTCTATAAATGTTCTCCCCGCCATTGTTATCCGATCAACTTAAGCCGGTTTTTGCATGGCGTTAAGGCGTAGGCGTCGGTACTCACAGCCGTCACTGCAGAGATTTCACAGATATGTAGAGCCTCTGCCCCCCACCCCCCCCCCCCCCCCCACCCTGCCACACCCAGCCCCCCTCTCATCCAGGTGACTCACGGATAACGCCAGAGTAGTGATTTCCTATCGCCGCCGTATTTATGGCGGTCAGGGAGGCCGTGTGCAAAATATTCGACTGTGAGGATCACGTTGTTCGGGATCGGTGCAGGAGAACTTGCGAGCAGTGCCCGGATGTTAGATCCTGATCTGGCTGTAGTAGAGTTGGGGGACGGGGAAGGGGAGGGGAGGAGGGGGGGCAGGGGGGTTCGTGACATCAACAAAGGTAGCTGAGAAAACACCCCAAACAAAAAAGGATGGGTATGGGTGGGTAAGAGTTCCGCAGGGCCAGGTGTTTGTTCAGGAGCAGAATGGAACAGCCGGGGCCTTTCCGCAGCTCTGCTCTGATACTGCTTGGGGGGAAAGGGGGGCGTGGGGCAGAACAATAGTGTCCACGTGTGAACTGTAAGGCTCACTCCGGAAAGCTTGCAATAGCAAATGGCGTAAGTATGATGGGCGTGACATTTTTCTTAACCGGTTGCACTTGCTTTTCCTACCAGCTTTATATCCTATATACCTAAGATATATTGGGCGTGTGAATATAATATCATTCCAGCCTCCATCACCCGGTATTATTAAACATTTTATCTCTTGTTTTGTAAGGAGAACCCGGTAACCCTAACCTCAGTATTTGAGGCCAGTATTACTATTTTTATAGGTCTACAGGATATACAGCCCAATATGAAATAATCCATTTATGAATACTACTTGACGGATCCGATCAAGGCTAGGTCCGTATGGTTTTCTCCCTCTTTCTTTCTCTCCCGCTGAGCAGCAGCGCCCCCCCCCCCTCACCCTAGCTGCCGCCCAACCCCCTCTACCACCCTACCCTCTCCGTAACCGATCTCCGTTTGCTAACATCCGGTCCTAGCGCAAAACTCTCGCAGACCCTCCACCCATATCTGACCACACCCCTACATCGCCGCCCCCTACATATCTCGCTATCACCCCCTACCCACCACCGGCCCTTCTACCCGCCCAGCCCCCCCCCCCCCCCCCCACCACTCCCCTCCACCTGACCGCCCCGCCCAGCGGACCCCCCGACTTCGACCGCTCCATGAACCGTGCGCGCGACTCAATCTATCCTGTTTGACTGCGGATCAAGATTGCGGACTCGGCCTTCCGGATACCAGCCTGCGGCTCCCCCAGCGCGCCCGTCAGTAGCGATCCAGACAGTCGGAGCGGCAGGCGGTGAAAGCAAGACTTAAAGCGGATTGCTGTAAAGAGACCAGCGTTCAAGATGCCAAAGTGTCCCAAGTGCAAGAAAGAGGTCTACCATGGTAGGTGATCTGTTCATTTCTATAATGGTTACATTAATTAGGGTATCTTATTTACTAGCAATGGTCCGAAGCCATGAAGTCATGCATTTTTGGCGGAATGGCAGATCCCGGGGCTGTTTTTCGGGCGGCATAGTGATCGAGTAGCCGTTTGTTTGATGGAATGGTTGATCCAGGTGCTGTTTGTTTGGCAGAATAGTTGATCTTGAGGCTGTTTGTTTGGCGGAATGGTTGATCCAGTAGCCGCTTGTTTGACGGAATGGTTGATCCAGGGCTGGTTGTTTGGCGCAATGGTTGATCCAAATGCTGTTTGTTTGGCAGAATGGTTGATCCAGATGCTGTTTGCTTGGCGGAATGGCTGATCCAGAGACTGTTTGTTTAGCGAAATGACTGATCCAGAGGCCGTTTGTTTGGCCGAATGATTGATTCAGAGGTAGTTTGTTTTGGGGAATGGTTGATACAGAGGCCGTTTGTTTGGCGGGATGGCTGATCCATAGGTTGTTTGTTTGGCGGAATGACTGATCCAGAGGCAGTCTGTCTGGCGGAATGACTGATAAAGAGGGTGTTTGTTTGGCGGAATGACTTATTGAAAAGCCGTTTGTTTGGCGGAATGGCTGATCCAGAGACTGTTTGTTTGACGGAATGGCTGATCCAGAGATTGTTTGTTTGGCGGACTAGTTGATCCAGAGGATTTTTTGTTTGGCGGAATGGTTGATACAGAGGCCGTTTGTTTGGCGGAATGACTGATCCAGAGGCTGTCTGTCTGGCGGAATGACTGATCCAGAGGGTGTTTGTTTGGTGGAATGACTGATCCAGAGGATGTTTGTTTGGCGGAATGACTTATTCAAAAGCTGTTTGTTTGGCGGAATGACTGATCCAGAGGCTGTTTGTTTGGTGGAATGACTGATCCAGAGGGTGTTTGTTTGGCGGAATGACTTATCCAAAGGCCGTTTGTTTGGTGGAATGGCTGATCCAGATGCTGTTTGTTTGGTCTAATGGCTGATCCAGAGACTGTTTGTTTGGCGGAATGGTTGATGTAGAGACTGTTTGCTTGGCGGAATGGCTGAGCCAGTGGCTGGTTGTTTGGCGGAATGGTTGATTCAAAGGCTGTCTGTCTGGCGGAATGACTGATCCAGAGGCTGTTTGTTTGGCGGAATAGTTGATCCAGAGGATTTTTTGTTTGGCGGAATGGTTGATACAGAGGAGAGGCCGTTTGTTTGGCGGGATGGCTGATCCATAGGTTGTTTGTTTGGCGGAATGACTCATCCAGAAGCCGTTTGTCTGGCGGAATGGCTGATCTAGAGGCCGTTTGTTTGGCGGAACGGCTGATCTAGAGGCCGTTTGTTTGGTGGAATGGCTGATCCGGAGGCTGTTTGTTTGGTGGAATGGCTGATCGGGAGGCTGTTTGTTTGGTGGAATGGCTGATCCAGAAGATGTTTGTTTGGTGGAATGGCTGATCCAGGGGCTGTTTGTTTGGCGGAACGGCTGATCCAGGGGCTGTTTGTTTGGCGGAATGGCTGATCCAGGGGCTGTTCGTTTGGTGGAACGGCTGATCCAGAGGTTGTTTGCTTGGCGGAATGGCTGATCAAGAAGCCGTTTGTCTGGTAGAATGGCTGATCCAGAGGTTGTTTGCTTGGCGGAATGGCTGATCAAAAAGCCGTTTGTCTGGTAGAATGGCTGATCCAGAGGTTGTTTGCTTGGCGGAATGGCTGATTCAGAGGCCGTTGGTTTGGTGGAATGGCTGATCCAGGGGCCGTTTGTTTGAAGGAATGGCTGATCCAAGGGCCGCCTAAATGGCGGATAGGGGGGGCGGGGCCTGAACAGTGACATACAAAAGCATTCGATTTGGTGTCCTGGGCAAAATGGAAGCTACTATTGTGCTTATCCTTTGTCCTTGTAATATCTACATTAGGGTAAAAATCGGTATTTTCACATCTGGATTACTGCATAGGCCAAGTCCAAGTAGCAGGGATAGTGAGGTGGGGTAGTTAAGTGGTGTAAGTGGGGTGAGGGACGGAGGGGAGGGCGGGTGATGGGGGTACTGGGGTGAGTGAGGGAGGGGAGGAAGGGTGAGGGGGTAGGCGCCTGTTCCTCGCTCTCGCTGTGCTTGTTGTTGTGCTGCGCCTGTCAGCGACGAAAAAACTAGGGAGTCCACGCAGGTGTGGGGGGTCGGGGTACCACCCGGGGGTGGGAGGGGGGGGAGGAGGGAGGAAAGGGGGGGCCCAAGGCTGGGGAGTGAGGGTGTGGCACGGGGCTGAGGGGTGAGGATCTAGCAGCGGATAAAGTAAACCTAGGGATAGGGGTGCCGACCGGGGGTGAGGAGTGTCTGGAAGGGGGTAAGGTCAAAGAGGGGGAGGGGACTATGGTCGGGGTCGGTGGAGGGGGTGTGGCAGCGTTGTGCGTGTGTGGTAGGGGAGGGTAGGGGTGAATGGATTAGGCGCGATCCCTATAAGCAAGACCGCGATTACCTGTGGGACGCGGAGGGTCGGAGATGGATGTTGGGGGATAGGGGGGGGGGTGCAGGCCGCCAACTTCCGTTCTTGTACCCACACGAGCAGATGGCAGCGGAACCTGATAGCATGCCCTGTCGGCATGTGGTCCGGCTATATTAAGATGACCATTCGATCAACACTACACCATGCACATGCACATCCTCAGCCCTACACCTGATAGCTACACCTCCGCCTAGGGGCACCCCCCCCCCCCCCCTGCACACCTCCAACCCTCACCCCGCGCTGCCGGGGTTCTCATAATAACATACCTGCACACATATATTATCCTGTGGTTTGATCGATCTATACGCCTCACCCCACCCACATCCCGACCACCCCACCCGGCCAATGACCTTTCATTGCAAGGGATGGGATCCCCGAGGCTCCCCTCATGCCTTATCGCAATCCTTTACTATGCTCCCGTGGTGTGTCTGATGATCACTGACGTAGTGTCCAGAAATTGTCTTAGAAATGTTCAGGGTGAGGCAGGTTGCTAGGGGGTCGGGGGGGCGGGGGGGGGAGGTGGGTACTGGGAGATTATTGCCCGGGTGAGATGGTTGGGATGTGGGTGGGGTCAGGCGACATTTTTGTGGGTTTCTTTTGTCAAACAACGAATGAAGAACGATATATAGTTTATAGCAAACCTATGTAGTATGTATAGCCATTTTTAAGGCTATTGATACGGTTGCCTGTCTGTGTTGCAGCCGAAAAGTATAGCCGTTGTAACGATATTGATATGGTTATCTGTCTGTGTTGTAGCCGAGAAGAAGACCTCGTTAGGGAAGGACTGGCACAGGGCCTGTCTGAGGTGTACCAAGTGCAACAAGACACTCACCCCAGGCAGTCACGCAGAGGTAAGACCCAGACCCACATTCAGATTGGACATGACATGACATGTTGGTGTTTTAGGCCACTTTTGTGCACATACAGGCTAAATTGGGCCGAGGAACCTCCCGGGATGATGAAGGATGAAGGAATGAAACATGCCCCAGATTAGGTGCCCGAGCCCGGATTCGAACCCAGGACCTATTGATCTGCGGTCTAGTGCGCTAACCACTACACCAGGGAGGCCCCCTCATTCAGATTGGGGTTCAACTGGCCGCAGTGGTGGTGTTGCCGGGGGGTGGGGGGTGATTATTCCACCCTCATATCATTTGGGTTCACCCCTATACGTTGCTTTGGTATACAAGTTATTTTCATTAGAATGTCATTTTTTTACAAAGTTTTTCAACTTAAAAATAACCTCGTTTTTAACGTAAGAGATTCGTTATTAGTTCTGTCGTTATGAAGCCTATGAGTCGGTTCACGAGGTTACATGAAGTCGATTCAGTTCACAAGCCTTTAAGTGATGTTCATGTGTCTTGTTTGTAATTCAAGCTGTTGTTTTTCAGCATGAAGGCGATCCCTACTGTTCCAAGCCCTGCTACTCCGCCCTGTTCGGACCCGGAGGTAGGTGCCATGGAGAAGTAAACCCCTCACCTGCCATCCCACTGCGATAGCCCAGGCTGTCCGCCATCTCCCGTATTATAGACATTTATGGTCGAGAGCGGGTGGGAGTCAAAATATTTTCGTCCACAGATTTGTTTGTCTTTTTTCTCTAAATAAGTATTGTTTATGGATCTACTTGAAAACTTAATATAAAAGAACATTTAAAAAAAACATGGAGGTCAATAGGAAACTGCTTTTTAATGAGTTTTTTTTTCAAGATTAGCCGTCTAAAAAACTGGACAACAGACTTCCCAAAAAAAACTGCATGCTGAATCCTAGTATCATGGTGACATAGATGGCAAGAAAAAAGATGTAACTGAACTAACTTATGCTCTATAAGCTCGATTAGAACCAAATAGGCTATAAAATAGGCCAAAAATGCAGAATTATCCCAATATATTTGCTTGTAATGCATAAAATACCTGCACATTTGGCGGAAGAACTAAACATATTCGATGTGCCATGGATCGATATTACTTGTCATTGAAAGCTAAAAATGCACAAAAAATTTAATTCTGTTCTAAAAAAATCCGCCAGGCGCCATCCGCTCTCGACCTTAATAAAATATATCTGACACGCAACAGTATTCGCCAGATGGTGACACCGGTGACCGGGGATCGGAAGCGCATGAACTGAACTACGGGTATTGTGTTCCTTAGCTATTTATGATCAGTATATATGCTTTTATTCGGTGTGTGCCGCGCGCTGCGCCGTTGGCAATGTGACCTAAAAATTATCCTTTCCAACACGAAATACGGATGCCCGTGACATTGCGCATTCTAAAGGATGCGTTATGATCAGGTGACTTAATGAAATCCATTGCGTTTCAGGCTTTGGTCACGGAGGCACAGAGAGCCACACTTTCAGCCAGTGAGCAGTGGACATCGCGCGCGGGACGACTACTGTGACGACGAATCGTCACCACGGCAACCAAGCAGTCTCGTCTACACATGGCACTTACTGTTGGGTTGCCATGTTACGGCGTTCTAATAACGATGGTTATCAAGGGGTATTCATCAAGTGTCTGTGCAAGTGTGGTAGAGGTTGGGTCTAGTGTAAATGTAGTTAATGACCATAGACATGATACACCCAGTCACTGCGGCAGTCGTATCTTCCATTTGTATAAAATTTACTTCACACGATGGAATAATTATAAAATGCATCCTTGTCTTGGGCAGCATATAGATATATATGTCAAAACCAACACCATCTTCAACTGGCATACAAGGATGTACGCGTAGATAGTTCGCTCGCTGGTTTTCCTGACAGTAAAATATTGCTGCAGAAACCGGTTTGTGAATATTGTTTGTGCATATTTTTGTAGAAATAAAGTAACAAACTATCTGAATTCGTTCGTTACTGTCACACTGGCGGATTCCGTAACGGTGTGGTAAAGTGCTTCAATAGTTAACGTATATTACCTTCCACGTAAGTGTAGCGATGTAAGCCATCATTATGCCTTCAAACCCCCATGTGTGCTAACAACACGAAAGAACAGACAAAATACCCCACCTGTATTCATCAGGTATGGGTGCAGGTCGCAGAATTGGATGTACCAGGACGATGGAGTTCATGGATCATATAGAACTACGAATGTCTAGATAAATGAACCAGGTCTTCGTAACAGGATGTCATCGCCATCAGGACTGGGCCACCCGCTTGGCCTAGTGGTTAGTGTGTTCGGCTACGTCCAGGGAGCTGTGCCACGCCGTCTATCGGGAGTTCAACAAGGGATCGCATTTGTCTGTATTCGAGCAGCCGATAAACGCCCCATCCCATCCCGTTCACAAACGAATGGTGGGTTACCCACGGGACATGGCTCCGCTCTGCCGTTGACGAGATGTGGCTTTCATAGGTTATTGTGCTCTTCTCAAACAAACTAACTACAGCTATCATTAACATCAATATAAATAAAAAATAAACAAAAGAATCGCATAATGAAACAGTTTTATTTAAAGGTAACCGTGTTGTAATCAGGTTCACAGTTTATATTTCAACCCCAAGGAATTTCATTGGTGTCAACACAACGTAAAAAACAACAAAGTCAGTGACAATCCAGTGAATAAATAAACTTGGCTCGCTCAACAAGCAATCGGTATGAGCAACAATGCCTTTGAAAGACGTAATATAAATAAACGTAAACATAAAAGATATGGACACTCAGTACTTCATTTGTAGGAAACGAAACCCATGGACATATATTATCATTAGAATAAGGCACAATTTTGTGGTCCAGCTCCACATTAATATACAGACCAATATGGTTGGTGGAACTGCAAACAAACGGACCAACTGACTTATAGTCAACATTACCAAACGCACTAAATTATTGAGGTTTTATTTCCCGTATATACCACGATGGTCCATCGGGCTCCATCCCAATGAAGGTTTGTGTGCCGTCCGCATGCACCAAATAATAACTACACCTTAAGTAAAAATCAACGAGAACAACGCGTGGAAACTCGGTGCAAATGGCGTTCTTTTAACAGACACTCTGTTCAATTCGCCCATTTGCGGAGACTCTATTCTGCGGTGTTGGAAACATACGTCGTGATACAGGACTTTCTGGTACGGATGACGCATCCTACACGGGCGCGTCGAGATAAAGGACTTTCTGGTACGGATGACGCATCCTACACGGGCGCGTCGAGATAAAGGACTTTCTGGTACGGATGACGCATCCTATACGGGCGCGTCGAGATAAAGGACTTTCTGGTACGGCTGACGCATCCTACACGGGCGCGTCGTGGTAAAGGACTTTCTGGTACGGATGACGCATCCTACACGGGCGCGTCGTGGTAAAGGACTTTCTGGTACGGATGACGCATCCTATACGGGCGCGTCGAGATAAAGGACTTTCTGGTACGGCTGACGCATCCTACACGGGCGCGTCGTGGTAAAGGACTTTCTGGTACGGATGACGCATCCTACACGGGCGCGTCGTGGTAAAGGACTTTCTGGTACGGATGACGTATCCTATACGGGCGCGTCGAGATAAAGGACTTTCTGGTACGGCTGACGCATCCTACACGGGCGCGTCGTGGTAAAGGACTTTCTGGTACGGATGACGCATCCTACACGGGCGCGTCGTGGTAAAGGACTTTCTGGTACGGATGACGCATCCTACACGGGCGCGTCGTGGTAAAGGACTTTCTGGTACGGATGACGCATCTTACACGGGCGCGTCGTGGTAAAGGACTTTCGGGTACGGATGACGCATCCTATACGGGCGCGTCGAGATAAAGGACTTTCTGGTACGGATGACGCATCCTATACGGGCGCGTCGAGATAAAGGACTTTCTGGTACGGCTGACGCATCCTACACGGGCGCGTCGTGGTAAAGGACTTTCTGGTACGGCTGACGCATCCTACACGGGCGCGTCGTGGTAAAGGACTTTCTGGTACGGATGACGCATCCTACACGGGCGCGTCGTGGTAAAGGACTTTCTGGTACGGATGACGCATCCTACACGGGCGCGTCGTGGTAAAGGACTTTCTGGTACGGATGACGCATCTTACACGGGCGCGTCGTGGTAAAGGACTTTCTGGTACGGATGACGCATCCTACACGGGCGCGTCGTGATAAGGGACTTTCTGGTACGGATGACGCATCCTACACGGGCGCGTCATGGATAGTGCCTTGTGGGCACAGGTGACACTTCCTACACGGGCGCGTCATGGATAGTGCCTTGTGGGCACAGGTGACACTTCCTACACGGGCGCGTCATGGATAGTGCCTTGTGGGCACAGGTGACACTTCCTACACGGGCGCGTCATGGATAGTGCCTTGTGGGCACAGGTGACACTTCCTACACGGGCGCGTCATGGATAGTGCCTTGTGGGCACAGGTGACACTTCCTACACGGGCGCGTCATGGATAGTGCCTTGTGGGCACAGGTGACACTTCCTACACGGGCGCGTCATGGACAGTGCCTTGTGGGCACAGGTGACACTTCCTACACGGGCGCGTCATGGATAGTGCCTTGTGGGCACAGGTGACACTTCCTACACGGGCGCGTCATGGATAGTGCCTTGTGGGCACAGATGACACTTCCTACACGGGCGCGTCATAGATAGTGCCTTGTGGGCACAGGTGACACTTCCTACACGGGCGCGTCATGGATAGTGCCTTGTGGGCACAGGTGACACTTCCTACACGGGCGCGTCATGGATAGTGCCTTGTGGGCACAGGTGACACTTCCTACACGGGCGCGTCATGGATAGTGCCTTGTGGGCACAGGTGACACTTCCTACACGGGCGCGTCATAGATAGTGCCTTGTGGGCACAGGTGACACTTCCTACACGGGCGCGTCATGGATAGTGCCTTGTGGGCACAGGTGACACTTCCTACACGGGCGCGTCATGGATAGTGCCTTGTGGGCACAGGTGACACTTCCTACACGGGCGCGTCATGGATAGTGCCTTGTGGGCACAGGTGACACTTCCTACACGGGCGCGTCATGGATAGTGCCTTGTGGGCACAGGTGACACTTCCTACACGGGCGCGTCATGGATAGTGCCTTGTGGGCACAGGTGACACTTCCTACACGGGCGCGTCATGGATAGTGCCTTGTGGGCACAGGTGACACTTCCTACACGGGCGCGTCATGGATAGTGCCTTGTGGGCACAGATGACACTTCCTACACGGGCGCGTCATGGATAGTGCCTTGTGGGCACAGGTGACACTTCCTACACGGGCGCGTCATGGATAGTGCCTTGTGGGCACAGATGACACTTCCTAAAATATAGCAATATATAGGAATATTGGCGAAATAGTAAAGAAATAGCAAGAGAAAAAAATAAACAGGAATGTATAGAAGCATAGGAACTTTGGGAGACCTGCTGTAAGTGATGTAGTCTCGTGGGGATGTATACTTATGGTAGAACGCGTTCGTAGTGGTCAGCAACTGGAAGCGTAGAGACTAACCCGATGATTCTTTGATATGTTTCAAAAAAGACAAGGGGGCGACTGACTTGATGACTTAACCCCGATTTGTGGTGGATTTGATGACGTCACCTCAAGTGACGTCACTACCAGGCGTGGCACACTTTATGACGTCACTCCGACGGGTGACTTGATGTGCTGATGACGTCACCGACGGGCGACTGACCTGAAGCGCTGATGACGTCACTCCGACGGGCGACTGACTTGGTGTGTTGATGGCGTCATACTGGATGATATATATATAAGCCTCTGACGACCCAATGAGCTGAAAGATCATGACGTCATCCCGAAGTCCCGAGTGTAATGCTTCACCCGATGACGTCATATCGGTGGTCTCGCCTAGACAGCGGTCTCGCCCAGGACCGTGGGCGGACTAAGCCGTCCGGAGCCGGGGCGGTCCCCCGCCGCCCTGACCCCCGCCCTCGCCCACAGACTGGGGTGGTACAGCGGCGACGTCGTCCGGATCAGAGCAGTCTGGCTGCTGAGCGGCGACCGCACATCCGTCTCGTCGCGCTGGAACACCGACGCCGCCGCGGTGGCTCCCCCAAGCGGCAGACCCGGGGCGCTGGCATACGCCGTGGCGTCACCAAGCGGCAGACACGGGGCGCCGGCGTGCGCGGTGGCGCCCCCAAACGGCAGACCCGGGGCGCTAACCTGCGCGGTGGCGCCCCCAAGCGGCAGACCCGCGCACTGACAGGCGGCGCAGAGGTGACACCGCGCCACATAGGGAGAGTCCGTCCGATCCAGACCGCTCCATCCGGGGCCAGGATCCGCCACCTCGGGGCGCCAGTCCGGATCCGAGACGTACCGGGATGGCAGGATAGCCAAGCTTCCGTTGTAAAGTGAGGACACATAGGACTCGTTGTTGTTGGCGTCCGGGGACCGGGATCTGTGGCCAGAGGAGAGGACATCCAGACCGGACTCCGGATCCACGTAATCCTGCTGCCGTTCATCCCGGCGGTGGGGAGCGACCGCGGGATTGTCCTGGACCACGCCCACCAGCCGTACGATCTGGTTCCTCTTGCTCCAGGCGTGGTAGGTCCGAGTGTGGTAGCGCACGGCGATCTGCCGAGCGAGTACAGGATACGTTAGGTATGACATCCTTTCAGCGATATGCCACAAGACAGACAGCTGTAATACTTCAGGATTCACATCATTTCCCATTACCAGGATAAGGTCCCCTGCCATATTTACCCCGATCCAGAGAAGTCGGGACTCACCACGATCCTGAGAGATGTCGGAACTCACCAGGATCCAGAGAGGTCGGGACTCACCACGATCCTGAGAGATGTCGGGACTAACCAGGATCCAGAGAGATGTCGGGACTCACCACGATCCAGAGAGACGTCGGGACTAACCACGATCCATAGAGATGTCGGGACTCACCACGATCCAGAGAGATGTCGGGACTCACCAGGATCCAGAGAGAGGTCGGGACTCACCAGGATCCAGAGAGAGGTCGGGACTCACCAGGATCCAGAGAGATATCGGGACTCACCACGGTCCAGAGAGATGTCGGACTCACCACGATCCAGAGAGACGTCGGGACTCACCACGGTCCAGAGAGATGTCGGACTCACCACGATCCAGAGAGACGTCGGGACTCACCACGGTCCAGAGAGATGTCGGACTCACCACGATCCAGAGAGATGTCGGGACTCACCACGATCCAGACTGTGTAGATGACCACCAGGCTGGAGGACAGGAGCAGGAGTCCGACCGTCTCCCAGCTGGCCAGACCCACCTCCTCGGTGAAGTGCAGGGCGCCCGTGATGCAGAGCCAGAGACTGACCGCCACCAGCGGCGTGACGGCCAGGAAACACGCCGCGTCGCCTAGCAACACCCGCCGGTCACGCCCACCCTGGCGAAGCCACTGAGGGAAATATATAGATGTGTCTGTTGAAGGATCTGCGATTGTCACAGCGCTACGTCATAGGTTCACCTCAGCCAATCAGGATGCAGGAACCATTCTACCACCTGCACCGGTTCCTGAACGGTTAAAGAACGAGCTGGAGTGCATTCGCCAAAGTAAAGCAAGAGACGCGATAGCGTCGAGTGGTTTATTTGGGGAATGCACGACAGCGAGTTCTTTAACGTAGTGTTCTGCTCATGATTGTGAGAAACAGGGAAAGAACGGATTCGCTTTAAAATGAAAGAACGACCGATCAACTAATGCAACAGTCAATGTGAAGCCCCAGGGGGGAGAGTGGGGGAGGGGGAATTCGACATTTTTTTGACAAGTTTTCTTTTTTAAATCCCCACACAAGAATTAAGTCAAAACAACTTCCCCTGAAAAGCAATATTGGGGATTTAACGCTTTTACTTTGAGAGATTATCTATATATGTCATGTCTTTGGCATTAGGACATATCTTGCACCATTAAACACATATGTGACACCTTGAGTAGAAATGGCACGGCCCCGTTCATAGGCGACGCGAGAAATATATGCAATCGATAACCGTCAAACTTCCGTATATTTTGAGTTTTCTGATCTAATCCCGCCCCCCACCCCTACCACCTGAAGCTTAACATTGACTTATGTATTCCGTTTGTCTGCTTGTCTTGGAATTTGCAAGTTTTGACAGCACCAGTTAGTTCGCCTCAGCTCAGCTGATATCTCCTCTGATATTTTGATGTATACAGCATTATATTATCAATAAGGGACATTCATTCAATACCTCTTTAGCGTATCTTCCTTGAGTAACAAATTCACACATTGAAACTAACAAATTGATAACAAATTGACATATTGAAAATAAAAAAATTGGAAACAGATGCAAAAATTGACA
Organism: Arenicola marina; assembly: GCA_964019135.1. Lineage (NCBI taxonomy): Eukaryota > Metazoa > Annelida > Polychaeta > Arenicolidae > Arenicola > Arenicola marina. The sequence continues at coordinate 42,185,105 of OZ025255.1, forward strand.
GTGAGACATGCATGTGGGTGAGGGAGGGAGAGCATGTGGGTGAGAGAAGGAGAACATGTAGATGAGGGAGGGACAGCATGTGGGTGAGGGAGGGAGAGCATGTGGGTGAGGGAGGGACAGCATGTGGGTGAGGGAGAACCATTATGTGGGTGAGGGAAGGACAGCATGTGGGTGAGGGAGGAACAGCATGCGGGTGAGGGAGGGAGAGCATGTGGGTGAGGGAGGGACAGCATGTGGGTGAGGGAGGGAGAGCATGTGGGTGAGGGAGGGACAGCATGTGGGTGAGGGAGGGACAGTATGTGGGTGAGGGAGGGACAGCATGTGGGTGAGGGAGGGAGAGCATGTGGGTGAGGGAGGGAGAGCATGTGGGTGAGGGAGGGACAGCATGTGGGTGAGGGAGGGACAGAATGTGGGTGAGGGAGGGACAGCATGTGGGTGAGGGAGGGACAGAATGTGGGTGAAAGAGGGAGAACATGTAGGTGAGGAAGGGAGAGCATGTGGGTGAGGGAGGGACAGCATGTAGGTGAGGGAGGGAGAACATGTAGGTGAGGAAGGGACAGCATGTGGGTGAGGGAGGGACAGCATGTGGGTGAGGGAGGGACAGCATGTGGGTGAGGAAGGGAGAGCATGTGGGTGAGGGAGGGACAGCATGTGGGTGAGGGAGGGACAGCATGTGGGTGAGGGAGGGACAGCATGTGGGTGAGGAAGGAAGAGCATGTGGGTGAGGGAGGGACAGCATGTGGGTGAGGGAGGGACAGCATGTAGGTGAGGGAGGGAGAACATGTAGGTGAGGAAGGGACAGCATGTGGGTGAGGGAGGGAGAGCATGTGGGTGAGGGAGGGAGAGCATGTGGGTGAGGGAGGGAGAGCATGTGGGTGAGGGAGGGACAGCATGTGGGTGAGGGAGGGAGAGCATGTGGGTGAGGGAGGGACAGCATGTGGGTGAGGGAGGGAGAGCAAGTGGGTGAGGGAGGGACAGCATGTGGGTGAGGGAGGGAGAGCATGTGGGTGAGGGAGGGACAGCATGTGGGTGAGGGAGGGAGAGCATGTGGGTGAGGGAGGGAGAGCATGTGGGTGAGGGAGGGAGAGCATGTGGCTGAGGGAGGGACAGCATGTGGGTGAGGGCGGGACAGCATGTAGGTGAGGAAGGGACAGCATGTGGGTGAGGGAGGGACAGCATGTGGGTGAGGGAGGGACAGCATGTGGGTGAGGGAGGGACAGCATGTAGGTGAGGGAGGGAGAACATGTAGGTGAGGAAGGGACAGCATGTGGGTGAGGGAGGGAGAGCATGTGGGTGAGGGAGGGAGAGCATGTGGGTGAGGGAGGGAGAGCATGTGGGTGAGGGAGGGAGAGCATGTGGGTGAGGGAGGGAGAGCATGTGGGTGAGGGAGGGACAGCATGTGGGTGAGGGAGGGAGAGCATGTGGGTGAGGGAGGGACAGCATGTGGGTGAGGGAGGGAGAGCATGTGGGTGAGGGAGGGAGAGCATGTGGGTGAGGGAGGGAGAGCATGTGGCTGAGGGAGGGACAGCATGTGGGTGAGGGAGGGACAGCATGTAGGTGAGGGAGGGAGAACATGTAGGTGAGGAAGGGACAGCATGTGGGTGAGGGAGGAACATCATGTGGGTGAGGGAGGGACAGCATGTGGGTGAGGGAGGGACAGCATGTAGGTGAGGGAGGGAGAGCATGTGGGTGAGGGAGGGACAGCATGTGGGTGAGGGAGGGACAGTATGTGGGTGAGGGAGGGACAGCATGTGGGTGAGGGAGGGACAGCATGCGGGTGAGGGAGGGAGAGCATGTGGGTGAGGGAGGGACAGCATGTGGGTGAGGGAGGGACAGCATGTGGGTGAGGGAAGGACAGCATGTGGGTGAGGGAGGGACAGCATGTGGGTGAGGGAGGGAGAGCATGTGGGTGAAGGAGGGAGAGCATGTGGGTGAGGGAAGGACAGCATGTGGGTGAGGGAGGGACAGCATGTGGGTGAGGGAGGGAGAGCATGTGGGTGAGGGAGGGAGAGCATGTGGGTGAGGGAGGGACAGCATGTGGGTGAGGGAGGGACAGCATGTGGGTGAGGGAGGGAGAGCATGTGGGTGAGGGAGGGACAGCATGTGGGTGAGGGAGGGAGAGCATGTGGGTGAGGGAGGGAGAGCATGTGGGTGAGGGAGGGACAGCATGTGGGTGAGGGAGGGACAGCATGTGGGTGAGGGAGGGAGAGCATGTGGGTGAGGGAGGGAGAGCATGTGGGTGAGGGAGGGAGAGCATGTGGGTGAGGGAGGGAGAGCATGTGGGTGAGGGAGGGACAGCATGTGGGTGAGGGAGGGACAGCATGTGGGTGAGGGAGGGACAGCATGTGGGTGAGGGAGGGACAGCATGTGGGTGAGGGAGGGAGAGCATGTGGGTGAGGGAGGGAGAGCATGTGGGTGAGGAAGGGAGAGTATGTGGGTGAGGGAGGGAGAACATGTAGGTGAGGGAGGGACAGCATGTAGGTGAGGGAGGGACAGCATGTGGGTGAGGGAGGGACAGCATGTGGGTGAGGGAGGGACAGCATGTGGGTGAGGGAGGGAGAGCATGTGGGTGAGGGAGGGAGAGCATGTGGGTGAGGGAGGGAGAGTATGTGGGTGAGGGAGGGAGAACATGTAGGTGAGGGAGGGACAGCATGTAGGTGAGGGAGGGACAGCATGTGGGTGAGGGAGGGACAGCATGTGGGTGAGGGAGGGACAGCATGTGGGTGAGGGAGGGACAGAATGTGGGTGAGGGAGGGACAGCATGTGGGTGAGGGAGGGACAGAATGTGGGTGAAAGAGGGAGAACATGTAGGTGAGGAAGGGAGAGCATGTGGGTGAGGGAGGGACAGCATGTAGGTGAGGGAGGGAGAACATGTAGGTGAGGAAGGGACAGCATGTGGGTGAGGGAGGGACAGCATGTGGGTGAGGGAGGGACAGCATGTGGGTGAGGAAGGGAGAGCATGTGGGTGAGGGAGGGACAGCATGTGGGTGAGGGAGGGACAGCATGTGGGTGAGGGAGGGACAGCATGTGGGTGAGGAAGGAAGAGCATGTGGGTGAGGGAGGGACAGCATGTGGGTGAGGGAGGGACAGCATGTAGGTGAGGGAGGGAGAACATGTAGGTGAGGAAGGGACAGCATGTGGGTGAGGGAGGGAGAGCATGTGGGTGAGGGAGGGAGAGCATGTGGGTGAGGGAGGGAGAGCATGTGGGTGAGGGAGGGACAGCATGTGGGTGAGGGAGGGAGAGCATGTGGGTGAGGGAGGGACAGCATGTGGGTGAGGGAGGGAGAGCATGTGGGTGAGGGAGGGACAGCATGTGGGTGAGGGAGGGAGAGCATGTGGGTGAGGGAGGGACAGCATGTGGGTGAGGGAGGGAGAGCATGTGGGTGAGGGAGGAAGAGCATGTGGGTGAGGGAGGGAGAGCATGTGGCTGAGGGAGGGACAGCATGTGGGTGAGGGAGGGACAGCATGTAGGTGAGGAAGGGACAGCATGTGGGTGAGGGAGGGACAGCATGTGGGTGAGGGAGGGACAGCATGTGGGTGAGGGAGGGACAGCATGTAGGTGAGGGAGGGAGAACATGTAGGTGAGGAAGGGACAGCATGTGGGTGAGGGAGGGAGAGCATGTGGGTGAGGGAGGGAGAGCATGTGGGTGAGGGAGGGAGAGCATGTGGGTGAGGGAGGGAGAGCATGTGGGTGAGGGAGGGAGAGCATGTGGGTGAGGGAGGGAGAGCATGTGGGTGAGGGAGGGAGAGCATGTGGGTGAGGGAGGGACAGCATGTGGGTGAGGGAGGGAGAGCATGTGGGTGAGGGAGGGAGAGCATGTGGGTGAGGGAGGGAGAGCATGTGGCTGAGGGAGGGACAGCATGTGGGTGAGGGAGGGACAGCATGTAGGTGAGGGAGGGAGAACATGTAGGTGAGGAAGGGACAGCATGTGGGTGAGGGAGGGACAGCATGTGGGTGAGGGAGGGACAGCATGTGGGTGAGGGAGGGACAGCATGTAGGTGAGGGAGGGAGAGCATGTGGGTGAGGGAGGGACAGCATGTGGGTGAGGGAGGGACAGCATGTGGGTGAGGGAGGGACAGTATGTGGGTGAGGGAGGGACAGCATGTGGGTGAGGGAGGGACAGCATGCGGGTGAGGGAGGGAGAGCATGTGGGTGAGGGAGGGACAGCATGTGGGTGAGGGAGGGACAGCATGTGGGTGAGGGAAGGACAGCATGTGGGTGAGGGAGGGACAGCATGTGGGTGAGGGAGGGAGAGCATGTGGGTGAAGGAGGGAGAGCATGTGGGTGAGGGAAGGACAGCATGTGGGTGAGGGAGGGACAGCATGTGGGTGAGGGAGGGAGAGCATGTGGGTGAGGGAGGGAGAGCATGTGGGTGAGGGAGGGACAGCATGTGGGTGAGGGAGGGACAGCATGTGGGTGAGGGAGGGAGAGCATGTGGGTGAGGGAGGGACAGCATGTGGGTGAGGGAGGGAGAGCATGTGGGTGAGGGAGGGAGAGCATGTGGGTGAGGGAGGGACAGCATGTGGGTGAGGGAGGGACAGCATGTGGGTGAGGGAGGGAGAGCATGTGGGTGAGGGAGGGAGAGCATGTGGGTGAGGGAGGGAGAGCATGTGGGTGAGGGAGGGAGAGCATGTGGGTGAGGGAGGGAGAGCATGTGGGTGAGGGAGGGACAGCATGTGGGTGAGGGAGGGACAGCATGTGGGTGAGGGAGGGACAGCATGTGGGTGAGGGAGGGACAGCATGTGGGTGAGGGAGGGAGAGCATGTGGGTGAGGGAGGGAGAGCATGTGGGTGAGGAAGGGAGAGTATGTGGGTGAGGGAGGGAGAACATGTAGGTGAGGGAGGGACAGCATGTAGGTGAGGGAGGGACAGCATGTGGGTGAGGGAGGGACAGCATGTGGGTGAGGGAGGGACAGCATGTGGGTGAGGGAGGGAGAGCATGTGGGTGAGGGAGGGAGAGCATGTGGGTGAGGGAGGGAGAGTATGTGGGTGAGGGAGGGAGAACATGTAGGTGAGGGAGGGACAGCATGTAGGTGAGGGAGGGACAGCATGTGGGTGAGGGAGGGACAGCATGTGGGTGAGGGAGGGACAGCATGTGGGTGAGGGAGGGAGAGCATGTGGGTGAAGGAGGGACAGCATGTGGGTGAGGGAGGGAGAACATGTAGGTGAGGGAGGGAGAGCATGTGGGTGAGGGAGGGACAGCATGTGGGTGAGGGAGGGACAGCATGTGGGTGAGGGAGGGAGAGCATGTGGGTGAGGGAGGGAGAGCATGTGGGTGAGGGAGGGACAGCATGTGGGTGAGGGAGGGACAGCATGTGGGTGGGGGAGGGAGAGCATGTGGGTGAGGGAGGGACAGCATGTGGGTGAGGGAGGGAGAGCATGTGGGTGAGGGAGGGACAGCATGTGGGTGAGGGAGGGACAGCATGTGGGTGAGGGAGGGAGAACGTGTGGGTGAGGGAGGGAGAGCATGTGGGTGAGGGAGGGACAGCATGTGGGTGAGGGGGGGAGAGCATGTGGGTGAGGGAGGGACAGCATGTGGGTGAGGGAGGGAGAGCATGTGGGTGAGGGAGGGACAGCATGTGGGTGAGGGAGGGACAGCATGTGGGTGAGGGAGGGAGAGCATGTGGGTGAGGGAGGGAGAGCATGTGGGTGAGAGGGAGAGCATGTGGGTGAGGGAGGGAGAGCATGTAGGTGAGGGAGGGACAGCATGTGGGTGAGGGAGGGACAGCATGTCGGTGAGGGAGGGACTGAATGTGGGTGAGGGAGGGAGAGCATGTGGGTGAGGGAGGGACAGCATGTGGGTGAGGGAGGGACAGAATGTGGGTGAGGGAGGGACAGCATGTGGGTGAGGGAGGGAGAGCATGTGGGTGAGGGAGGGAGAGCATGTGGGTGAGGGAGGGACAGCATGTAGGTGAGGGAGGGAGAGCATGTGGGTGAGGGAGGGAGAGCATGTGGGTGAGGGAGGGACTGAATGTGGGTGAGGGAGGGAGAGCATGTGGGTAAGGGAGGGACAGCATGTGGGTGAGGGAGGGACATTATGTGGGTGAGGGAGGGACAGGATGTGGGTGAGGGAGGGACAGCATGTGGGTGAGGGAGGGACATTATGTGGGTGAGGGAGGGACAGGATGTGGGTGAGGGAGGGACAGCATGTGGGTGAGGGAGGGAGAGCATGTGTGTGAGGGAGGGACAGCATGTGGGTGAGGGAGGGACAGCATGTGGGTGAGGGAGGGACAGCATGTGGGTGAGGGAGGGACATTATGTGGCTGAGGGAGGGACAGCATGTGGGTGAGGGAGGGACAGCATGTGGGTGAGGGAGGGAGAGCATGTGGGTGAGGGAGGGACAGCATGTGGGTGAGGGAGGGACAGCATGTGGGTGAGGGAGGGACAGCATGTGGGTGAGGGAGGGACAGCATGTAGGTGAGGGAGGGACAGCATGTGGGTGAGGGAGGGACATTATGTGGCTGAGGGAGGGACAGCATGTAGGTGAGGGAGGGACAGCATGTGGGTGAGGGAGGGACATTATGTGGCTGAGGGAGGGACAGCATGTGGGTGAGGGAGGGACATTATGTGGCTGAGGGAGGGACAGCATGTGGGTGAGGGAGGGACAGCATGTGGGTGAGGGAGGGAGAGCATGTGGGTGAGGGAGGGACAGACTGACACTCACGCTGGAGAGAGGCTGCACCCGCCTGGCGGTGATGAACTGGACGCTGCAGATCTCACAGCGCGTGTGGTTGGTGACCTGGAGCCAGGTCTCTAGACAGGCCCGGTGCACACCCCCCATCGTGCCCGAGCACTGACACGGCGAGATGAGGGACGCCTTGCTCGCCCCGTCGTGGCAGATCCGGCAGAACTCAGAGCTGGAGGACCTGGGCAAGCAACAGGAAGGGGAGAGGTTGGTTGATCAGTAATAAAGACATAGAGGACAGTGACCTTTAGAAGTGAGAAAATAGGACGGACAAAGGAGAACTGAGAAAACATCAACGGAGTCAGTTACTTCGTTAAAGTCGGACGTTTCAACAATTAGAACTAGGCGAATAGCAAAAAGTTTGATGGAAGTGTCGCTTGGTTAAAATAGGACGTCTTGAACAACAGAACTGGGCAAAGATGTCGGAGCTGAATATAGTGACTACAAACTGAGTTGCTGAGTGACATATAATGACTACAGGCTGACCTGCTGAGTGACATATAAAGTGATTACAGACTTACTGCCCGAGTGACATATAAAGTGACAACAGACTTACCTCCTTAGTGACATAAAGTGACAACAGACTGACCTGCTGAGTGACATATAAAGTGACAACAGACTGACCTGCTGAGTGACTTCCTGGTGTTGCCCAGACAGCTGCTTATCAGTCCGGATGACGTCTTCACTACGATATGAGCGAAGGGCTTGGCGGTCTGACCCCCGGCACCCACGTCATAGCTGCGGGAAGCCCTGGGGGCCACCCCCACCGTCACCCCCTTCGTGTCCCTCACCTCTCCGTGGCTCTTCGACCGCCGGGGAGCAATGAATGCAGGGGTGGCGCTGGCCCCCGGGGGGTCAATGTTGACATCGTCATGGGAACCCAGGGAGATCTGGGGGCTGTCAGCCGATGTGAGAGGCGTGTCGGAAGACAAGCTGGTGTCTGAGCCGAGGAGGGAGGGTTCAAAGGATGCCAGTGGGACTCTGCAGGCCTCCGGGTGGAGGGTATCCCCTGGGCTGACGTCCTGCCAGAGTCTGGATGTGGCTAGCGGGGATGTCATGGTGGGTGAGTCCCTGAAAGCTGATGGGATCAATGTAAACATTATTATCAATGAAATAAAGTTGGGTGTTTTAGGCCAGTTTTGTGCACATATTTAATGGTTAAACAGGGCCAAGAAACCTCCCAGAATCATGAATGATCAACAAAATGGGGAATTTGAAAATGGCCTTCTGATATCAAGGTAGCTTAAAGATAATTTATGCAATCATATATACCTGAAGCTGATATGCTGATTTTCTATAAATCTGCTGAACAAATATTCTATTTTGTGGCATATGATCATTCTTGAAACCCTTTAAGCTTAGGTGTAAGCATCTATTAGAATTGTTTGACAAGCTTCAAGCTATTTAGCCTCAAGTTGGATACATAAATAGATGACTATATATGTACTTCCATAAGTCTTGTCGTGGCAATATTAAGGATCAATTTATGTTATTTGAAATGCTAGTTAATAATTATCACAGAGATAATCTAGATTTTGAAGGATTTGTAAAATATAAATTAACTACCAATTTAGTCAATAGTTACTTGGTGATGTCAAATGCCATATCACCAAGAAATGTTACACTTTCTAAATAATGAAATAAATGTTTTAGGCCACTTTTGTATACATGGAGGCTAAAGCGGGCCAGGAAACATCCCACAGCAATAAATGGGGTCAGAAGAAGCATGTCCAAGATGTAGATGCAAAGATTACAAGACAATCTCTCAGACTGTTTTTAGCAATTAACATGGGATAGCTCCCGAAAAATGAAATATTTGAAGAAAAAGAACTAAAACCATATAATTTTAGAGCTCTTAGGCATTGATACTCCCAAATACAGGCTATATATATAAATCTCTGTTTGAAAGATCCACATATTTAGCATTGCAAAAGCCTAAATACAAGTTTATATTTTAAAATCTATATATTATTCTGAGAAAAATACATTTTTTTGGAAGGGTACATTTCTTGAAGAACATTGACTAAACAAGCCTTAGTACTATTAAAGTTAATTGAATGCAAGGCATAATTATATAAATTATATCATTAATTAGAATTTCCTGAATTGTTGCATGGATAATTAAATTGGTGTAGATCTATGGAATAGTACAAAATTATTAAATTCTAAGAAATGTTTACCCACACTTTTGAATTGCCCTAAAGCTAATACAGGATACAAAACTTACAGCATCTTTTGGAGTGGGTACATCATAAAAGGGTGGTGTTTACCAGAGAACAAATGGAAATCCCCCCTTCTCAATTAGACAGTGACAACTGATAGAGGGGATGTATTAAATAGGGATTGATGATTGAACCAGACATTTTACGGATAACAATCCCAAAAACTGACAAATCGTACAGATTTAATGATGCCAAAAATTGCCAATGGCTAACTGCAAATCTCCAAGAATTCCTGAATGCCAATCAGAGATCAGAAAAGGTACACCCTCCACCCCCCCCCCCCCTCTCCTGTTACTGTTACACTTTTGTCTGTTTACAGTTATACTCAGTACTGTACTGCTGTAGTACCCTCACCAACCCTCCCCCCTCGTTCCTTCTCTATAGACAGTAGCAGGATACTACAGACTATAGACTCATGTTTCCAAGGCTACATAACCAGATAACAACTACAGCAAGTGTTAGTTATCTGCTCACTTGACTTTAGTTTAGGCTATCGCCGCAGACGTTAAACTTAATTTTAATTTCTTAAGCAAAAGTCGCGTTTCTGTTTCGTCTGACAAATATTGAAATGTCAATGATATTCCGACAAAATCTTGACTTCGGCAACAGTGAATTCCATGCCATATAAGTAAGTATTTCGCTACATGGTTCACAGTTGCAAGCAAGTTTACCTGAAATTGCTACAACACCAAACACGAGCCAACCACGACGATCTGTCAACTTTATATCATATGCCAAATACAACCGGAAATGGCAAAACAAAAAACGTCAACCAATCAGAAACGTTTAGTTCAGTGCCGCCACCTTCCGATCAGAATATAAACCTCGATGCGTACGTTATGATTTCATGATTTTTGTCATCGTATGAGATTGCAATGTAGAATGTTATTGAAGTGTGTCCTAACGAAACGTTTTTTAAGCACGAAAGAAATGCTTAAAAAAGGGCCATAATATTATTGATTCTGTAAGGGAATTTATATTCATGCTTAAACAAAAACATGTCAATCCTTTTCACTGATGATATACTCTCCCCACATATGGCCGGGTTCACATGTTTTGTCCATGTTACAATATATTCACCTGACGCTGATATTAACGTTTCAGGTTTTTGCTTGTCAAATTTCGCTATTCTAGAGATAGGACCCGACAAATGAAGCTACAAATACGCTTCCTTATCTTTTCCGCTTAATGCAGGTACAATGTATCCTAATGTTGGTCAATCACCATCATGGCGGGAAACAGAGGGTGGGAGATAGAAGAGGGGTAACTGTGGCAAGAAGGAACCAGTTCGAGGCGGGAAGCAGAGGGTTGGCGATAGAAGAGGGGTAACTGTGGCAAGAATGAACCAGTTAGAGGAGGGAAGCAGAGGGTGGGAGATAGAAGAGGGGTAACTGTGGCAAGAATGAACCAGTTCGAGGAGGGAAGCAGAGGGTGGGAGATAGAAGAGGGGTACGTAACTGTGGCAAGAATGAACCAGCTCGAGGAGGGAAGCAGAGGGTGGGAGATAGGAGAGGGGTAACTGTGGCTAGAATGAACAAGTTCGAGGCGGGAAGCAGAGGGTGGGAGATAGAAGAGGGGTAACTGTGGCAAGAATGAACCAGTTCAAGGAGGGAAGCAGAGGGTGGGAGATAGAAGAGAGGTAACTGTGGCAAGAATGAACCAGTTCGAGGAGGGAAGCAGAGGGTGGGAGATAGAAGAGGGGTAACTGTGGCACAAATGAACCAGTTCGAGGCGGAAAGCAGAGGGTGGGAGATGGAAGAGGGGTAACTGTGGCACAAATGAACAAGTTCGAGGCGGGAAGCAGAGGGTGGGAGATGGAAGAGGGGTAACTGTGACACAAATGAACCAGTTCGAGGCGGGAAGCAGAGGGTTGGAGACGGAAGGGGGGTAACTGTGGCACAAATGAACCAGTTCGAGGCGGGAAGCAGAGGGTGGGAGATAGAAGAGGGGTAACTGTGGCATGAATGAACCAGTTCGAGGCGGGAAGCAGAGGGTGGGCGAGAGAAGAGGGGTAACTGTGGCAAGAATGAACCAGTTCGAGGAGGGAAGCAGAGGGTGGGAGATAGAAGAGGGGTAACTGTGGCAAGAATGAACCAGTTCATGGAGGGAAGCAGAGGGTGGGAGATAGAAGAGGGGTAACTGTGGCATGAATGAACCAGTTCGAGGAGGGAAGCAGAGGGTGGGAGATAGAAGAGGGGTAACTGTGGCAAGAATGAACCAGTTCGAGGCGGGAAGCAGAGTGTGGGAGATAGAAGAGGGGTAACTGTGGCATGAATGAACCAGTTCGAGGCGGGAAGCAGAGGGTGGGAGATAGAAGAGGGGTAACTGTGGCAAGAATGAACCAGTTCGAGGAGGGAAGCAGGGGGTGGGAGATAGAAGAGGGGTAACTGTGGCAAGAATGAACCAGTTCGAGGCGGGAAGCAGAGGGTGGGAGATAGAAGAGGGGTAACTGTGGCATGAATTAATGAACCAGTTCGAGGCGGGAAGCAGAGGGTGGGCGATAGAAGAGGGGTAACTGTGGCAAGAATGAACCAGTTCGAGGAGGGAAGCAGAGGGTGGGAGATAGAAGAGGGGTAACTGTGGCAAGAATGAACCAGTTCGGGGAGGAAAGCAGAGAGTGGGAGATAGAAGAGGGGTAACTGTGGCACAAATGAACCAGTTCGAGGCGGAAAGCAGAGGGTGGGAGATGGAAGAGGGGTAACTGTGGCACAAATGAACCAGTTCGAGGCGGAAAGCAGAGCTTGGGAGATGGAAGAGGGGTAACTGTGGCACAAATGAACCAGTTCGAGGCGGAAAGCAGAGGGTGGGAGATGGGAGAGGGGTAACTGTGGCAGGAATGGACTGGTTTGAGGCGGGAAACAGAGGGTGATCATAGAAAAAGTTGAGTGCCAGCTAAGCAGTTTAAAGCTGTTCATACAGCAAGTTTGCGGATGCATTATGATTTTACAAATGTATTAGTCAAGAGAAACCTTTTAGACACATATGATGACGTAGTACGCAAGCACTGCACACTTTCACACATGCGATACTCCAGTTTGCCCAAATTAGTGGCTTAAAACCACATGCCCTGGTATTCATTGCATTCCATATTTGTGTTGTTAAACCTAAATACATATTTTTTTCCATGAAACACCTTAAAACTTTTCGATGTGAAAATATTGCTGACTATTGATTAACTTTAATGCATAATCCAATGATATGAGTAATACAAGGTGTAAGACGATGACCCCCGACTTCACGCCGCACCAACTGAGCGACTGAGGCTCATTACCCAGCCCGCACAACCATCCTTCTACCCAGCCCCACAACCATCCTTCTACCCAGCCCGCAGATTGCAAGGTAGAAGGTTATTGAAGTGTGTCCTAACGAAAAGTTCTTTAAGCACGAAAGAAATGCTTAAAAAAGGGCCATAGTATTATTGATTCTGTAAGGGAATTTATATTCATGCTTAAACAAAAACATGTCAATCCTTTTCACTGATGATATACTCTCCCCACATATGGCCGGGTTCACATGTTTTGTCCATGTTACAATATATTCACCTGACGCTGATATTAACGTTTCAGGTTTTTGCTTGTCAAATTTCGCTATTCTAGAGATGGGACACGAGAAATGGAGCTACAAATACGCTTCCTTATCTTTTCCGCTAAATGCAGGTACAATTTATCCTAATGTTGGTCACTCACCATCATGGCGGGAAACAGAGGGTGGGAGATAGAAGAGGGGTAACTGTGGCAGGAATGAACCAGTTCGAGGAGGGAAGCAGAGGGTGGGAGATAGAAGAGGGGTAACTGTGGCAAGAATGAACCAGTTCGAGGCGGGAAGCAGAGTGTGGGAGATAGAAGAGGGGTAACTGTGGCAGGAATGAACCAGTTCGAGGCGGGAAGCAGAGGGTGGGCGAGAGAAGAGGGGTAACTGTGGCAAGAATGAACCAGTTCGAGGAGGGAAGCAGAGGGTGGGAGATAGAAGAGGGGTAACTGTGGCAAGAATGAACCAGTTCGAGGAGGGAAGCAGAGGGTGGGAGATAGAAGAGGGGTAACTGTGGCAAGAATGAACCAGTTCGAGGCGGGAAGCAGAGGGTGGGAGATGGAAGAGGGGTAACTGTGGCAGGAATGAACCAGTTCGAGGCGGGAAGCAGAGGGTGGGAGATGGAAGAGGGGTAACTGTGGCACAAATGAACCAGTTCGAGGCAGGAAGCAGAGGGTGGGCGATAGAAGAGGGGTAACTGTGGCAAGACTGAACCAGTTCGAGGCGGGAAGCAGAGGGTGGGAGATAGAAGAGGGGTAACTGTGGCAAGAATGAACCAGTTCGAGGCGGGAAGCAGCGGGTGGGAGATAGAAGAGGGGTAACTGTGGCAAGAATGAACCAGTTCGAAGAGGGAAGCAGAGGGTGGGAGATAGAAGAGGGGTAACTGTGGCAAGAATGGACCAGTTCCAGGAGGGAAGCAGAGGGTGGGAGATAGAAGAGGGGTAACTGTGGCAAGAATGAACCAGTTCGAGGCGGGAAGCAGAGGGTGGGAGATGGAAGAGGGGTAACTGTGGCACAAATGAACCAGTTCGAGGCGGGAAGCAGAGGGTGGGAGATGGAAGAGGGGTAACTGTGGCAAAAATGAACCAGTTCGAGGCAGGAAGCAGAGGGTGGGCGATAGAAGAGGGGTAACTGTGGCAAGAATGAACCAGTTCGAGGCGGGAAGCAGAGGGTGGGAGATAGAAGAGGGGTAACTGTGGCAAGAATGAACCAGTTCGAGGCGGGAAGCAGAGGGTGCGAGATAGAAGAGGGGTAATTGTGGCAAGAATGAACCAGTTCGAGGCGGAAAGCAGAGAGTGGGAGATGGAAGAGGGGTAACTGTGGCAAGAATGAACCAGTTCGAAGAGGGAAGCAGAGGGTGGGAGATAGAAGAGGGGTAACTGTGGCAAGAATGAACCAGTTCGGGGAGGAAAGCAGAGAGTGGGAGATAGAAGAGGGGTAACTGTGGCACAAATGAACCAGTTCGAGGCGGAAAGCAGAGGGTGGGAGATGGAAGAGGGGTAACTGTGGCACAAATGAACCAGTTCGAGGCGGAAAGCAGAGCTTGGGAGATGGAAGAGGGGTAACTGTGGCACAAATGAACCAGTTCGAGGCGGAAAGCAGAGGGTGGGAGATGGGAGAGGGGTAACTGTGGCAGGAATGGACTGGTTTGAGGCGGGAAACAGAGGGTGATCATAGAAAAAGTTGAGTGCCAGCTAAGCAGTTTAAAGCTGTTCATACAGCAAGTTTGCGGATGCATTATGATTTTACAAATGTATTAGTCAAGAGAAACCTTTTAGACACATATGATGACGTAGTACGCAAGCACTGCACACTTTCACACATGCGATACTCCAGTTTGCCCAAATTAGTGGCTTAAAACCACATGCCCTGGTATTCATTGCATTCCATATTTGTGTTGTTAAACCTAAATACATATTTTTTTCCATGAAACACCTTAAAACTTTTCGATGTGAAAATATTGCTGACTATTGATTAACTTTAATGCATAATCCAATGATATGAGTAATACAAGGTGTAAGACGATGACCCCCGACTTCACGCCGCACCAACTGAGCGACTGAGGCTCATTACCCAGCCCGCACAACCATCCTTCTACCCAGCCCCACAACCATCCTTCTACCCAGCCCGCAGATTGCAAGGTAGAAGGTTATTGAAGTGTGTCCTAACGAAAAGTTCTTTAAGCACGAAAGAAATGCTTAAAAAAGGGCCATAGTATTATTGATTCTGTAAGGGAATTTATATTCATGCTTAAACAAAAACATGTCAATCCTTTTCACTGATGATATACTCTCCCCACATATGGCCGGGTTCACATGTTTTGTCCATGTTACAATATATTCACCTGACGCTGATATTAACGTTTCAGGTTTTTGCTTGTCAAATTTCGCTATTCTAGAGATGGGACACGAGAAATGGAGCTACAAATACGCTTCCTTATCTTTTCCGCTAAATGCAGGTACAATTTATCCTAATGTTGGTCACTCACCATCATGGCGGGAAACAGAGGGTGGGAGATAGAAGAGGGGTAACTGTGGCAGGAATGAACCAGTTCGAGGAGGGAAGCAGAGGGTGGGAGATAGAAGAGGGGTAACTGTGGCAAGAATGAACCAGTTCGAGGCGGGAAGCAGAGTGTGGGAGATAGAAGAGGGGTAACTGTGGCAGGAATGAACCAGTTCGAGGCGGGAAGCAGAGGGTGGGCGAGAGAAGAGGGGTAACTGTGGCAAGAATGAACCAGTTCGAGGAGGGAAGCAGAGGGTGGGAGATAGAAGAGGGGTAACTGTGGCAAGAATGAACCAGTTCGAGGAGGGAAGCAGAGGGTGGGAGATAGAAGAGGGGTAACTGTGGCAAGAATGAACCAGTTCGAGGCGGGAAGCAGAGGGTGGGAGATGGAAGAGGGGTAACTGTGGCAGGAATGAACCAGTTCGAGGCGGGAAGCAGAGGGTGGGAGATGGAAGAGGGGTAACTGTGGCACAAATGAACCAGTTCGAGGCAGGAAGCAGAGGGTGGGCGATAGAAGAGGGGTAACTGTGGCAAGACTGAACCAGTTCGAGGCGGGAAGCAGAGGGTGGGAGATAGAAGAGGGGTAACTGTGGCAAGAATGAACCAGTTCGAGGCGGGAAGCAGCGGGTGGGAGATAGAAGAGGGGTAACTGTGGCAAGAATGAACCAGTTCGAAGAGGGAAGCAGAGGGTGGGAGATAGAAGAGGGGTAACTGTGGCAAGAATGGACCAGTTCCAGGAGGGAAGCAGAGGGTGGGAGATAGAAGAGGGGTAACTGTGGCAAGAATGAACCAGTTCGAGGCGGGAAGCAGAGGGTGGGAGATGGAAGAGGGGTAACTGTGGCACAAATGAACCAGTTCGAGGCGGGAAGCAGAGGGTGGGAGATGGAAGAGGGGTAACTGTGGCAAAAATGAACCAGTTCGAGGCAGGAAGCAGAGGGTGGGCGATAGAAGAGGGGTAACTGTGGCAAGAATGAACCAGTTCGAGGCGGGAAGCAGAGGGTGGGAGATAGAAGAGGGGTAACTGTGGCAAGAATGAACCAGTTCGAGGCGGGAAGCAGAGGGTGCGAGATAGAAGAGGGGTAATTGTGGCAAGAATGAACCAGTTCGAGGCGGAAAGCAGAGAGTGGGAGATGGAAGAGGGGTAACTGTGGCAAGAATGAACCAGTTCGAAGAGGGAAGCAGAGGGTGGGAGATAGAAGAGAGGTAACTGTGGCAAGAATGAACCAGTTCGAGGAGGGAAGCAGAGGGTGGGAGATAGAAGAGGGGTAACTGTGGCACAAATGAACCAGTTCGAGGCGGAAAGCAGAGGGTGGGAGATGGAAGAGGGGTAACTGTGGCACAAATGAACAAGTTCGAGGCGGAAAGCAGAGGGTGGGAGATGGAAGAGGGGTAACTGTGACACAAATGAACCAGTTCGAGGCGGGAAGCAGAGGGTTGGAGACGGAAGGGGGGTAACTGTGGCACAAATGAACCAGTTCGAGGCGGGAAGCAGAGGGTGGGAGATAGAAGAGGGGTAACTGTGGCATGAATGAACCAGTTCGAGGCGGGAAGCAGAGGGTGGGCGAGAGAAGAGGGGTAACTGTGGCAAGAATGAACCAGTTCGAGGAGGGAAGCAGAGGGTGGGAGATAGAAGAGGGGTAACTGTGGCAAGAATGAACCAGTTCATGGAGGGAAGCAGAGGGTGGGAGATAGAAGAGGGGTAACTGTGGCATGAATGAACCAGTTCGAGGAGGGAAGCAGAGGGTGGGAGATAGAAGAGGGGTAACTGTGGCAAGAATGAACCAGTTCGAGGCGGGAAGCAGAGTGTGGGAGATAGAAGAGGGGTAACTGTGGCATGAATGAACCAGTTCGAGGCGGGAAGCAGAGGGTGGGAGATAGAAGAGGGGTAACTGTGGCAAGAATGAACCAGTTCGAGGAGGGAAGCAGGGGGTGGGAGATAGAAGAGGGGTAACTGTGGCAAGAATGAACCAGTTCGAGGCGGGAAGCAGAGGGTGGGAGATAGAAGAGGGGTAACTGTGGCATGAATTAATGAACCAGTTCGAGGCGGGAAGCAGAGGGTGGGCGATAGAAGAGGGGTAACTGTGGCAAGAATGAACCAGTTCGAGGAGGGAAGCAGAGGGTGGGAGATAGAAGAGGGGTAACTGTGGCAAGAATGAACCAGTTCGGGGAGGGAAGCAGAGAGTGGGAGATAGAAGAGGGGTAACTGTGGCACAAATGAACCAGTTCGAGGCGGAAAGCAGAGGGTGGGAGATGGAAGAGGGGTAACTGTGGCACAAATGAACCAGTTCGAGGCGGAAAGCAGAGCTTGGGAGATGGAAGAGGGGTAACTGTGGCACAAATGAACCAGTTCGAGGCGGAAAGCAGAGGGTGGGAGATGGGAGAGGGGTAACTGTGGCAGGAATGGACTGGTTTGAGGCGGGAAACAGAGGGTGATCATAGAAAAAGTTGAGTGCCAGCTAAGCAGTTTAAAGCTGTTCATACAGCAAGTTTGCGGATGCATTATGATTTTACAAATGTATTAGTCAAGAGAAACCTTTTAGACACATATGATGACGTAGTACGCAAGCACTGCACACTTTCACACATGCGATACTCCAGTTTGCCCAAATTAGTGGCTTAAAACCACATGCCCTGGTATTCATTGCATTCCATATTTGTGTTGTTAAACCTAAATACATATTTTTTTCCATGAAACACCTTAAAACTTTTCGATGTGAAAATATTGCTGACTATTGATTAACTTTAATGCATAATCCAATGATATGAGTAATACAAGGTGTAAGACGATGACCCCCGACTTCACGCCGCACCAACTGAGCGACTGAGGCTCATTACCCAGCCCGCACAACCATCCTTCTACCCAGCCCCACAACCATCCTTCTACCCAGCCCGCAGATTGCAAGGTAGAAGGTTATTGAAGTGTGTCCTAACGAAAAGTTCTTTAAGCACGAAAGAAATGCTTAAAAAAGGGCCATAATATTATTGATTCTGTAAGGGAATTTATATTCATGATTAAACAAAAACATGTCAATCTTTTTCACTGATGATATACTCTCCCCACATATGGCCGGGTTCACATGTTTTGTCCATGTTACAATATATTCACCTGACGCTGATATTAACGTTTCAGGTTTTTGCTTGTCAAATTTCGCTATTCTAGAGATGGGACACGAGAAATGGAGCTACAAATACGCTTCCTTATCTTTTCCGCTAAATGCAGGTACAATTTATCCTAATGTTGGTCACTCACCATCATGGCGGGAAACAGAGGGTGGGAGATAGAAGAGGGGTAACTGTGGCAGGAATGAACCAGTTCGAGGAGGGAAGCAGAGGGTGGGAGATAGAAGAGGGGTAACTGTGGCAAGAATGAACCAGTTCGAGGCGGGAAGCAGAGTGTGGGAGATAGAAGAGGGGTAACTGTGGCAGGAATGAACCAGTTCGAGGCGGGAAGCAGAGGGTGGGCGAGAGAAGAGGGGTAACTGTGGCAAGAATGAACCAGTTCGAGGAGGGAAGCAGAGGGTGGGAGATAGAAGAGGGGTAACTGTGGCAAGAATGAACCAGTTCGAGGAGGGAAGCAGAGGGTGGGAGATAGAAGAGGGGTAACTGTGGCAAGAATGAACCAGTTCGAGGCGGGAAGCAGAGGGTGGGAGATGGAAGAGGGGTAACTGTGGCAGGAATGAACCAGTTCGAGGCGGGAAGCAGAGGGTGGGAGATGGAAGAGGGGTAACTGTGGCACAAATGAACCAGTTCGAGGCAGGAAGCAGAGGGTGGGCGATAGAAGAGGGGTAACTGTGGCAAGACTGAACCAGTTCGAGGCGGGAAGCAGAGGGTGGGAGATAGAAGAGGGGTAACTGTGGCAAGAATGAACCAGTTCGAGGCGGGAAGCAGCGGGTGGGAGATAGAAGAGGGGTAACTGTGGCAAGAATGAACCAGTTCGAAGAGGGAAGCAGAGGGTGGGAGATAGAAGAGGGGTAACTGTGGCAAGAATGGACCAGTTCCAGGAGGGAAGCAGAGGGTGGGAGATAGAAGAGGGGTAACTGTGGCAAGAATGAACCAGTTCGAGGCGGGAAGCAGAGGGTGGGAGATGGAAGAGGGGTAACTGTGGCACAAATGAACCAGTTCGAGGCGGGAAGCAGAGGGTGGGAGATGGAAGAGGGGTAACTGTGGCAAAAATGAACCAGTTCGAGGCAGGAAGCAGAGGGTGGGCGATAGAAGAGGGGTAACTGTGGCAAGAATGAACCAGTTCGAGGCGGGAAGCAGAGGGTGGGAGATAGAAGAGGGGTAACTGTGGCAAGAATGAACCAGTTCGAGGCGGGAAGCAGAGGGTGCGAGATAGAAGAGGGGTAATTGTGGCAAGAATGAACCAGTTCGAGGCGGAAAGCAGAGAGTGGGAGATGGAAGAGGGGTAACTGTGGCAAGAATGAACCAGTTCGAAGAGGGAAGCAGAGGGTGGGAGATAGAAGAGGGGTAACTGTGGCAAGAATGAACCAGTTCGAGGAGGGAAGCAGAGGGTGGGAGATAGAAGAGGGGTAACTGTGGCAAGAATGAACCAGTTCCAGGCGGGAAGCAGAGGGTGGGAGATGGAAGAGGGGTAACTGTGGCACAAATGAACAAGTTCGAGGCGGAAAGCAGAGGGTGGAAGATGGAAGAGGGGTAACTGTGGCAGGAATGAACCAGTTCGAGGCGGAAAGCAGAGGGTGGAAGATGGAAGAGGGGTAACTGTGGCAGGAATGAACCAGTTCGAGGCGGGAAGCAGAGGGTGGGAGATGGAAGAGGGGTAACTGTGGCAGGAATGGACTGGCTTGAAGCGGGAAGCAGAGGGTGGGAGATGGAAGAGGGGTAACTGTGGCAAGAATGAACCAGTTCGAGGCGGGAAGCAGAGTGTGGGAGATAGAAGAGGGGTAACTGTGGCAGGAATGAACCAGTTCGAGGCGGGAAGCAGAGGGTGGGCGAGAGAAGAGGGGTAACTGTGGCAAGAATGAACCAGTTCGAGGAGGGAAGCAGAGGGTGGGAGATAGAAGAGGGGTAACTGTGGCAAGAATGAACCAGTTCGAGGAGGGAAGCAGAGGGTGGGAGATAGAAGAGGGGTAACTGTGGCAGGAATGAACCAGTTCGAGGCGGGAAGCAGAGGGTGGGAGATGGAAGAGGGGTAACTGTGGCACAAATGAACCAGTTCGAGGCAGGAAGCAGAGGGTGGGCGATAGAAGAGGGGTAACTGTGGCAAGACTGAACCAGTTCGAGGCGGGAAGCAGAGGGTGGGAGATAGAAGAGGGGTAACTGTGGCAAGAATGAACCAGTTCGAGGCGGGAAGCAGCGGGTGGGAGATAGAAGAGGGGTAACTGTGGCAAGAATGAACCAGTTCGAAGAGGGAAGCAGAGGGTGGGAGATAGAAGAGGGGTAACTGTGGCAAGAATGGACCAGTTCCAGGAGGGAAGCAGAGGGTGGGAGATAGAAGAGGGGTAACTGTGGCAAGAATGAACCAGTTCGAGGCGGGAAGCAGAGGGTGGGAGATGGAAGAGGGGTAACTGTGGCACAAATGAACCAGTTCGAGGCGGGAAGCAGAGGGTGGGAGATGGAAGAGGGGTAACTGTGGCAAAAATGAACCAGTTCGAGGCAGGAAGCAGAGGGTGGGCGATAGAAGAGGGGTAACTGTGGCAAGAATGAACCAGTTCGAGGCGGGAAGCAGAGGGTGGGAGATAGAAGAGGGGTAACTGTGGCAAGAATGAACCAGTTCGAGGCGGGAAGCAGAGGGTGCGAGATAGAAGAGGGGTAATTGTGGCAAGAATGAACCAGTTCGAGGCGGAAAGCAGAGAGTGGGAGATGGAAGAGGGGTAACTGTGGCAAGAATGAACCAGTTCGAAGAGGGAAGCAGAGGGTGGGAGATAGAAGAGGGGTAACTGTGGCAAGAATGAACCAGTTCGAGGAGGGAAGCAGAGGGTGGGAGATAGAAGAGGGGTAACTGTGGCAAGAATGAACCAGTTCCAGGCGGGAAGCAGAGGGTGGGAGATGGAAGAGGGGTAACTGTGGCACAAATGAACAAGTTCGAGGCGGAAAGCAGAGGGTGGAAGATGGAAGAGGGGTAACTGTGGCAGGAATGAACCAGTTCGAGGCGGGAAGCAGAGGGTGGGAGATGGAAGAGGGGTAACTGTGGCAGGAATGGACTGGCTTGAAGCGGGAAGCAGAGGGTGGGAGATGGAAGAGGGGTAACTGTGGCAGGAATGGACTGGCTTGAAGCGGGAAGCAGAGGGTGGGAGATGGAAGAGGGGTAACTGTGACAGCAATAGACCAGTTCGAGGCGGGAAGCAGAGGGTGGGAGATGGAAGAGGGGTAACTGTGGCAGGAATGGACTGGCTTGAAGCGGGAAGCAGAGGGTGGGAGATGGAAGAGGGGTAACTGTGGCAGGAATGGACTGACTTGAAGCGGGAAGCAGAGGGTGGGAGATGGAAGACGGGTAACTGTGGCAGGAATGGACTGGCTTGAAGCGGGAAGCAGAGGGTGAGAGATGGAAGAGGGGTAACTGTGACAGCAATAGACCAGTTCGAGGCGGGAAGCAGAGGGTGGGAGATGAAAGAGGGGTAACTGTGGCAGGAATGGACTGGCTTGAAGCGGGAAGCAGAGGGTGGGAGATGGAAGAGGGGTAACTGTGGCAGGAATGGACTGGTTTGAGGCGGGAAACAGAAGGTGATCATGGAAAAAGTTGAGTGCCAGCTAATCAGTTTAAAGCTGTTCATACAGCAAGTTTGCGGATGCATTATGATTTTACAAATGTATTAGTCAAGAGAAACCTTTTAGACATATATGATGACGTAGTACGCAAGCACTGCACGCTTTCACACATGCGATACTCCAGTTTGCCCAAATTAGTGGCTTAAAACCACATGCCCTGGTATTCATTGCATTCCATATTTGTGTTGTTAAACCTAAATACATATATTTTCCCATGAAACACCTTAAAACCTTTCGATGTGAAAACATTGCTGACTATTGATTAACTTTAATGCATAATCCAATGATATGAGTAATGCAAAGTGTAAGACGACGACCGCCGACTTCACGCCGCACCAACTGAGCGACTGAGGCTCATTACCCAGCCCGCACAACCATCCTTCTACCCAACCCGCACAACCATCCTTCTACACAGCCCGCACAACCATCCTTCTACCCAGCCCGCACAACCATCCTTCTACCCAGCCCGCACAACCATCCTTCTACCCAGCCCGCACAACCATCCTTCTACCCAGCCCGCACAACCATCCTTCTACCCAGCCCGCACAACCATCTTCTACCCAGCCCGCACAACCATCTTCTACCCAGCCCGCACAACCATCCTTCTACCCAGCCCGCACAACCATCCTTCTACCCAGCCCACACAACCATACTTCTACCCAGCCTGCACAACCATCCTTCTACCCAGCCCGCACAACCATCCTTCTACCCAGCCCGCACAACCATCCTTCTACCCAGCCCACACAACCATCCTTCTACCCAGTCCGCACAACCATCCTTCTACCCAGCCCGCACAACCATCCTTCTACCCAGCCCGCACAACCATCCTTCTACCCGGGCCACACAACCATCTTCTACCCAGCCCGCACAACCATCCTTCTACCCAGCCCGCACAACCATCCTTCTACCCAGCCCGCACAACCATCCTTCTACCCAGCCCACACAACCATCCTTCTACCCAGTCCGCACAACCATCCTTCTACCCAGCCCGCACAACCATCCTTCTACCCAGCCCGCACAACCATCCTTCTACCCAGCCCGCACAACCATCCTTCTACCCAGCCCACACAACCATCCTTCTACCCAGCCCGCACAACCATCCTTCTACCCAGCCCGCACACCCATCCTTCTACCCAGCCCGCACAACCATCCTTCTACCCAGCCCGCACAACCATCCTTCTACCCAGCCCGCACAACCATCCTTCTACCCAGCCCGCACAACCATCCTTCTACCCAGCCCGCACAACCATCCTTCTACCCAGCCCACACAACCATCCTTCTACCCAGTCCGCACAACCATCCTTCTACCCAGCCCGCACAACCATCCTTCTACCCAGCCCGCACAACCATCCTTCTACCCAGCCCGCACAACCATCCTTCTACCCAGCCCACACAACCATCCTTCTACCCAGCCCACACAACCATCCTTCTACCCAGCCCGCACAACCATCCTTCTACCCAGCCCGCACACCCATCCTTCTACCCAGCCCGCACAACCATCCTTCTACCCAGCCCTCACAACCATCCTTCTACCCAGCCCGCACAACCATCCTTCTACCCAGCCCGCAGATTGCAAGATAGAATGTTATTGAAGTGTGTCCTAACGAAAAGTTCTTTAGGCACGAAAGAAATGCTTAAAAAAGGGCCATAATATTATTGATTCTGTAAGGGAATTTATATTCATGCTTAAACAAAAACATGTCAATCTTTTTCACTGATGATATACTCTCCCCACATATGGCCGGGTTCACATGTTTTGTCCATGTTACAATATATTCACCTGACGCTGATATTAACGTTTCAGGTTTTTGCTTGTCAAATTTCGCTATTCTAGAGATAGGACCCGAGAAATGGAGCTACGCTTCCTTATCTTTTCCGCTTAATGCAGGTACAATTTATCCTAATGTTGGTCAATCACCATCACGGCGGGAAACAGAGGGTGGGAGATAGAAGAGGGGTAACTGTGGCAGGAATGAACCAGTTCGAGGCGGGAAGCAGAGGGTGGGCGATAGAAGAGGGGTAACTGTGGCAAGAATGAACCAGCTCGAGGCGGGAAGCTGAGGGTGGGAGATGGAAGAGGGGTAACTGTGGCAAGAAGTAACCAGTTCGAGGCGGGAAGCAGAGGGTGGGCGATAGAAGCGGGGTAACTGTGGCAAGAATGAACCAGTTCGAGGAGGGAAGCAGAGGGTGGGAGATAGAAGAGGGGTAACTGTGGCAAGAATGAACCAGTTCGAGGCGGGAAGCAGAGGGTGGGAGATGGAAGAGGGGTAACTGTGGCAAGAATGAACCAATTCGAGGAAGGAAGCAGAGGGTGGGAGATAGAAGAGGGGTAACTGTGGCAAGAATGAAACAGTTCGAGGCGGGAAGCAGAGGGTGGGAGATAGAAGAGGGGTAACTGTGGCAAGAATGAACCAGTTCGAGGCGGGAAGCAGGGGGTGGGAGATAGAAGAGGGGTAACTGTGGCAAGAATGAACCAGTTCGAGGAGGAAAGCAGAGGGTGGGAGATAGAAGAGGGGTAACTGTGGCAAGAATGAACCAGTTCGAGGAGGGAAGCAGAGGGTGGGAGTTAGAAGAGGGGTAACTGTGGCAAGAATGAACCAGTTCGAGGAGGGAAGCAGAGGGTGGGAGTTAGAAGAGGGGTAACTGTGGCAGGAATGAACCAGTTCGAGGAGGGAAGCAGAGGGTGGGAGTTAGAAGAGGGGTAACTGTGGCAAGAATGAACCAGTTCGAGGAGGGAAGCAGAGGGTGGGAGATAGAAGAAGGGTAACTGTGGCAAGAATGAACCAGTTCGAGGCGGGAAGCAGGGTGTGGGAGTTAGAAGAGGGGTAACTGTGGCATGAATGAACCAGTTCGAGGCGAGAAGCAGAGGGTGGGCGATAGAAGAGGGGTAACTGTGGCAAGAATGAACCAGTTCGAGGAGGGAAGCAGAGGGTGGGAGATAGAAGAGGGGTAACTGTGGCAAGAATGAACCAGTTCGAGGCGGGAAGCAGAGGGTGGGCCATAGAAGAGGGGTAACTGTGGCAAGAATGAACCAGTTCGAGGAGGGAAGCAGAGGGTGGGAGATGGAAGCGGGGTAACTGTG
Source organism: Arenicola marina (assembly GCA_964019135.1). Classification (NCBI taxonomy): domain Eukaryota; kingdom Metazoa; phylum Annelida; class Polychaeta; family Arenicolidae; genus Arenicola; species Arenicola marina. Next base: position 42,209,850 of record OZ025255.1, read on the forward strand.
GCAAGAATGAACCAGTTCGAGGAGGGAAGCAGAGGGTGGGCGATAGAAGAGGGGTAACTGTGGCAAGAATGAACCAGTTCGTGGAGGGAAGCAGAGGGTGGGAGATAGGAGAGGGGTAACTGTGGCAAGAATGAACCAGTTCGAGGCGGAAAGCAGAGGGTGGGAGATGGAAGAGGGGTAACTGTGGCACAAATGAACCGGTTCAAGGCGGGAAGCAGAGGGTGGGAGATAGGAGAGGGGTAACTGTGGCAAGAATGAACCAGTTCGAGGCGGAAAGCAGAGGGTGGGAGATGGAAGAGGGGTAACTGTGGCACAAATGAACCGGTTCAAGGCGGGAAGCAGAGGGTTGGAGATGGAAGAGGGGTAACTGTGGCACAAATGAACAAGTTCGTGGAGGGAAGCAGAGGGTGGGAGATAGGAGAGGGGTAACTGTGGCAAGAATGAACCGGTGCAAGGCGGGAAGCAGAGGGTGGGAGATAGGAGAGGGGTAACTGTGGCAAGAATGAACCAGTTCGAGGCGGAAAGCAGAGGGTTGGAGACGGAAGAGGGGTAACTGTGGCACAAATGAACCGGTTCAAGGCGGGAAGCAGAGGGTGGGAGATAGGCGAGGGGTAACTGTGGCAAGAATGAACCAGTTCGAGGCGGAAAGCAGAGGGTTGGAGACGGAAGGGGGGTAACTGTGGCACAAATGAACCAGTTCGAGGCGGAAAGCAGAGGGTGGGAGATGGAAGAGGGGTAACTGTGGCACAAATGAACCAGTTCGAGGCGGGAAGCAGAGAGTGGGAGATGGAAGAGGGGTAACTGTGGCACAAATGAACCGGTTCAAGGCGGGAAGCAGAGGGTGGGAGATGGAAGAGGGGTAACTGTGGCAGGAATGGACTGGTTTGAGGCGGGAAACAGAGGGTGATCATAGAAAAAGTTGAGTGCCAGCTAAGCAGTTTAAAGCTGTTCATACAGCAAGTTTGCGGATGCATTATGATTTTACAAATGTATTAGTCAAGAGAAACCTTTTAGACACATATGATGACGTAGTACACAAGCACTGCACACTTTCACACATGCGATACTCCAGTTTGCCCAAATTAGTGGCTTAAAACCACATGCCCTGGTATTCATTGCATTCCATCTTTGTGTTGTTAAACCTAAATACATATATTTTTCCATGAAACACCTTAAAACTTTTCGATGTGAAAATATTGCTGACTATTGATTAACTTTAATGCATAATCCAATGATATGAGTAATGCAAGGTGTAAGACGATGACCCCCGACTTCACGCCGCACCAACTGAGCGACTGAGGCTCATTACCCAGCCCGCACAACCATCCTTCTACCCAGCCCGCACAACCATCCTTCTACCTAGCCCGCACAACCATCCTTCTACCCAGCCCGCACAATCATCCTTCTACCCAGCCCGCACAACCATCCTTCTACCCAGCCCGCACAACCATCATTCTACCCAGCCCGCACAACCATCCTTCTACCCAGCTAGCACAACCATCCGTCTACCCAGCCCGCACAACCATCCTTCTACCCAGCCCGCACAACCATCCTTCTACCCAGCCTGCACAACCATCCTTCTACCCAGCCCGCACAACCATCCTTCTACCCAGCCCGCATAACCATCCTTCTACCCAGCCCGCACAACTATCCTTCTACCCAGCCCACACAACCATCCTTCTACCCAGCCCGCACAACCATCCTTCTACCCAGCCCACACAACCATCCTTCTACCCAGCCCACCCAACCATCCTTCTACCCAGCCCACACAACCATCCTTCTACCCAGCCTGCACAACCATCCTTCTACCCAGCCCGCACAACCATCCTTCTACCCAGCCCGCACAACCATCCTTCTACCCAGCCCGCATAACCATCCTTCTACCCAGCCCGCACAACTATCCTTCTACCCAGCCCGCACAACCATCCTTCTACCCAGCCCGCACAACTATCCTTCTACCCAGCCCACACAACCATCCTTCTACCCAACCCACACAACCATCCTTCTACCCAGCCCACACAACCATCTTTCTACCCAGCCCGCACAACTATCCTTCTACCCAGCCCGCACAACCATCCTTCTACCCAGCCCGCACAACCATCCTTCTACCCAGCCCGCACAACTATCCTTCTACCTAGCCCACACAACCATCCTTCTACCCAGCCCACACAACCATCCTTCTACCCAGCCCACACAACCATCCTTCTACCCAGCCCGCACAACTATCCTTCTACCCAGCCCGCACAACTATCCTTCTACCCCGCCCGCACAACCATCCTTCTACCCAGCCCGCAAACCATCCTTCTACCCAGCCCGCACAACCATCCTTCTACCCAGCCCACACAACCATCCTTCTACCCAGCCCACACAACCATCCTTCTACCCAGCCCGCACAACCATCCTTCTACCCAGCCCGCACAACCATCCTTCTACCCAGCCCGCACAACCATCCTTCTACCCAGCCCACACAACTATCCTCCTACCCAACCCGCACAACCATCCTTCTACCCAGCCCGCACAACCATCGTTCTACCCAGCCCACACAACCATCCTTCTACCCAGCCCACACAACTACCCTTCTACCCAACTCGCACAAACATCCTTCTACCCAGCCCGCACCACCATCCTTCTACCCAGCCCGCGCAACTATCCTTCTACCCAGCCCACACAACCATCCTTCTACCCAGCCCACACAACCATCCTTCTACCCAGCCCGCACCACCATCCTTCTACCCAGCCCGCGCAACTATCCTTCTACCCAGCCCACACAACCATCCTTCTACCCAGCCCACACAACCATCCGTCTACCCAGCCCGCACAACCATCCTTCTACCCAGCCCGCACCACCATCCTTCTACCCAGCCCGCGCAACTATCCTTCTACCCAGTCCACACAACCATCCTTCTACCCAGCCCACACAACCATCCTTCTACCCAGCCCACACAACCATCCTTCTACCCAGCCCGCACAACCATCCTTCTACCCAGCCCGCACAACCATCCTTCTACCCAGCCCGCACAACCATCCTTCTACCCAGCCCGCATAACCATCCTTCTACCCAGCCCGCACAACTATCCTTCTACCCAGCCCGCACAACCATCCTTCTACCCAGCCCGCAAACCATCCTTCTACCCAGCCCGCACAACCATCCTTCTACCCAACCCGCACAACCATCCTGCTACCCAACCCGCACAACCATCCTGCTACCCAACCCGCACAACCATCCTGCTACCCACCCCGCGGCGTACCGCGGTGACATCCAGCTCAGCGGTGTCCAATCTTACATAATACGCCCCGCGTGCTCTTGGTATGACGTTCGAGTGCGTCTTTCACAAACTTAAGTGCCTCGGGGGAGTGAGTGGGCACGAGGAGGGTGGGTTGTGGGGCAGCCGGGGTTGGTTGCGAGCCACCACTAAGCGGGACACAAGGAAATCTTAACCGCCGGGTGACCCGGTCAATACCGGGCATGGCAATGGGGTGAATTAGCGCCCTTTGTTACCCCGTCTCTGGGTAGTTTCCCCTCTCTGGACGCCACCATTTACGGCCTGGAGGGGTGTCACAGGGCCCCCGTGCACCCTTACCCCACTCGACGCTTTCTCAGCCCTCATAGCGTCTGCATATCGGTCTCCAAGCAACACCCACATAACCCAATTACCTGCCCCAAGCATCCCCCATATTAACATTCACAACCCGCAGGCTCACTCCCATCTCACTCCCCAGCCCCTATCGTTGCTAATTTGTCCACTCCCGTCCTCCTCCCTCCAGCCCCTACACACCATTCCTTGACCCAACCCCCCTGTAGAAAAGCGACGCGCGTGCGGGACCTTGCATAGAAGCAATGCTGCAGAACAGTGTTACTTTCGGTCATCACAATATCACGTGTCACGGCAGGACGACCATTTTGGGTCCCCAGATGTCTCGGGTATGCGACCGGAGTATTCGGCGCAGATATTTGAAGCATGCGCACTCATACTTTCCGCTCATGTGCGGATCAAGATAAACCGAACGAAAAATCCGCGTTCCGCGTGAATGTTGCACTTGCTGAAATGCACAAATCATGAAGATTAATAACAGGATCATAAAATAAATTGACGGATACGTGTTGTGTTCATTATTTTATTCTAATTGTTATAATATTATTATTTTTTGCAGGTCGAAATACTACTTTATATATATTTTACGTATTGTGGGACCTGGACGCCATGATGGAAATCCTCGTGATCCTCCTCTGGGTGAAGAGTAAGGTCCGGAAGTAAAATGTACCACATGACCGCGCTATCGGAACAAAATCTCCGCGTTCGGTTATGCACTCCGCGGAGTCCGACTACTCCGCTCGCATACCAGAACTCACCCGATTCCACCAATACCAGATGACAAGATAGTCTGAGCTACAAAGCATCGCAATTGATTACCATTGCACGGCTATCCACTATCAAACTGGCTCGTGATACCTGGAATGACCGCTCCACCTGTTATCACAAGATAGGTCTCCCCTCCCTCCCCATTCACTACAAGAACGGCTCGACCCCCCCGACCCACTCCCCTGCAAGAACGACTCCCCCCCCCCCCGCTTCACTTCCGTCGCTCATGGTCGTGAACCTACCCAAAGCCATGGGTCGCGCGTGCAGCCTGCTGATTAGAAACACGCCCACAAACCGCCCTTCCCCCTTCTCCCACAACCCCCCTCCCTCTCGAAGGCAGTTACTGTTTGGGCTGATCGGGCAATCGAGCCGTTTAAACCATTTTTTGCCTAGACTAAAGGCAAGGCAAGGCTGTTTCACGCCTTTACGACTGATTGGTTGATTGGCTTGATGCCGGCTGTTGACGCCAGTTGATCTGCTTGACGCCAGTTGGTTGGTTTGACGCCGGCTGATTGCCTTGACGCAGGCTGATTGGATTGACGCCGGCTGATTGACTTGACGCCGGTTGATTGGCCTGACGCAGGCTGATTGGCTTGCCGCCTAATTGGTTTGACGCCCGCTGATTGGCCTAAGGCCAGCTGATTGGTTTGACGCCGGCTGATTGTCTTGACGCTGGCTGACTGGCTTGACGCCGGCTGATTGATTTCACGCCGGGCTGAATGGTTTGACGCCACATAATGGCTTGACGCCGGCTGATTGGCTTGACGCCGGCTGATTGGCTTGACGCCGGCCGATTGGCTGGACGCCGGCTGATTGGCTTAATTGACTTGACGCCGGCTGATTGGTTTGACGCCAGCTGATTGGCTTGATGCAGGCTGATTGGCGTGATACCAGCTGATTGACTTGACGCCGGTTGATTGGCTCCATGTAGGCTGATTGGCTTGACGCCGGTTGATTGGCTTGATTGGCTTGACGCCGGTTGATTGGCTTGATTGGCTTGACGCCGGCTGATGGGCTTGATTGGCTCCATGCAGGCTGATTGGCTTGATTGGCTTGACGCCGGCTGATGGGCTTGGAGACGGTTGATTGGTCTGACGCCGGCTGATTGGCTTGACGCCGGTTGATTGGCTTGATTGGCTTGATGCCGGTTGATTGGCTTGATTGGCTTGACGCCGGCTTGTCGTAAATAATCCAGACTGTTTTATACGCACTGGCTCTGCCTTTCGTCTTCGTTGAAAATGGTCGGGGTCGGTTGGAGCGAGAGAAAGGCAGGGGGGGGGGGGGCGGGGGGTGGTTAATAGTCTTCAGTCTTGAAGACTTAACGTCGCCCAATTTGATGATTGCATCGGCTCTGTGCAAGTCGTCCACTGAAGGCGAGACATTTTATAACTTATGCGTATCTACAAAGCTGTCACATAACTACAATTTACACCCAAAGCATGCACCGAATTCCCACTGCTGGACGCGGGCGATATATTGCTACAAGAGTCCGTTTACTTAATCCAATCTGACATGACCAGAGACAGATATTGTACGTACGTGAGGTTGGCAGCCAGAGATGTCTTCATGGAAGTACAGTATATTAATACAGCTTCCTCTTTAACTGAGGTATTTGACTATAAATTAGTTTCCTTCAGTGACCGCTCTGTCTGAATTTCTTCTCTTATGTTATGGCGAATCTTTTCTCTGCGTATTCCTCCATGAAGTACGTCGGTAACCCCACTCCATTTATATTTACTCCAATATTCTTGCTAATTGTCAGTGAAGACGTCAAGATGGCGGAGTTCGTGTCAGTTTTCTCGCTGTCCTCCAGGCGTCGGACATATCGAGACACTGGATCCACCGAACAAGTGATCTGGGAAAAAACTACTTTTGACAGTTAAAGAATGGCTTTGTGAGGCCCTGACTACGAGTAACCCTAGACGGGATCATGATTCTTTATAAGTAGATTTGCCCTCCCCATTGCGTCGTATTATGACAGAGAGGGTGGAGGGGGCCTCGCCAGGGGGCGGGGGGAGGGGGGGGGTGCACTTCCCCCCCATTGAAGCCTTAAGCCCGTCCTGGATGTGCCGTACCCACCGGTACTTCCCCTAAGATGTGGAACTGTTGTACGAGTAGGAATCCTTGAGCTAAATAAGGCGTCCCCCACTCCCTCATTAACAGGGCTGGGCGGGCCGGATGTTCTAAAAATAAAGGAAAGGGGAGGACACTGGGAGAATGTGACTTCTCTGGAGTAGATGAGACCCCCCCCCCCCACCCCCACACACCCACCCACCACCACCACACTCATACACACCCACACCGTATCTCTTAAGGTATTGCTTCAGGATGAGCCCAAGCCAACTACATTTGCAAGTATTCATCCATATATGAGAACAGATTTATTTCGGAGCCGCTTTAAAGGTCTGAAACATGTAGAGCAACCACCAGCAGACTGTCTGGCGATAACAGAGCCACAGCGGTGGCGATGAAACACAGGTTGTACAGAGTGACTGTGGCGATGAAACAAACACAGGTTGTGCAGAGTGACTGTGGCAGTGAAGCAAACACAGGTTGTAGAGTGACTGTGGCAGTGAAACAAACACAGGTTGTGCAGAGTGACTGTGGCAGTGAAACAAACACAGGTTGTAGAGTGACTGGCGATAAAACAAACACAGGTTGTGCAGAGTGACTGTGGCAGTGAAACAAACACAGGTTGTAGAGTGACTGGGGCAGTGAAACAAACACAGGTTGTAGAGTGACTGTGGCAGTGAAACAAACACAGGTTGTGCAGAGTGACTGTGGCAGTGAAACAAGCACAGGTTGTAGAGTGACTGTGGCAGTGAAACAAACACAGGTTATAGAGTGACTGTGGCAGTGAAACAAACCCAGGTTGTAGAGTGACTGTGGCAGTGAAACAAACACAGGTTGTAGAATGACTGTGGCAGTGAAACAAACACAGGTTGTGCAGAGTGACTGTGGCAGTGAAAAAAACAAAGGTTGTACAGTGACTGCAGTGAAACAAACACCGGTTTTGCAGAGTGACTAAGGCAGTGAAACAAACCCAGGTTATAGAGTGACTGCAGTGAAACAAACACAGGTTGTAGAGTGACTGTGGCAGTGAAACAAACACAGGTTGTAGAGTGACTATGGCAGTGAAACAAACACAGGTTGTAGAGTGACTGGCGATGAAACAAACACAGGTTGTGCAGAGTGACTGTGGCAGTGAAACAAACACAGGTTGTAGAGTGACTGTGGCAGTGAAACAACCCAGGTTGTAGAGTGACTGTGGCAGTGAAACAAACACAGGTTGTAGAGTGACTAGCGATGAAACAAACACAGGTTGTGCAGAGTGACTGTGGCAGTGAAACAAACACAGGTTGTGCAGAGTGACTGTGGCAGTGAAACAAACACAGGTTGTAGAGTGACTGCAGTGAAACAAACACATGTTGTAGAGTGACTGTGGCAGTGAAACAAACACAGGTTGTAGAGTGACTGGCGATGAAACAAACACATGTTGTAGAGGGACTGTGGCACTGAAACAAACACAGGTTGTGCAGAGTGACTGTGGCAGTGAAACAAACACAGGTTGTAGAGGGACTGTGGCAGTGAAACGAACACAGGTTGTAGAGGGACTGTGGCAGTGAAACAAACACAGGTTGTAGAGTGACTGTGGCAGTGAAACAAACACAGGTTGTAGAGTGACTGTGGCAGTGAAACAAACACAGGTTGCAGAGGGACTGTGGCAGTGAAACGAACACAGGTTGTAGAGGGACTGTGGCAGTGAAACAAACACAGGTTGTAGAGTGACTGTGGCAGTGAAACAAACACAGGTTGTAGAGTGACTGTGACAGTGAAACAAACACAGGTTGTAGAGTGACTGCAGTGAAACAAACACATGTTGTAGAGTGACTGTGGCAGTGAAACAAACAGAGGTTGTAGAGGGACTGTGGCAGTGAAACGAACACAGGTTGTAGAGGGACTGTGGCAGTGAAACAAACACAGGTTGTAGAGTGACTGTGGCAGTGAAACAAACACAGGTTGTAGAGTGACTGTGGCAGTGAAACAAACACAGGTTGCAGAGGGACTGTGGCAGTGAAACGAACACAGGTTGTAGAGGGATTGTGGCAGTGAAACAAACACAGGTTGTAGAGTGACTGTGGCAGTGAAACAAACACAGGTTGTAGAGTGACTGTGGCAGTGAAACAAACACAGGTTGTAGAGGGACTGTGGCAGTGCAACAAACACAGGATGTACAGAGTGACTGTGGCAATGAAACAAATACAGGTTGATTGACCACTCGCGTCGTATTGGTCAGTTGGCATCGTTTATTATCCGCCCCCATGCACTCAGAAAGAAATATAATTTTTTGGTCACAAACTGTCAAGCCATGTACGAAGCACGCGGCCCGATATCACTTACCATTGTCTCCTCATCACCACCCCCTCCTCCTCCCGCCTTCGCCCCCTGGCCCCTGCCACCCTCCCCCCGCCCGTCAGGGGTGATCGATGACCCCGGGTATGTGATCTCCGCTCATTAGTATGAAATGCCACCAGACGGCAGACCTGGGCTCACTGACCACGTGCAAGATGGGTGGGCGATATTAGAGGACAACAGGTGGTTACAATGTGGAATGCTTGGTGAAACATGTGACATTGGGCATAGTCAAGGGTTATATATATGACATACATGACGTCACATACGGAGTGCCTGTCATCGTGACATGGTTGGGACACGCTATATGCATCGTCTCGATCCCATTCAATCTGTGCAGCGCAGGAAATGCTATGGTCTGTTTGCTGAGGTTTCAGTGGATATATTAACTGATGCACAGTCACCAAAACTGCGTCAGCCTGTGGATAAATAAGACGGTGCGCGATGGATGCCGTAAACACTTGGGTTAGCGGCGGACGTCTGCAGGACTGCCGCATCCTCAACGGCCTTGACCTCGGCACTACGAAGCGCTTCATTGGACATGTAGAACATGTCTTCCAGCTCACAGCACCTCCAGCCCCACCCCCTGCATTCCCCACCTCTTCCATTCCCCACCACTCCAGTCTCAACTCCCTCAAGCCCCTACCCTGTAGTCCCCACCCCACCAGGCCCCACCCCCTCCAGCCCCCACCCCCTCTAGCCACACACCACCTGAATTCAAACATCTCTTCAGCCCTCACCCCCTCCCCACTCAGCTTCATCGCCTCCCGACCCTCCTTAGCATACCCCCACCCCCCCCAGTTGCAGACGCCCAATCTCAGGATGCAACATTTGTCCGGAATGTCATCTCATTCCATGGTCCAAGAACCCTCGTCCTTCGATTTTCCCCGTTCGGCCCCACACCCTCACCCACACTCTCAGGCCCTGGGTTCCACCCCCCCCCCCCCCCACTCCACACCCTTACACACCCCACTCTCACCTCCACACTCCGGCCCCTCCCCCGCCCCACCCTCAGACCCTGCCCCCCCCCCCATCCCCCAACACATCGCACCCTCAGACCCAGCCACTTACAGGCACGCCGTCCATGGACTCCAGTGACCTCCATGGACGCTCTGATCTCCCGTCACGTCGTCACGACAACCTCACCCCTACCTCTACCCATTACCAGCTCACAGTACAATATCCTCCTCCCCGTCCGGCTCCAAAAAAGGCGTCAGTCCCCCCATGGAGTTGAGGTCATCCAGCCAGGCGCCAAATAAATGTGGGACACTTCATCCTTAGCTCTCAATAAGGATTCGCCACTTACCGTCCGGACGAGGCATACCAACCATAAGATCTGCTCCAGTTTATTATGGAAGGCCGATGTGTATATAATATGTGCACATGTACGGCATCTTGGGAAGCCCTGGATGGGGGGTGCCCTGGTTGTTGGTTGGCTTATGAAACCAGGACCTGTGATACACCCCCGACAGTGCAATCGTCCCTGTTGTCGGATGAGGATCAAAAAGGTCATTGGGTCAAAAACTCATGGGACTAACCCACAGCAGACCATTGCCTATAAAGTAACCTACAGCAGACAACTCCAGATAAAGGTAACCCACAGCAGACCATGGCGGGCAAAGGTAACCCACAGCAGACCGTGGCAGATAAAGGTAACTCGCTGCAGACCATGGCAGGTAAAGGTAACCACAGCAGACCATGGCAGATAAAGGTAACCCACAGCAGACCATGGCAGGCAAAGGTAACCCACAGCAGACCATGGCAGGCAAAGGTAACCCACAGCAGACCATGGCAGATAAAGGTAACCCAGAGCAGACCATGGCAGATAAAGATAACCCACGGCAGACCATGGCAGGCAAAGGTAACCCACAGCAGACCATGGCAGATAAAGGTAAATCACTGCAGACCATGGCAGGTAAAGGTAACCCACAGCAGACCATGGCAGATAAAGGTAACCCAGAGCAGACCATGGCAGGCAAAGGTAACCCACAGCAGACCATGGCAGGCAAAGGTAACCCACAGCAGACCATAGCAGATAAAGGTAACCCAGAGCAGACCATGGCAGATAAAGATAACCCACGGCAGACCATGGCAGGCAAAGGTAACCCACAGCAGACCATGGCAGATAAAGGTAAATCACTGCAGACCATGGCAGGTAAAGGTAACCCACAGCAGACCATGGCAGATAAAGGTAACCCAGAGCAGACCATGGCAGGCAAAGGTAACCCACAGCAGACCATGGCAGGCAAAGGTAACCCACAGCAGACCATGGCAGATAAAGGTAACCCAGAGCAGACCATGGCAGATAAAGGTAACCCACGGCAGACCATGGCAGGCAAAGGTAACCCACAGCAGACCATGGCAGATAAAGGTAAATCACTGCAGACCATGGCAGGTAAAGGTAACTCACTGCAGACCATGGCAGGTAAAGGTAACCACAGCAGACCATGGCAGATAAAGGTAACCCGCAGAAGACCATTGCAGATAAAGGCAACCCACAGAAGACCATAGGAATTAAAGGTAAGCCACAGCAGACCATGACAGATAAAGGTAACCCACAGCAGACTATGGCAGATAAAGGTAACCCACACCAGACCATGACAGATAAAGGTAACGCACAGCAGACCATGGCAGATAAATGTAACCCACATCAGATCATCAAAGGCAACCCACAGCAGATCATGGCATACAGAGGTAACCCACAGCAGACCATTGCATATGAAGTTAACCCACAGCAGACCATTGCAGATAAAGGTAACCCACAGCAGACCATGGGAATTAAATGTAAGCCACAGCAGACCATGACAGATAAAGGTAACCCACAGCAGACTATGGCAGATAAAGGTAAACCACACCAGACCATGACAGATAAAGGTAACGCACAGCAGACCATGGCAGATAAATGTAACCCACATCAGACCATCAAAGGCAACCCACAGCAGACCATTTCAGATGAAGTTAACCCACAGCAGACCATTGCACATAAAGGTAACCCACAGCAGACCATTGCACATAAAGGTAACCCACATCAGACCATTGCAGATAAAGGTAACCCACAGCAGACCATGGGAATTAAAGGTAAGCCACAGCAGACCATGACAGATAAAGGTAACCCACAGCAGACCATGGCAGATAAAGGTAACCCACATCAGACCATGACAGACAAAGGTAACCCACACCAGGCCATGGCAGAGAAAGGTAACCCGCAGCAGACCATTGCAGATAAAGGTAATCGGTCACTGACACATCATGGCCGATCGGTAGACCGGCCACTAACACATCATGGCCGATCGGTAGACCGGGCACTGACACATCATGGCCGATCGGTAGACCGGGCACTAACACATCATGGCCGATCGGTAGACCGCGCATTGACACATCATGGCCGATCGGTAGACCGGGCACTAACACATTATGGCCGATCGGTAGACCGGCCACTGACACATCATGGCCGATCGGTAGACCGGGCATTGACACATCATGGCCGATCGGTAGACCGGGCACTGACACATCATGGCCGATCAGTAGACCGGCCACTGACACATCATGGCCGATCGGTAGACCGGCCACTGACACATCATGGCCGATCGGTAGACCGGGCATTGACACATCATGGCCGATCGGTAGACCGGGCACTGACACATCATGGCCGATCAGTAGACCGGGCATTGACACATCATGGCCAATCGGTAGACCGGGCACTGACATATCATGGCCGATCGGTAGACCGGGCACTGACATATCATGGCCGATCGGTAGACCGGGCACTGACACATCATGGCCGATCGGTAGACCGGGCACTGACACATCATGGCCGATCGGTAGACCGGGCACTGATCTCAGACCCCTCACTTTGACTCCTGTCATCTCTTCCAGTCTCTAGATCTGGCCTGGCCACCGTCAGTCAGACCGCTACCATATCATAATAGTTCCTATAAATAACCGGTCGACCGGTCGGCAGGTGAACGATATAGATATAATTGGAGACGACTACATGACATGTGAAGCGATCACACAGACGGTCTGATTGAAGGGTCGCGGGGTAGTTGCAGGGCCGGGGGTTGGGGGGGGGGGGTACGTTTGTTTAGCGTAATGTAATAATAGGGTGAGTGGGAGAGATGTAATTTTTCGGAAGAAATATTTGACGGGGTAGCTTTGGATTTATTGTTCAGCAAAGCTGAGCGGAGACACACGCGAGGATATCAGCATAGAAACCCGGATGACGTCTCTATTAATAATGGACCAATCAGACGTTAGTGGCGTACGTGACGTATTTCCGGGTCAGTCAGGTCACAACAGCTGTATACGGTCTGAACTAGAAGTGTTGACCTAATGCTAGCTGGGGCTCCGTCACTATGTCCCCATGACCAGGTAACCAAGGCACCCGTATGTGCCTCATGAAGGAGAACCATGGGCGGCGTCTTTGCGTACGTCTTGAACTGGTTAAATGGTTGGGTGAAGGCTGTGAATGAAGGACCCCCTGACTCACTGACTGAAGCACCTCGTCGTTTCCATCGTTTTCATCGGGGGGTGGGGTCACTGTTATACGAATCTGGTAGGGGGGTTTACCGCGGAAGCTCCCCGCCCACATCAATGTGAATAAGTACACCCTCCCCCCCCCCCCCCCGGCCATCGACCTCATCTGTTGCGTTCATTGCCACCATTCTGGTATCTACACCCCAGCCAACTATGTGGACATAGGTGGAGATCCCCTTTGTGTTTAGCTGTGTATGAAAGGACCTCCATTATTACAATCCATTGCATGTCAATCATTGTACTGGGGATTGATGCAAACGATTTTTTTTGAAATCGCTACCCATTCCACCTCTACTGTCATCCCACCGCCACCCCCAGCCCATCACCATACCCCTATGCCCATCCCCATGCTAAACCCCTACCCCCATGCCCACCCCCAGCCCACCCCCACCACCACCCATCCTTTTCCCCTTGCCTACCGACATCGAGAGCGGTTTAGTTGTTGCCTTAGCAATGTCGTCACGTGACCGCCATTACAGACGCTAGCAGCCCGTCCTGCCGCCTGGTGGGTCACGTGATGTATCAGTGACATCCGGGCACTGGGGCGGACACGCCACGTGACTGATGGCGCTAGAAGGTCGCTATGTCAACATCCGGTACAGGACGGTAGAGGGGGAGGGTGGGGGGGTGGCAAGCACGCTAATCGGAAAGATATGGGTGAGTGTCTCTAGTATTATCTTTAATATTGTCTCTAGTATTATCTTTAATATTGTCTCTAGTATTATCTTTAATATTGTCTCTAGTATTATCTTTAATATTGTCTCTAGTATTGTATCAAATACTGTCTATTATAGTCTGTTGTGTAATCACTAATACAATCTCGAGTCTGAATCATTCACCGTAAAAACAAGAGACAATGTCATGTTTTACCGTAATAACAAATCGACGCCGCGCCGGCCTCGCGCGCCGAATGACGACTGTAGTTTTTCATTGTCTGGCCAAAGCGGATTAATTCCAAATCCGGCCGCCTTACTACCCCTCGTTGATCATGATTAGTCCGCGAACAACGAGACACAATTACTGCACAAAGAGGGAACCGGTCAGGGCAAGGATGCAAATTCTGGGTGCCTCTCGGTGGCGCTTTTAGTGGCGAGTCTCCTGCCGGGTGCCGCTTGGTGGCGCTGTTAGTGACGAGTCTCCTGCCGGGTGCCGCTTGATGGCGCTCTTAGTGGCGAGTCTCCTGCCGGGTGCCGCTTGGTGGCGCTTTTAGTAGCTAGTCTCCTGCCGGGTGCCGCTTGGTGGCGCTGTTAGTGGCGAGTCTCCTGCCGGGTGCCGCTTGGTGGCGCTGTTAGTGGCGTGCCGTTTGCCGCTTGGTGGCGCTGTTAGTGGCGAGTCTCCTGCTGGGTGCCGCTTGGTATCGCTGTTAGTGGCCTACCGGGTGCCGATTGGTGGCGCCGTTAGTGGCGTGCTGGGTGCCGCTTGGTGGCGCTGTTAGTGGCGAGTTTCCTGCCGGGTGCCGCTTGACGGCGCTGTTAGTGGCGTGCCGCCTGTCGTGGGTCGCTGGGTAAATGGCACGACAAACGATCTATTAAGGTTTGTCGCCAGAGAACAATAATAGTAGTAATAAAAACGCGCCAGGAGAATAACTAATCATCGGGATATGAGACCAATGCAGCTATGAGACAACGGAATAATTTATGAGATTTGCTCTACTTTTCTATTTTATTTTGCTGATTCAGCTCACTGTCCCTTGGGTTGATATTCTGTTTTTGCCGTGTTGCTAGCAATAAACCCAGCAGTGCTAGACGTTGCTGTGATCAATGAATGACGCGGTATGGAGCAATAATTTCAAATTGTTCTGTTTACATATTTACGGAATATTTAACATGGTAGATTTGTTCAAATGTTCTCGATGCAGTTTTAACAGATGCGAATGCCTATTTTACACCTTACGCGTCCATGGCTTATCCATTCTATTGTGTTTTGTGTTTGGCTGTACCATGGACCCCTACAGTATCCCGCCATGGCACTCGTTAACCCGGCTACCATGACTGTGTTACTAGTGATGTCCTGGAGATATAATCCCAAAACACTTACTTAGGAATGTAATTTAGCGACTCATTATTACCCGCGAATGAAGAACAAGAAAAGGCAGCGATACCCAATTTGTAGTACACACGAGGACCACACTGGTCTACGTGAAATGCATCAGTCCGCTTATTCACAGGACACACTATATTTGTAGTAATTCCGAGGATACATCATTTCCATGCGACACATTGCAAGAGTCGCTGCTGAGCTTCGGCCGGAGACCTATGACGTTTTACAGAAAGAAACAGACACAGCTAGCTGAGAGTTGTGGCCAAGCGTCTAATCGAATCCTGCCGCCTCCCATTGTTGTATGTTATGGCCGCAAGAAATGTAAAAGAGGCAGTAAAGAAGCCGTAATTTGCGCACCATCACCCCCGCCCGCCCCCCCGCCCCCCCCCCCCCGCACCCGATTGCCCCTCTCCCCACGGACGGGCCGAGTGCAGCCATTGCGACAGGCACAGAGAGTGTTAGCCCAGATATCCCACAGCCCAGGACACGGGCCCGATGCTCGGTTGAAACATTGCCCGCAGAGGACGATGGACTTCTATTTGTGTCCGTTGGGTTTGCATCGCGTGACTAATTAATTAGAGGAGCGTTTTGTCTTCTTTTTCGTGTTTGTTTCTCTGAGTGGATCTAGGCTGGGAACCAGCCTAGAGCTGCTCGCAGCATACTAGGCCGGTAAGTAGTAATTTTTAAGCCTCCGTGATTGGTCGAGCGCCCGTTGTCGTGCAGATGCTATGGCAAGCCAAAATTAATTTTCATATCTTCAAGAAATTAACCGTAAAATTGTTGTATACACGTCTTTACATGAGTTGGACATATGTCCTATTATTTAAAAACATATTACAATGTGAAGTAAATTGGATAATAATTTGGATTTCACAAAGCATATGAAACATAGAGATTAGGAATAGAGAAACATTAAATTTGTTTGCCCGGAAGGAGGATATTTTGGTAAATATTATACGAAGCTGATGTCGTCCTCGTCCTCATTACTGGTTATAATTGTGATGACGAAACGGAAACATTCCCTATATTCCGTGATAGTTCAGCGGCTAAACGACAAATTATGTCGAGTTGTGCATTTGGTGGTAAAAGCATGAAAGTTAGCACACTTAATTGTCCTTAATATCCTTGTATTTAAATTTAGCTAATGTCATGTCGACTTTACCCCTGGCGGCTTTGGACGGGCAAAACTACCCCCAAAAAAGCTCAATATCTCGCAAATAGACGATCGAACTAATATTTTATGTTTATGCATAGGTTTTCGGGGTCGCTGAATTAAACAGAAGATATCTGTGTGTCGCTAGGTGCAACGCATCCTCTAGTTCCACGACTGTAATGGCGGACAAAGGCCAGCAAACATGCTCAATATCTTAAAAACTAAGAGGTGCAGGGTCCTTATATTGGGAAATGGCTCATGCGTTGTTCTTGAATATCCAGTGAGGACCTATTTTACCTTTGCTTACACAAAAACCTATGGACAGACATCAAAATAACAGTTTTATCCTTCTCAGTATTGTGAGTCCATGATATCGCTTATAATTGGTGACATTGTCCACCATTTAAATCTGACTCGACACTTAACTAAATTCGATTAGACCTGAATTTCTAACATGTGAGCCAAATTTCATCCTTTTACCACCAAATGACATGACATCCTGTAGTACAATTCGGTAATACTCCATGTGTTTAATGGTCAGCTTGAAAAGATCTAAAACACACGTTCATTATTGAAATGTAGTATTGCAAAGGAGGGAAGACGGACGCGCACGCACGTACAAACGTATGTAACTGTTTTCTTTCTTTTTCATAATTTAAAACCCGTGGTAAGGCGTCTGACACCTACCCGCAATCTCGGCTTGATCATGTTCATACTGTCTCTTCTCCGCAAGGTCTCACGATCAGTTGCATTCATCAGTCGATTAAATTCCACTTTGGCTTTCCATAGTTTCGAGGTCAGACCCCCGTCTTATCTTATAAGTCAGCATATGTCGTAATTAGATATTTCCTTAGATAAATTACAATGCGAGGTTTCGTGAAGGTATATAGAAACACTTATGAGGTGCAGTATGGGAACATCAGTTACGTTTTTTAAATTTGGCGACTAAGGAAAAAGGCCGGAATTCCGGCCCTTTCTAAAATGGAGGATACCCGTTACCAGCGGTCTGTTTCGGACAGACAGGCTGGTTCCCAGCGAATGAGTGGATCACGTTACTTATAATGGAGTAATGGAGTTGTCGGGATGGGGGACATTTTGTTTGACGCGCGGACCCGGATGTGACGTCATCTTGTTTGATAGAGGAACCGGATGTGACGCCATCTTGTTTGACATGGGAACCTGGATGTGACGCCATCTTGTTTGATGCCGGACCCGGATGAGACGCCATTTGCTTGATGCAGGACCCGGATGTGACGTCATCTTTTTGATGCCGGATCCGGATGTGACGTCATCTTACTTGATATAGGACCAGGATGTGACGTCATCATGCTTGATGCAGGACTCGGATGTGACACCATCTTGTTTGACACAGGGCCCGGATGTGACACCACTTTGTTTGACACATGACCCGGGCGTGACGTAATCTTGTTTGACATGGCGGCCTGGATGTGACACCATCTTGCTTGACACAGGATCCTGATGTGACGTCATCTCGCTTGACGCGCGGGCCTGGATGTGACGCCATTTTGTTACTTTTGGCGCAAGTTCCAATTGTGGAATAGTGTTTTATTATCCTTCTTGCCCCTCCACGGTCTTCGTTGTATATGTGGTGGCGTTGTATCCTACATATTGCGTGACCTAAATGTATACACTTGCCCCCTGTACTATCAGGCACGGCCAGAGGCCGGGAGGGAGGTAACATATGGTCCTGTGGGTATTTTTGCGCTGGTGCTAAATGTTGTCTCCTAACTGCAGGGCATGACTATGACCTTGAATATACCACTCATGGCGACCGGATATCAACCGAGACCCATGGCCGTCGATATCCATCACCCCCCCACCCCCCATCCCCACGCCCCCACTCCCGGCCTTCTTCTCGCAAGCTTTTCCCGGGAGCCCGTATGTGTTTGGAATGCAATCACTTCTGACCAGCGCCATCGTCATCCGGATACTGTGAATGCACCCTCTCTCACTCTTACTCTTACCCTGACTCGCCGTCCTCCCTCCTGCACCCTCCACGCCCACCATCACCCTCACCCTCCACCCCCAACATCACCCTCACCGTCGCCCGCCCCTATATGCCGTCGTTACGACTCGCCTTCTAGCCCCACCATCACCCTCACCCTCCACCCCCACCATCACCCTCACCCTCCACCCCAAACATCACCCCCACCCTCGCCCACCCCAATATGTCGTCGTTACAACTCGCGTGTGGAATCACGTGATGCGGTCACCGCATCCCTCCAAAACCTCGTCTCGAGTCCCACGTGACCCCGCCGTCACAAGGGCCAAGTCGTAGCCAGTCGCCCTGGCTAATGTAGTTACGTTTTTTTCCTGTTTGCGCTGTTATTTCCTGCCTCCGCCAGCTGACAAAGTAGATACGGCAATGGCAAATAAGCAGTTACCTCCACACCTCCACTCCAACCCCCGCAATGTAGCGGCGGACTCTCTGAAGGTCAAAGGAACGCTGTTTTCCGCCATTTTGATTCGCTGGCGTCCCTTCACCAAGGAGTGGGAGAGTGTCATGATTGATGGCGCTCATTTCACTGAGATCGATTGTCCTTCTGCGTCCGATCCCATGGAAGACCCACCAATCAAATAGCGGCAGATTGATGGTGGGGGGCACTACATATAGTTAGGCATATACATATGCGCCGCCAAAATGACGCCTTTTTTTTCTCAATCCCCGGAGCAAATATCTGTAATTTCTGTCGATGTTCCCATCGGAGACTGAAGTTTTGTTTTTAAATTGCAACCCTTGACTATATATTCCATTTTATATCGAAAGTGTTCAAACAATTTACCTCCATATACTTTGCCATGACTGTCAGCGTCTATTTTGGATGCCCTTTTTAACCAAGAATGTCTCTCTTATTCACCACAAAATCACGCCCTTTTCTCTCGTTTTCCATATGTCCTCTATCACATGGGCGGCACACCCCAACCACTCTAGTAATCTAGTAAAAAAGAGAATTGAACTGAAATGAAATGGTGTTTAAGACATTTGGTACACACGAACGCTAGACTGGACCAAGACACATCTCAGGCCCCCGGCATCGGATTTGGTGAGGCCCGGAGGGCACTGGTCGAGGGCTGAGAGCACTGGACCAAGACACATCTCAGGCCCCCGGCATCGGATTTGGTGAGGCCCGGAGGGCACTGGTCGAGGGCTGAGAGCACTGGACCATGACACATCTCAGGCCCCCGGCATCGGGTTTGGTGAGGCCCGGACGGCACTGGTCGAGGGCTGAGAGCACTGGACCATGACACATCTCAGGCCCCCGGCATCGGGTTTGGTGAAGCCCGGACGGCACTGGTCGAGGGCTGAGAGCACTGGACCAAGACACATCTCAGGCCCCCGGCATCGGGTTTGGTGAGGCCCGGACGGCACTGGTCGAGGGCTGAGAGCACTGGACCAAGACACATCTCAGGCCCCCGGCATCGGGTTTGGTGAGGCCCGGACGGCACTGGTCGAGGGCTGAGAGCACTGGACCAAGACACATCTCAGGCCCCCGGCATCGGGTTTGGTGAGGCCCGGACGGCACTGGTCGAGGGCTGAGAGCACTGGACCAAGACACATCTCAGGCCCCCTGCATCGGGTTTGGTGAGACCCGGACGGCACTGGTCGAGGGCTGAGAGCACTGGACCAAGACACATCTCAGGCCCCCGGCATCGGGTTTGGTGAGGCCCGGACGGCACTGGTCGAGGGCTGAGAGCACTGGACCAAGACACATCTCAGGCCCCCGGCATCGGGTTTGGTGAGGCCCGGACGGCACTGGTCGAGGGCTGAGAGCACTGGACCAAGACACATCTCAGGCCCCCGGCATCGGGTTTGGTGAGGCCCGGACGGCACTGGTCGAGGGCTGAGAGCACTGGACCAAGACACATCTCAGGCCCCCGGCATCGGGTTTGGTGAGGCCCGGACGGCACTTGTCGAGGGCTGAGAGCCATATGGTACTGGTTCGGGTGCCAGACCGGTTTATCTCACCACGAGTCTTCCACATATAAATGGAATACGGGAGCCTGACACTCGGACAGGATATGGGCGACTTGTTTCTGGCATATCAGACCGGGTTTTATCTTATCAATACTAAATGGGAGACCTAGATTATCCTACGAGAGGCCATGTTATAAGCAGTTTCTCGCACGAACCGTGGTCTAATTTTACCCTGAGAGGTGACGATTGGAACCTTTTCGACAGTACCCAGCGTACGAGGTAGGTTTACCCCGGATCGGGCGTCACACTGAGCTGACGCCAAGTGAGTGTGACAAGAATCCCAACTCACCCTTGAGCTAAAATCAATTACCAACCTGGGAAAAAAGAATTGCTTAACCTGCTATGCTCCCACCGTACTACCATGCAGGAGTGAAACTGCGAGTTTCTCTTCAAATAGTCTACCTCTATCTGACCTCTCTTTCCTAAAGATAGGAGAACATACCCTTTGGGTTGCGCCATGTTCACCAACTACCATTAGCCAATGAAGGTCTACCAATGCTCGCCCGCGTCCTATGGCGTCGTTTCCTCGGCTATAACTGGCCCCTGGTGTGTTGTAACTCACGGCAGGGGTGCGAGGGTGAGGACGTGGGAGAGGGGAGGGAGATGGGGTGGGGGCGGTGGGGGGGGAGGCGGTGGCTGGGGGTACCGAGTGCGTCTCAGCGGGGCGCGCTGATGATGAAGGGAGGCTGGTCGTGAAAACAGGGCGAAACGAAATTTACTCAAAATTGCGGCCGCATGAAAACCGCTGGCCCGTATAGGGCTTATTAATGTCATGGGTGGGTTACATGTGTCAGAGCCGGGGAGGCTGACGGGGTGCCCTCCCCCTCCCTCCCTCCCCCGGTAACCACAGCCATAATAGTGGCTCATCTGCCCCGGGCCTCCGGCCACGGCCTCCTGTAATGGCCGACCTCGCAGGCGGGTCAATCACCAGTCATATCACTGCGCCCGAGGGGAATGTAGTTCCCCCTTTTAAGGATGACGGGTCGCTATGTGGACGCGTCATAGAGGATAAGGAATGACAAATGCCCAGGTTGGTGGGTATAGGGGGTCGTGGGGGGGGGGGTGGTCAACTGAGGGAGGCAGGAGGTTCTGGGGTAGCGAGTGGAGGTAAATAGATACGACGCGGGGGGTATAATGATGAAAGGAAAGCAGCGCTGCAGAAAATAAATGCTCCATTAGGATCGAGGTTAACATGAAGCGAAAACGAAAAATACATAACCATGAAATGTATCAGAAAAGATGACTCAAAGTGACTGAGAACAGATGTGGAATGCACTTTGGGCCATTGTGGTCAATTACTAGGATCCCAGGTTCAAAATGGCGTATATATTTATGCTCTTATTTGTTCACCTTCGTGATAAATTTGTATTCAGGTCGCATAAGCTGTTTGCTAGTGTTTTTGTACATCTAAAATAATAATAATATCCTAATTGATGTATTATGTTATTCATATTTTATATCATGTTATTTATAATAAATGACGAGTATGTGCATATTAATCAATAGCGAATCCCTCAACGAAGAGGGCCTTAATGACAGTGGAAAGTCAAAATGACCCTCTTTTTTTTAGAAAGATTGCCGTTTCCTCGTGCAAAATCAAGGCCATCTGAGGTGTCAGCATTCCCCCACCAACATACTACGCAACTTATTTAAATCAAAACAACATATCTACTTGTAAATATAATGCATGCTTCCGAGTGCTCTATGTATATGGGGTAATATAAATCTAAAGCGTCATCTAATTACAATTAATAGCATATCTCTGTGGTTGTTGTTTGTATTGTGATAATGTCATCAATCTAACTTTGATAACTATGTGAACCTTTGGCGATATATACACGATAGGATTGGATGCAGGACTTGTTATGAACTGCATAACCTGCAACATTCTAGACAATATGTTTTCTTCGGGTGTAATTCAATGTATTAATATAGATGTGTCGAGCGTGGATAAACTGGTCCGTTGTCAGAAGTATCCATGGACGCCAGCTAGAAACTCCACTCGTGATGACGAACACGTTTTTCGTCTTTCGTGCCACCATCTTTCTTATAAAATAAGTCAACGCGCACTGCCGTCGAAAGGAAAAAAAAATAAATGCAGAAGGGAAAAAATTTGACAGATGAAATTATTATTCCGGTGCAGTTTCCATCTTTGCGCTTCACCTGTCTATGTTCAGGCCTTATTGGAACTCCACGCTCTATCCATTGGTCCCATGTCCCTATCCCCCCGCCCCCATCACACGCCCCTCCCCCATCCCCCCACCCGCGCCCCCACCACACGTCCTTCTCCACCCGTCCCACCCTACCCCCACCCCACCCCAACGCACCCCACCCCACCACAACAACCTCCTCTCCTCTCCCCACCCCAACCGGCCACGTGGGACCATTCTCCCCGTCAGTCGCTCTTCGTTATTGACAGAGTACAAAACTGTCGTCACGTGACCGCTATGACTCGATGCTGGCAGCGCCCCTGACGCCTGGCAGGTCACGTGATGGATCAGGGCTGACCCGCCTGAGGAGGGAGCGTCCCCCGTGATGGATGACGCTGGTACCCGCGGGTCGTGGTCCCACACCGCCGAGGATGTGTCTTCTGACACTTCTTTTCGATTTGCTCAATTGATTTAGAGAAGGCATTAATAAAACGTGACAGACAGAGCTATGCGCCGGGGAGAGCTCAAGACGGTCTATGACGCGGATGGTGTGTGGTATGATCGTGTAATTGCTTCATGCTTGCCTCAACCTATTTATAAATCAACAATTTATTGATATCGAACGGTAGTTAAGACCCAAGGCTAGCAGCCAGGCCGGGTATATCTACATGATATAGGGGGGATAAAAGCCGTACAGGCTCACATAATTATATTCAAAGGAGCAATGCAAGCGACCTCTTCCCGACATTTGATGCATCACACCATTTGCATAGATCAAGTAGAGATCCGTCTTCTGTTTTGTTCGTGTGTATGGATGTCATCGACCAAGACAACCTTTGGGGACTGGTAAAGGCACGAATGGCATGGTTCATCGTCAAGTTATGTCGATGTATTGATGAAGCCGGAATTTACTTGCCAGTCGCGTCTCATTGCAATTACCCAAGGGTGTATCTTGTGAAATATATTGCTCTCTCCGTGCTCTGGAGTCTTCGCTCTTTCTCATTCTCATCTCCCTGTCCCTCTGTTCTATCACACTGCTGTGTGTCTCTTTTTCTTGATTCTTTTTTTCCTGTTGTGTTTTCTTTCCTCTCTGTTATCCCTTTCTGTATCTGTCTCTCCCTCTCTCTGCATTTGTCTTTCTCACCTAGCCTTTTATGAAATGAAATAATGTTCTTTTTTATGATCCAAGTATTATGTCTAATTAAGTCTCCCTCTGTCTTATTTGTTGAGTGTCCCTATGATCCCCTAGGAGACGAGGGTTGTCACGAACCCATCCTTCCATTGTATTCAGACGCTGGAGGGACCCGGATGTAATAAGTCAAATGGTTTATCACGCCAGTCCACCAGACTGGCATAGCAACGAGGGGAAAGGCTGTGTCCGCAGAACGACGCATAAAACCGGGGATGTTACCAAATATCCGCGGGGACTTAAGTCACTTTTCATCTTTGATTGACAGTCTTATTACAGTTGGCCCCCGAGCGACCACCGATGTGTCCGTTCCAGTGTCAATAGCCTCTCCTTCCTCAGAGCAAGAGGCTCAAGCTGTTCACTGTATCTCACTGCCCGGGGGGTTTGTAGCTGCCGTGGCTAGTGATAACCACCCTCTTGTTACCGCTGTCTGCGGTTGATAGCGGGCAAAGTGTCGACTGTTGGAATAAGCAATGTAATATTCGTGTTACAGCCGGAAGCCTTTCTCGCATGGCATTTCATGCATCCCGCATATCGAAATAAATCAAATATATATTTTTTGATTAGTGTAATTCGACCAATGTCATAAAGATTGTTGAAGCATGATATACGCAGGCGGCCGCATTAAGAAGATAGTCCTCCAGCCGACCTATCTGCGTCCATGCAAACAATAAAACACTGCGAACGCGCAATAATACATGATTACCACGTGATCACGTGCCACGCGGCGGCCAATAGCTTTTCGTCATCTGCCCCTGGCGGATTACGCCGGAACTAAATCCTGCGGCATTACGGCCCGTCGTTTGTCATGATTAGGAGGCATTCACGGGAGCCGGTTAACGAGCCACAGCGACCTTCGGCGGCGTGAGCGGTGTGGGAGCCCTGTCAGGGTTCGACACACACTGGGGGAGAGTCTGAGATAGCTTGTGGGGGCTTGATACACACCGTGATAGACTGAGACGCATTGTGGGGGCTTGATACACACTGTGATACACTGAGACGCATTGTGGGGGCTTGATACACACTGTGATAGACTGAGACGCATTGTGGGGGCTTGATACACACTGTGATAGTCTGAGACGCATTGTGGGGGCTTGATACACACTGTGATAGACTGAGACGCATTGTGGGGGCTTGATACACACTGTGATAGACTGAGACGCATTGTGGGGGCTTGATACACACTGTGATAGACTGAGACGCATTGTGGGGGCTTGATACACACTGTGATAGACTGAGACGCATTGTGGGGGCTTGATACACACTGTGATAGACTGAGACGCATTGTGGGGGCTTGATACACACTGTGATAGACTGAGACGCATTGTGGGGGCTTGATACACACTGTGATAGACTGAGACGCATTGTGGGGGCTTGATACACACTGTGATAGACTGAGACGCATTGTGGGGGCTTGATACACACTGTGATAGACTGAGACGCACTGTGGGGGCTTGATACACACTGTGATAGACTGAGACGCACTGTGGGGGCTTGATACACACTGTGATAGACTGAGACGCACTGTGGGGGCTTGATACACACTGTGATAGACTGAGACGCATTGTGGGGGCTTGATACACACCGTGATTGACTGAGACGCATTGTGGGGGCTTGATACACACTGTGATAGACTGAGACGCATTGTGGGGGTTTGATACACACCGTGATAGACTGAGACGCATTGTGGGGGCTTGATACACACCGTGATAGACTGAGACGCATTGTGGGGGCTTGATACACACCGTGATAGACTGAGACGCATTGTGGGGGCTTGATACACACTGTGATAGTCTGAGACGCATTGTGGGGGCTTGATACACACCGTGATAGACTGAGACGCATTGTGGGGGCTTGATACACACCGTGATAGACTGAGACGCACTGTGGGGGCTTGATACACACTGTGATAGACTGAGACGCATTGTGGGGGCTTGATACACACCGTGATAGACTGAGACGCATTGTGGGGGCTTGATACACACCGTGATAGACTGAGACGCATTGTGGGGGCTTGATACACACCGTGATAGACTGAGACGCATTGTGGGGGCTTGATACACACCGTGATAGACTGAGACGCATTGTGGGGGCTTGATACACACTGTGATAGTCTGAGACGCATTGTGGGGGCTTGATACACACCGTGATAGTCTGAGACGCATTGTGGGGGCTTGATACACACCGTGATAGACTGAGACGCATTGTGGGGGCTTGATACACACTGTGATAGACTGAGACGCATTGTGGGGGCTTGATACACACTGTGATAGACTGAGACGCATTGTGGGGGCTTGATACACACCGTGATAGACTGAGACGCATTGTGGGGGCTTGATACACACTGTGATAGACTGAGACGCATTGTGGGGGCTTGATACACACTGTGATAGACTGAGACGCATTGTGGGGGCTTGATACACACTGTGATAGACTGAGACGCATTGTGGGGGCTTGATACACACCGTGATAGACTGAGACGCATTGTGGGGGCTTGATACACACTGTGATAGACTGAGACGCATTGTGGGGGCTTGATACACACCGTGATAGACTGAGACGCATTGTGGGGGCTTGATACACACTGTGATAGACTGAGACGCATTGTGGGGGCTTGATACACACCGTGATAGACTGAGACGCATTGTGGGGGCTTGATACACACTGTGATAGACTGAGACGCATTGTGGGGGCTTGATACACACTGTGATAGACTGAGACGCATTGTGGGGGCTTGATACACACTGTGATAGACTGAGACGCATTGTGGGGGCTTGATACACACTGTGATAGACTGAGACGCATTGTGGGGGCTTGATACACACCGTGATAGACTGAGACGCATTGTGGGGGCTTGATACACACTGTGATAGACTGAGACGCATTGTGGGGGCTTGATACACACCGTGATAGACTGAGACGCATTGTGGGGGCTTGATACACACTGTGATAGACTGAGACGCATTGTGGGGGCTTGATACACACCGTGATAGACTGAGACGCATTGTGGGGGCTTGATACACACCGTGATAGACTGAGACGCATTGTGGGGGCTTGATACACACTGTGATAGACTGAGACGCATTGTGGGGGCTTGATACACACCGTGATAGACTGAGACGCATTGTGGGGGCTTGATACACACCGTGATAGTCTGAGACGCATTGTGGGGGCTTGATACACACCGTGATAGACTGAGACGCATTGTGGGGGCTTGATACACACTGTGATAGACTGAGACGCATTGTGGGGGCTTGATACACACTGTGATAGACTGAGACGCATTGTGGGGGCTTGATACACACCGTGATAGACTGAGACGCATTGTGGGGGCTTGATACACACTGTGATAGACTGAGACGCATTGTGGGGGCTTGATACACACTGTGATAGACTGAGACGCATTGTGGGGGCTTGATACACACCGTGATAGACTGAGACGCATTGTGGGGGCTTGATACACACCGTGATAGACTGAGACGCATTGTGGGGGCTTGATACACACCGTGATAGACTGAGACGCATTGTGGGGGCTTGATACACACTGTGATAGACTGAGACGCATTGTGGGGGCTTGATACACACCGTGATAGACTGAGACGCATTGTGGGGGCTTGATACACACCGTGATAGACTGAGACGCATTGTGGGGGCTTGATACACACCGTGATAGACTGAGACGCATTGTGGGGGCTTGATACACACTGTGATAGTCTGAGACGCATTGTGGGGGCTTGATACACACTGTGATAGTCTGAGACGCATTGTGGGGGCTTGATACACACTGTGATAGACTGAGACGCATTGTGGGGGCTTGATACACACCGTGATAGACTGAGACGCATTGTGGGGGCTTGATACACACCGTGATAGACTGAGACGCATTGTGGGGGCTTGATACACACTGTGATAGACTGAGACGCATTGTGGGGGCTTGATACACACCGTGATAGACTGAGACGCATTGTGGGGGCTTGATACACACTGTGATAGACTGATACGCATTGTGGGGGCTTGATACACACTGTGATAGACTGAGACGCACTGTGGGGGCTTGATACACACTGTGATAGACTGAGACGCATTGTGGGGGCTTGATACACACTGTGATAGACTGAGACGCATTGTGGGGGCTTGATACACACTGTGATAGACTGAGACGCATTGTGGGGGCTTGATACACACCGTGATAGACTGAGACGCATTGTGGGGGCTTGATACACACTGTGATAGACTGATACGCATTGTGGGGGCTTGATACACACTGTGATAGACTGAGACGCACTGTGGGGGCTTGATACACACTGTGATAGACTGAGACGCATTGTGGGGGCTTGATACACACCGTGATAGACTGAGACGCATTGTGGGGGCTTGATACACACTGTGATAGACTGAGACGCATTGTGGGGGCTTGATACACACCGTGATAGACTGAGACGCATTGTGGGGGCTTGATACACACCGTGATAGACTGAGACGCATTGTGGGGACTGATGCACACTGTGATAGACTGAGACGCACTGTGGGGGCTTGATACACACCGTGATAGACTGAGACGCATTGTGGGGGCTTGATACACACTGTGATAGACTGAGACGCATTGTGAGGGCTTGATACACACTGTGATAGACTGAGACGCATTGTGGGGGCTTGATACACACTGTGATAGTCTGAGACGCATTGTGGGGGCTTGATACACACTGTGATAGACTGAGACGCATTGTGGGGGCTTGATACACACTGTGATAGACTGAGACGCATTGTGGGGGCTTGATACACACTGTGATAGACTGAGACGCATTGTGGGGGCTTGATACACACTGTGATAGACTGAGACGCATTGTGGGGGCTTGATACACACTGTGATAGTCTGAGACGCATTGTGGGGGCTTGATACACACTGTGATAGTCTGAGACGCATTGTGGGGGCTTGATACACACTGTGATAGACTGAGACGCATTGTGGGGGCTTGATACACACTGTGATAGACTGAGACGCATTGTGGGGGCTTGATACACACTGTGATAGTCTGAGACGCATTGTGGGGGCTTGATACACACTGTGATAGACTGAGACGCATTGTGGGGGCTTGATACACACTGTGATACACTGAGACGCATTGTGGGGGCTTGATACACACCGTGATAGACTGAGACGCATTGTGGGGGCTTGATACACACTGTGATAGACTGAGACGCATTGTGGGGGCTTGATACACACTGTGATAGACTGAGACGCATTGTGGGGGCTTGATACACACCGTGATAGACTGAGACGCATTGTGGGGGCTTGATACACACTGTGATAGACTGAGACGCATTGTGGGGGCTTGATACACACTGTGATAGACTGAGACGCATTGTGGGGGCTTGATACACACCGTGATAGACTGAGACGCATTGTGGGGGCTTGATACACACCGTGATAGACTGAGACGCATTGTGGGGGCTTGATACACACTGTGATAGTCTGAGACGCATTGTGGGGGCTTGATACACACCGTGATAGACTGAGACGCATTGTGGGGGCTTGATACACACTGTGATAGTCTGAGACGCATTGTGGGGGCTTGATACACACCGTGATAGACTGAGACGCATTGTGGGGGCTTGATACACACTGTGATAGACTGAGACGCATTGTGGGGGCTTGATACACACCGTGATAGACTGAGACGCATTGTGGGGGCTTGATACACACCGTGATAGACTGAGACGCATTGTGGGGGCTTGATACACACCGTGATAGACTGAGACGCATTGTGGGGGCTTGATACACACTGTGATAGACTGAGACGCATTGTGGGGGCTTGATACACACTGTGATAGTCTGAGACGCATTGTGGGGGCTTGATACACACCGTGATAGTCTGAGACGCATTGTGGGGGCTTGATACACACTGTGATAGACTGAGACGCATTGTGGGGGCTTGATACACACCGTGATAGACTGAGACGCATTGTGGGGGCTTGATACACACTGTGATAGACTGAGACGCATTGTGGGGGCTTGATACACACTGTGATAGACTGAGACGCATTGTGGGGGCTTGATACACACCGTGATAGACTGAGACGCATTGTGGGGGCTTGATACACACCGTGATAGACTGAGACGCATTGTGGGGGCTTGATACACACCGTGATACACTGAGACGCATTGTGGGGGCTTGATACACACCGTGATAGACTGAGACGCATTGTGGGGGCTTGATACACACCGTGATAGACTGAGACGCATTGTGGGGGCTTGATACACACTGTGATAGACTGAGACGCATTGTGGGGGCTTGATACACACTGTGATAGTCTGAGACGCATTGTGGGGGCTTGATACACACCGTGATAGTCTGAGACGCATTGTGGGGGCTTGATACACACTGTGATAGACTGAGACGCATTGTGGGGGCGTGATACACACTGTGATAGACTGAGACGCATTGTGGGGGCGTGATACACACTGTGATAGACTGAGACGCATTGTGGGGGCTTGATACACACTGTGATAGACTGAGACGCATTGTGGGGGCTTGATACACACTGTGATAGTCTGAGACGCATTGTGGGGGCTTGATACACACCGTGATAGTCTGAGACGCATTGTGGGGGCTTGATACACACCGTGATAGTCTGAGACGCATTGTGGGGGCTTGATACACACCGTGATAGACTGAGACGCATTGTGGGGGCTTGATACACACTGTGATAGACTGAGACGCATTGTGGGGGCTTGATACACACCGTGATAGACTGAGACGCATTGTGGGGGCTTGATACACACTGTGATAGACTGAGACGCATTGTGGGGGCTTGATACACACTGTGATAGTCTGAGACGCATTGTGGGGGCTTGATACACACCGTGATAGTCTGAGACGCATTGTGGGGGCTTGATACACACTGTGATAGACTGAGACGCATTGTGGGGGCTTGATACACACTGTGATAGACTGAGACGCATTGTGGGGGCTTGATACACACCGTGATAGTCTGAGACGCATTGTGGGGGCTTGATACACACTGTGATAGACTGAGACGCATTGTGGGGGCTTGATACACACCGTGATAGTCTGAGACGCATTGTGGGGGCTTGATACACACCGTGATAGACTGAGACGCATTGTGGGGGCTTGATACACACTGTGATAGACTGAGACGCATTGTGGGGGCTTGATACACACCGTGATAGACTGAGACGCATTGTGGGGGCTTGATACACACTGTGATAGACTGAGACGCATTGTGGGGGCTTGATACACACTGTGATAGTCTAAGACGCATTGTGGGGGCTTGATACACACCGTGATAGTCTGAGACGCATTGTGGGGGCTTGATACACACTGTGATAGACTGAGACGCATTGTGGGGGCGTGATACACACTGTGATAGACTGAGACGCATTGTGGGGGCGTGATACACACTGTGATAGACTGAGACGCATTGTGGGGGCTTGATACACACTGTGATAGACTGAGACGCATTGTGGGGGCTTGATACACACTGTGATAGTCTGAGACGCATTGTGGGGGCTTGATACACACCGTGATAGTCTGAGACGCATTGTGGGGGCTTAATACACTCTGTGATAGACTGAGACGCATTGTGGGGGCGTGATACACACTGTGATAGACTGAGACGCATTGTGGGGGCTTGATACACACTGTGATAGACTGAGACGCATTGTGGGGGCTTGATACACACCGTGATAGACTGAGACGCATTGTGGGGGCTTGATACACACCGTGATAGACTGAGACGCATTGTGGGGGCTTGATACACACTGTGATAGACTGAGACGCATTGTGGGGGCTTGATACACACTGTGATAGTCTGAGACGCATTGTGGGGGCTTGATACACACCGTGATAGTCTGAGACGCATTGTGGGGGCTTGATACACACTGTGATAGACTGAGACGCATTGTGGGGGCTTGATACACACCGTGATAGACTGAGACGCATTGTGGGGGCTTGATACACACCGTGATACACTGAGACGCATTGTGGGGGCTTGATACACACTGTGATAGACTGAGACGCATTGTGGGGGCTTGATACACACCGTGATAGACTGAGACGCATTGTGGGGGCTTGATACACACTGTGATAGACTGAGACGCATTGTGGGGGCTTGATACACACCGTGATAGACTGAGACGCATTGTGGGGGCTTGATACACACCGTGATAGACTGAGACGCATTGTGGGGGCTTGATACACACCGTGATAGTCTGAGACGCATTGTGGGGGCTTGATACACACCGTGATAGACTGAGACGCATTGTGGGGGCTTGATACACACCGTGATAGTCTGAGACGCATTGTGGGGGCTTGATACACACCGTGATAGACTGAGACGCATTGTGGGGGCTTGATACACACCGTGATAGTCTGAGACGCATTGTGGGGGCTTGATACACACTGTGATAGACTGAGACGCATTGTGGGGGCTTGATACACACCGTGATAGACTGAGACGCATTGTGGGGGCTTGATACACACTGTGATAGACTGAGACGCATTGTGGGGGCTTGATACACACCGTGATAGACTGAGACGCATTGTGGGGGCTTGATACACACCGTGATAGACTGAGACGCATTGTGGGGGCTTGATACACACTGTGATAGACTGAGACGCATTGTGGGGGCTTGATACACACTGTGATAGTCTGAGACGCATTGTGGGGGCTTGATACACACCGTGATAGACTGAGACGCATTGTGGGGGCTTGATACACACTGTGATAGACTGAGACGCATTGTGGGGGCTTGATACACACTGTGATAGTCTGAGACGCATTGTGGGGGCTTAATACACTCTGTGATAGACTGAGACGCATTGTGGGGGCGTGATACACACTGTGATAGACTGAGACGCATTGTGGGGGCTTGATACACACTGTGATAGACTGAGACGCATTGTGGGGGCTTGATACACACCGTGATAGACTGAGACGCATTGTGGGGGCTTGATACACACCGTGATAGACTGAGACGCATTGTGGGGGCTTGATACACACTGTGATAGACTGAGACGCATTGTGGGGGCTTGATACACACTGTGATAGTCTGAGACGCATTGTGGGGGCTTGATACACACCGTGATAGTCTGAGACGCATTGTGGGGGCTTGATACACACTGTGATAGACTGAGACGCATTGTGGGGGCTTGATACACACCGTGATAGACTGAGACGCATTGTGGGGGCTTGATACACACCGTGATACACTGAGACGCATTGTGGGGGCTTGATACACACTGTGATAGACTGAGACGCATTGTGGGGGCTTGATACACACCGTGATAGACTGAGACGCATTGTGGGGGCTTGATACACACTGTGATAGACTGAGACGCATTGTGGGGGCTTGATACACACCGTGATAGACTGAGACGCATTGTGGGGGCTTGATACACACCGTGATAGACTGAGACGCATTGTGGGGGCTTGATACACACCGTGATAGTCTGAGACGCATTGTGGGGGCTTGATACACACCGTGATAGACTGAGACGCATTGTGGGGGCTTGATACACACCGTGATAGTCTGAGACGCATTGTGGGGGCTTGATACACACCGTGATAGACTGAGACGCATTGTGGGGGCTTGATACACACCGTGATAGTCTGAGACGCATTGTGGGGGCTTGATACACACTGTGATAGACTGAGACGCATTGTGGGGGCTTGATACACACCGTGATAGACTGAGACGCATTGTGGGGGCTTGATACACACTGTGATAGACTGAGACGCATTGTGGGGGCTTGATACACACCGTGATAGACTGAGACGCATTGTGGGGGCTTGATACACACCGTGATAGACTGAGACGCATTGTGGGGGCTTGATACACACTGTGATAGACTGAGACGCATTGTGGGGGCTTGATACACACTGTGATAGTCTGAGACGCATTGTGGGGGCTTGATACACACCGTGATAGACTGAGACGCATTGTGGGGGCTTGATACACACTGTGATAGACTGAGACGCATTGTGGGGGCTTGATACACACTGTGATAGACTGAGACGCATTGTGGGGGCTTGATACACACTGTGATAGACTGAAACACTGTGGGGCTCTGCTGCACACTGTGTGGGTCTGATGCACACTGTGGGGCTCTGCTGCACACTGTGTGGGTCTGATGCACACTGTGGGGCTCTGCTGCATACTGTGGGAGTCTCATACACACTGTGTGGGTC
This sequence comes from Arenicola marina, assembly GCA_964019135.1. Lineage (NCBI taxonomy): Eukaryota > Metazoa > Annelida > Polychaeta > Arenicolidae > Arenicola > Arenicola marina. The sequence continues at coordinate 42,243,901 of OZ025255.1, forward strand.
TGATGCATACTGTGGGGGTCTGATGCACACTGTGGGAGTCTGATGCACACTGTGGGGCCCTGCTACATACTGTGGGAGTCTCATACACACTGTGTGGGTCTGATGCATACTGTGGGGGTCTGATGCACACTGTGGGGGTCTGATGCACACTGTGGGGGTCTGATGCATACTGTGGGGCTCTGCTGCACACTGTGAGGGTCTGATGCATACTGTGGGGCTCTGCTGCACACTGTGGGAGTCTGATGCACACTGTGGGGCTCTGCTACATACTGTGGGGGGTCTCATACACAATGTGTGGGTCTTATGCATACTGTGGGCGTCTGATGCACACTGTGGGGGTCTGATGCACACTTTGGCACACTATGGGGTTCTGAGACGCCTGCTATAGACTCAGCCTGCCACACACAGTTAATGTCAAGCTGTGCGTCCTGTTTCGCACTGACAGACTACCAATCAGCCTACTATCAGCCAGCAAAACTACCTGGAGGTCTTTCAAAACAAGCGCTTCCAAAGAAGCGACTGGGAATTAAAGGAGCCCACGCTTTCTCCTTCTGTTTCTCTCTCTCTCTTAGTTTTATGCAATGGATAGCGTATCTGCTGCAGTAAGCGTACAAGTATGATAACGTGTGTGTGTCTCCAGCTTCCTCCTCTTTGACTTACCGTATGTACCGTTGAGGAAGCCGCGGCTTGCGTCATACACGACTTCGCAATTATACGCCATCTTTGAAAAATCGAGACTGGCGCAAAGAGTTATGGGAAATATTTTGGTGTTATCTTGACTTTTTCTATGGAGATAAATACCATATGTCCACATTATTGGCAAGGCATGTATAAAATGAATGAGCATATCTAACTTACATTCAGATTACGTAACTTTTCCGTTACGTAGATGACACTATTTCATGTTTAAATGTCTACAAAATACGTTGTCAGGCGATGACGCCATCTTGACATCTCGCAAAGACCAAAATAATACCCAGAATGCATTGCACATGCAGTGGCGCCTAACGATGGCAAAATTGGAACTAGGATTAGCGAAGTGGTCTATCCAGAGATCGCCTCGTGCGATTGCCAGCAAAGGTTTCATATTACTCCGGTACGACTTGTATACCAGGTATTACGGTAGTTGTGTGATTGTGTTAGGTATCGGTGCGCGATATATGTATGTTTCACAGCGGACGGAAAGTGCAAACTGTGTCTACTACGTCATCAAATTGTGTGTAAGCAGTTAATTTATTGCATGGTTTCAGGGATATGACAGGAATATATACTGCTCCATTGAGTAGGCTATGCAATGCTATACATATAGGTACTGACATGATTTGGGTCGACCCAAACTGATGGAGCAGCTTTAATGTCTTGGAGCGCGTAGACTTTGCTGTGTGTGAACTATAATACGTCTCGGCTCGACGTTGGAATCTATATGTTGAGTAAAACAAACGTGTAATTGTCCACCTACTGTTTACGTCTTGTCATTTCATTGTATCTGTGAATAAGCATGACTGAACCAATTCCCTCTGGTCCGTTGTCGCCAGTGGCTACTTCAAGGGATACAATTAAACCCCATGGCTGCCTCGACCGCCTCGAGCGTGCTCCGGGCCACTTCCACCCTCATTAAGGCGATTTAATGGCTTTCCGACCAATAAATAAAATCCTGCGTGATTCATTATTTATAACCGCCTTTTCTGTGAGCTTACCGTATCCGTCATCACCCGCCCCCAAACCGCCCACTCACACCACCCACCACCCCCGTGGCCCCTCATGCTACGATGAGAATCGCGTTTCTTAACCATCAACATTTTGTGACCCTATTTTTTCTTCTTATCCCGGGGAAAGCCATTGTGCTCATTGACAGAGAGGCCCTGGCCTAGGGTGGGGGGGGGTTGACCTGGTGAGGGGGGAGATGACCGATAGGGGATGCCACCAGGAGTGAAGATATAAAGAGACCCTGTCACGCCATGTTTACCATCAAGACACTTCGGCAATATTGCTCCGCGTCCAACGGATTCACGTTTGAAAATCACTTTGGGAAATTGAATGTCACTCACGGGAAAGCGGTTCGTTAATTTCCCTTTTAGTCTCTGATTCCATGTGCCCAGGTTTCCCTTGTGTTGTGTTTTTGTTCTCTTTTTATATTAGGGCGGCGAGTTCAGTTGAAGATTGGGGTCAAGCCATGAAAAATTATAACTGGGAGCGAACGGCTTTGGTGATAGACCTGAGGATCCTTCTTGTGGGGACCGCATGGGGGTAGAGCTGAGAATCCTTCTTGTGGGGACCGCATGGGGGTAGAGCTGAGGATCCTTCTTGTGGGGACCGCATGGGGGTAGAGCTGAGAATCCTTCTTGTGGGGACCGCATGGGGGTAGAGCTGAGAATCCTTCTTGTGGGGACCGCATGGGGGTAGAGCTGAGAATCCTTCTTGTGGGGACCGCATGGGGATAGAGCTGAGATTCCTTCTTGTTGGGACCGCATGGGGGTAGAGCTGAGAATCCAATAGCATGCAGCCAACAACATGGCTGGTTTTAGCTAATATGGTTTCCCACAATGGTGAGGTAAAGTGTAGCATGCTTGCGTATTGCATGTCGGCAGGGTCGCCGCATATTTCCATATAAAATGAAGGTAAATTTCATCATATATGCACGAGCTAACTTTAGTCAGTTTTCAACAATAGTACAAAATCATTTTCCGTGTGACCAATAGCTGTATGAACAGCTTTAGGCATCATGATTTTTATTAGCATCATTTCAATCCCTTTCAAACTTTACATAAAACGCGACTTGAATATGCGTCACATTTAAGTTAAAGAGGGAGCCGTTGCGTGACAATAAACACAGTTTGTCGTACTTCTTCGGGGAAGCAATGACGGCGTAAATCTGCCTGAAAGGACCCAGCCACTGCCATTGAAATTCGTGGCCACGCTTCTAATCAAACGTTTCCAGTGGGCATTGTCCTCTTTTTATGGATACCATCCATAAAGTACTGTGAGCACTAAAAGCCGGAAATACGTATTAAAGACTCGGTGGAGGCGCATAAACTGAACCCTAGAGGCACTGACACTACCATCTCCATGGCAACAAGGATGCGGGAGGCAGCGTGACTTCCGTTACAGACCCCCGGTAGGCGGCGCCCCTGTTGAGAGGCATTAGTTCGCCGACAATTATATAGCTTCTATTATTCTACTGTCTGCAAAGACCACGTAATTGTCTGTCCGCCAACCAGGAGCGTGGTTCCAACAAGGAGTGAACGACATCAGGTCGATAACGAAAGCCCGGTTTCCGGCAAATCTGGTAGTGACAAAGCACTTCCGCTTTTTCTCGGTTGTCGCAAATGATTTAAACTTTTTTTTACATGATTTTTCTTATCTATTTGATGCGGTCATTACGTGACTGGGGCAGATCCGCAGCCCAACGCACGGCTAGCCATCACCAACCTCAGCTTGTGTGGCGATGGTGTAACGGCAAAACTACCCCACCCATGTCAGTCGGCCAGCAAGCACTCACACACCGGGGGCGGACATAGCTTGGGGGGGGGGGGTGAGCTACAGACTGCAGACAGACCATGGGCCTCACACACCGGGGCGGCCATGGGGGGGGGGAGGGGGGTGAGCTACAGACTGCAGACAGGCAGACAGAGAAGGCGGGGTGTGGGCGGGGCTATCGGTCCAAAGATATATGTGAAAATGTGTATCTTTGACTTGATGCGAGGCGAGATCCAGAGAGCCATGGAAGTGCAATCTGCTGAGCATCGTCACCTGCTGACAGCTTTCTCAGTGTTTGTTAACGTTAACGTCGACTCGTAGACGATTCTTGCGATTATTGCTCGCCTTGCAGCCTTAAAACCGGGGATAATAGGGATACGTCGCTGCGGGAAACGCGTTGCCATAGTGATTTGGCGGTGGTGGGGGTCGGATGGGGACATTGACGGTCCACGGGGTGGGGAAGGATTCAGCAAGCTGGATGTTTCCAATATAACCACAGGGATAGATTTTGATTGCCTCAGGGTTTGCGGTGCACAGGGAAGATGGCGAGGGGGGTGTATGAGCACAGGACGGTCGTCCGGGCCTCGACCCTGGCAATACATGCCATCGACACCTCGTCCATTGTCACCCCCACCACCCCCCACCCTCTCCCTCCCCCGTCCCCCCATCCCGGGTGGCTACGCTAGGGTATGCAGCCCATAGGGCCACTGGCGTTCTAATCCCCAGCTGGGTTTGTAAGCCCCCCCCACCCACCCAATACCTCTAATACCACCAGCTCCAATCCCCTCCCACCAGACGACTCGGTATACCCCTCTCTTAACCGGCTCATGTCACATGTATGGACCAACTACCGTCACCCGCGACGGCGGAAGGTGAGCATCTCAAGGACGTAAGGCTCACCGCGTCACTCCAGGGAGACGTGTAGAAGCCGGTGACGGGGCTTACCGCTTCACTCCAGGGGGACGTGTAGAAGCCGGTGACGGGGCTTACCGCTTCACTCCAGGGGGACGTGTAGAAGCCGGTGACGGGGCTTACCGCTTCACTCTAGGGGGACGTGTGGAGGCCGGTGACGGGGCTTACCGCTTCACTCCAGGGGGACGTGTAGAAGCCGGTGACGGGGCTTACCGCTTCACTCCAGGGGGATGTGTGGAGGCCGGTGACGGGGCTTACCGCTTCACTCCAGGGGGATGTGTGGAGGCCGGTGACGGGGCTTACCGCTTCACTCCAGGGGGACGTGTGGAGGCCGGTGACGGGGCTTACCGCTTCACTCCAGGGGGATGTGTCGAGGCCGGTGACGGGGCTTACCGCTTCACTCCAGGGGGATGTGTGGAGGCCGGTGACGGGGCTTACCGCTTCACTCCAGGGGGATGTGTAGAAGCCGGTGACGGGGCTTACCGCTTCACTCCAGGGGGATGTGTGGAGGCCGGTGACGGGGCTTACCGCTTCACTCCAGGGGGACGTGTAGAAGCCGGTGACGGGGCTTACCGCTTCACTCCAGGGGGATGTGTGGAGGCCGGTGACGGGGCTTACCGCTTCACTCCAGGGGGATGTGTGGAGGCCGGTGACGGGGCTTACCGCTTCACTCCAGGGGGACGTGTAGAAGCCGGTGACGGGGCTTACCGCTTCACTCCAGGGGGACGTGTAGAAGCCGGTGACGGGGCTTACCACTTCACTCCAGGGGGACGCGTGGAGGCCGGTGACGGGGCTTACCACTTCACTCCAGGGGGACGTGTGGAGGCCGGTGACGGGGCTTACCGCTTCACTCCAGGGGGACGTGTGGAGGCCGGTGACGGGGCTTACCACTTCACTCCAGGGGGACGTGTAGAGGCCGGTGACGGGGCTTACCGCGTCACTCCAGGGAGACGTGTAGAGGCCGGTGACGGGGCTTACCGCTTCACTCCAGGGGGACGTGTGGAGGCCGGTGACGGGGCTTACCGCTTCACTCCAGGGGGACGCGTAGAAGCCGGTGACGGGGCTTACCGCTTCACTCCAGGGGGACGTGTAGAAGCCGGTGACGGGGCTTACCGCTTCACTCCAGGGGGACGTGTAGAAGCCGGTGACGGGGCTTACCGCTTCACTCCAGGGGGACGTGTAGAAGCCGGTGACGGGGCTTACCGCTTCACTCCAGGGGGACGTGTAGAAGCCGGTGACGGGGCTTACCGCTTCACTCCAGGGGGACGTGTAGAAGCCGGTGACGGGGCTTACCGCTTCACTCCAGGGGGACGTGTAGAAGCCGGTGACGGGGCTTACCGCTTCACTCCAGGGGGACGTGTAGAAGCCGGTGACGGGGCTTACCACTTCACTCCAGGGGGACGTGTGGAGGCCGGTGACGGGGCTTACCGCTTCACTCCAGGGGGACGCGTGGAGGCCGGTGACGGGGCTTACCACTTCACTCCAGGGGGACGTGTGGAGGCCGGTGACGGGGCTTACCGCTTCACTCCAGGGGGACGTGTGGAGGCCGGTGACGGGGCTTACCACTTCACTCCAGGGGGACGTGTGGAGGCCGGTGACGGGGCTTACCGCTTCACTCCAGGGGGATGTGTGGAGGCCGGTGACGGGGCTGACCGCTTCACTCCAGGGGGACGTGTGGAGGCCGGTGACGGGGCTCACCGCTTCACTCCAGGGGGACGTGTAGAGGCCGGTGACGGGGCTTACCGCGTCACTCCAGGGAGACGTGTAGAGGCCGGTGACGGGGCTTACCGCTTCACTCCAGGGGGACGTGTAGAGGCCGGTGACGGGTCTAAGGCTTACCGCGTCACTCCAGGGAGACGTGTAGAAGCCGGTGACGGGGCTGACCGCTTCACTCCAGGGGGATGTGTGGAGGCCGGTGACGGGGCTTACCGCTTCACTCCAGGGGGACGTGTGGAGGCCGGTGACGGGGCTTACCGCTTCACTCCAGGGGGACGTGTAGAGGCCGGTGACGGGGCTTACCGCGTCACTCCAGGGAGACGTGTAGAAGCCGGTGACGGGGCTTACCGCTTCACTCCAGGGGGACGTGTAGAGGCCGGTGACGGGGCTTACCGCGTCACTCCAGGGAGACGTGTAGAGGCCGGTGACGGGGCTTACCGCTTCACTCCAGGGGGACGTGTAGAGGCCGGTGACGGGTCTAAGGCTTACCGCGTCACTCCAGGGAGACGTGTAGAAGCCGGTGACGGGGCTGACCGCTTCACTCCAGGGGGATGTGTGGAGGCCGGTGACGGGGCTTACCGCTTCACTCCAGGGGGACGTATGGAGGCCGGTGACGGGGCTAAGGCTTACCGCTTCACTCCAGGGGGACGTGTAGAAGCCGGTGACGGGGCTTACCGCTTCACTCCAGGGGGATGTGTGGAGGCCGGTGACGGGGCTTACCGCTTCACTCCAGGGGGACGCGTGGAGGCCGATGACGGGGCTTACCGCTTCACTCCAGGGGGACGTGTGGAGGCCGGTGACGGGGCTTACCGCTTCACTCCAGGGGGACGTGTGGAGGCCGGTGACGGGGCTTACCGCTTCACTCCAGGGGGACGTGTGGAGGCCGATGGCGGGGCTTACCGCTTCACTCCAGGGGGACGTGTAGAGGCCGGTGACGGGGCTTACCGCTTCACTCCAGGGGGACGTGTGGAGGCCGGTGACGGGGCTTACCGCTTCACTCCAGGGGGACGTGTAGAGGCCGGTGACGGGGCTTACCGCTTCACTCCAGGGGGACGTGTAGAGGCCGGTGACGGGGCTTACCGCTTCACTCCAGGGTGACGTGTAGAAGCCGGTGACGGGGCTTACCGCTTCACTCCAGGGGGATGTGTGGAGGCCGGTGACGGGGCTTACCGCTTCACTCCAGGGAGACGTGTAGAAGCCGGTGACGGGGCTTACCGCTTCACTCCAGGGGGACGTGTAGAGGCCGGTGACGGGGCTTACCGCTTCACTCCAGGGGGACGTGTGGAGGCCGGTGACGGGGCTTACCGCTTCACTCCAGGGGGACGCGTGGAGGCCGATGACGGGGCTTACCGCTTCACTCCAGGGGGACGTGTGGAGGCCGGTGACGGGGCTTACCGCTTCACTCCAGGGGGACGTGTGGAGGCCGGTGACGGGGCTTACCGCTTCACTCTAGGGGGACGTGTGGAGGCCGATGACGGGGCTTACCGCTTCACTCCAGGGGGACGTGTAGAGGCCGGTGACGGGGCTTACCGCTTCACTCCAGGGGGACGTGTGGAGGCCGGTGACGGGGCTTACCGCTTCACTCCAGGGGGACGTGTAGAGGCCGGTGACGGGGCTTACCGCTTCACTCCAGGGGGACGTGTAGAGGCCGGTGACGGGGCTCACCGCTTCACTCCAGGGGGACGTGTAGAGGCCGGTGACGGGGCTTACCGCTTCACTCCAGGGTGACGTGTAGAAGCCGGTGACGGGGCTTACCGCTTCACTCCAGGGTGACGTGTAGAGGCCGGTGACGGGGCTTACCGCTTCACTCCAGGGGGACGTGTAGAGGCCGGTGACGGGGCTTACCGCTTCACTCCAGGGGGACGTGTGGAGGCCGGTGACGGGGCTTACCGCTTCACTCTAGGGGACGTGTGGAGGCCGGTGACGGGGCTAAGGCTTACCGCTTCACTCTAGGGGGACGTGTGGAGGCCGGTGACGGGGCTAAGGCTTACCGCTTCACTCTAGGGGGACGTGTGGAGGCCGGTGACGGGGCTTACCGCTTTACTCCAGAGGGACGTGTGGAGGCCGGTGACGGGGCTAAGGCTTACCGCTTCACTCTAGGGGGACGCGTGGAGGCCGGTGACGGGGCTTACCGCTTCACCCCAGGGGGACGTGTAGAGGCCGGTGACGGGGCTTACGGCTTCACTCTAGGGGGACGTGTGGAGGCCGGTGACGGGGCTTACCGCTTCACTCCAGGGGGACGTGTAGAGGCCGGTGACGGGGCTACGGCTTACCGCTTCACTCTAGGGGGACGCGTGGAGGCCGATGACGGGCCTTACCGCTTCACTCCAGGGGGACGTGTAGAAACCGGTGACGGGGCTCACCGCTTCACTCCAGGGGGACGTGTCGGGGCCGATGACGGGGCTTACCGCGTCACTCCAGGGGGACGTGTGGAGGCCGGTGACGGGGCTTACCGCTTCACTCCAGGGGGACGTGTCGGGGCCGATGACGGGGCTTACCGCGTCACTCCAGGGAGACGTGTGGAGGCCGGTGACGGGGCTTACCGCTTCACTCCAGGGGGACGCGTGGAGGCCGGTGACGGGGCTAAGGCTTACCGCTTCACTCCAAGGGGACGCGTGGAGGCCGGTGACGGGGCTTACCGCTTCACTCCAGGGGGACGCGTGGAGGCCGGTGACGGGTCTAAGGCTTACCGCTTCACTCCAGGGAGACGCGTGGAGGCCGGTGACGGGGCTAAGGCTTACCGCTTCACTCCAAGGGGACGCGTGGAGGCCGGTGACGGGGCTTACCGCTTCACTCCAAGGGGACGCGTGGAGGCCGGTGACGGGGCTTACCGCTTCACTCCAGGGGGACGTGTGGAGGCCGGTGACGGGGCTTACCGCTTCACTCCAGGGGGACGCGTGGAGGCCGGTGACGGGGCTAAGGCTTACCGCTTCACTCCAGGGAGACGTGTGGGGGCCGGTGACGGGGCTAAGGCTCACCGCTTCACTCCAGGGGGAAGCGTGGAGGCCGGTGACGGGGCTTACCGCTTCACTCCAGGGGGACGCGTGGAGGCCGGTGACGGGGCTAAGGCTTACCGCTTTACTCCAAGGGGACGCGTGGAGGCCGGTGACGGGGCTTACCGCTTCACTCCAGGGGGACGCGTGGAGGCCGGTGACGGGGCTTACCGCTTTACTCCAGGGGGACGCGTGGAGGCCGGTGACGGGGCTGAGGCTTACCGCTTCACTCCATGGGGACGCGTGGAGGCCGGTGACGGGGCTTACCGCTTCATTCCAAGGGGACGCGTGGAGGCCGGTGACGGGGCTTACCGCTTCACTCCAAGGGGACGCGTGGAGTTCGGTGACGGGGCTTACCGCTTCACTCCAGGGGGACGCGTGGAGGCCGGTGACGGGGCTTACCGCTTCACTCCAGGGGCACGCGTGGAGGCCGGTGACGGGGCTAAGGCTTACCGCTTCACTCCAGGGAGACGTGTGGGGGCCGGTGACGGGGCTAAGGCTCACCGCTTCACTCCAGGGGGAAGCGTGGAGGCCGGTGACGGGGCTTACCGCTTCACTCCAGGGGGACGCGTGGAGGCCGGTGACGGGGCTAAGGCTTACCGCTTCACTCCAAGGGGACGCGTGGAGGCCGGTGACGGGGCTTACCGCTTCACTCCAGGGGGACGCGTGGAGGCCGGTGACGGGGCTAAGGCTTACCGCTTCACTCCAAGGGGACGCGTGGAGGCCGGTGACGGGGCTTACCGCTTCACTCCAAGGGGACGCGTGGAGTTCGGTGACGGGGCTTACCGCTTCACTCCAGGGGGACGCGTGGAGGCCGGTGACGGGGCTTACCGCTTCACTCCAGGGGGACGCGTGGAGGCCGGTGACGGGGCTAAGGCTTACCGCTTCACTCCAGGGAGACGTGTGGGGGCCGGTTACGGGGCTAACGCTCACCGCTTCACTCCAGGGGGAAGCGTGGAGGCCGGTGACGGGGCTTACCGCTTCACTCCAGGGGGAAGCGTGGAGGCCGGTGACGGGGCTAAGGCTTGGACTCTCAGCGAATATATGATTTTCTTGCCCATGAAGTATTCTTATTTTGTTTTATAGCTATTGAAGTCGGGTCAGCGTTCAAGTTGATTTGCTTAAAACTGAACTCCAAACGTGGCTTAGACCAACAAGACTAAACTGACGTCACGGGACCGCATGCATAAAATGGATAGACATCTCTTGCCGTTGTCATTTCCCTGAATTTCACATGGACTAATATGATGTTGACGTGACTCGTGTATCAAGAACACAGTTTTCTTCCCTCCAAACCATGTGTTCTTCGGATGCTGACAGGTCCCGATCGAATATTGCGCAGTTTATAATTCCATTTATAGTCCGCGTTTGCGTAATTCCCGACCGGGCTGTTTTGTTCAGGTTGTCCACGATAAGTCTAGCCACAGGGCGTGTTGTTATCATAAAACTGGTGACGTTCTTTCTTTCTCCGTGTCACCAGATAAATGGAAATACAAAGCGAGGACAATTGCTTGTTGTCGGAACCCACCAGACATGCATACCAATGAGGGGATATGGTTATGTTATGTCTGTAGGCCGAACACAAACCCAACGAACGCAATATCCCGGAGAGGAACATGCAGTTCCTGTTAGGACTTGCTCGTCTGTTGACTGGCAGGCGGGGGGATTTGTTCTCAGAATTGAGGAACCTTTTTAATATCAATAAAAATCTATGCTCGGAAAACGGCTTTCTTCCAATGACGGCGTCTTCCTCCGAGGTTTATATCAATCCATTGATAAAGCTTTCTACAGTCACACAGATTAGATTTCTTTGACAATTTGCTGATCGACAATGGCTCCTTCTCGTCTGAGGCCTGAGGTCTGGGGAGTTTCTTGGTCCGGTTTTAGCCCATGTGTACACAAAGCTGACCACGAATGTCGATGTACGTAGACGTTGATGGGAAATCCAGCCCAAAACCCTGTCGCTCATGTCTCATCACATCTCATCACTTCACTGAGTTGTTGCAAGATAATAAACCTGAGAAATTAATACTCACAAACCATGCATTTTTAGTAACCAAGAAATATATTAATATGAATTAGAAAAGTACGCTTCAAAAAGACAAAAGTTTTCAAAGTCTCCACCCTGGCAAAAAAATGATCATCTATTAAACTCTTTAATGTTTAACGAAACTGTAATGTGAATTGACAAAATTGTTGTCAATCTGCTTTTTGGTAAGAAATATTTTTTTTGTTTTTTTAAACTGATAGATGTATTATAAGTAATAATGGTTGGCAATGAAGAAAATGGCTGGCACCCCTCTTCAACGAGCACTAAATTTGTATCCACCAGGAGAGATAAAGGTGTATGTATTGCGTGCTTTAGCTTGTAACATATACTCTGCTTTTCGCTCTTTCACTGGGCGCTATGACATCGGATGTGGGGTTTCCCCTCACATTGATTAACGACGGAGAGTGTAACGTTCTGGGCCGTGGATTAAGACACGCAAATTCTGCATTCTGCATACATGATAAATAAGACCAAAATAACAAACATGCTTCACACAATTGACATCACGCTCACGAGACCTGTCGGGAAGTCGCCCTTCGAAGTCCGAATCCCCAGCCCTGCAGCTTGTCGCCATGGTTAGAAGAAAAAAAGTCCCAAAACGGCAAAAGTGTTTCTTAAGGCGGCCGGAAGAGGCGCCTCTAGCAGACGTGCTTTCCACCTCCCACCGCCACAGCCTCGTTTTCGTGTTCTCGTCCCGCATTTTGTTGTCCCGGTTCAGCCAAATGGCGCAAAAAACGGTGAAACAACAGACCAATGCGGCCATCCATCTCTGTCCACTAATGGGTCCCCTGACGTCACATCCGGTGTGTGCTAAGGACGGGACACGCGGCGGCCATGCTGGACACTCTAAACAATGTGAGATGTTCTCGGTCAGCCTGAACTGGAATGCGTACTATGACACACCAAAACGTGGTAACTATGGTACTATATATGTACCATGATGTGTGTTGTGTCGTGTGATTTAAGACGAAAACTTATATTAAACAGTTATTTTATTCCAGGTCAAAATACAGCACTTGTGTCGTGCGTGGATCACGTGGTAATAAAGAGCGATGTTCATTGGAGTATAAAGAGTGAAAATCTCAGGGGTACTACTCCAATATTACGAGTAGGTCATTATATAACATGTGGTAACTATGATGTGGTAACTATGGTAAAGTAAATGTACCGTGACGTGGTAACTATGGTAAAGTAAATGTACCGTGACGTGGTAACTATGGTAAAGTAAATGTACCGTGACGTGCTAACTATGGTGCTATATATGTGCCGTGATGTGGCACACCAATGGTACCAGTATAAACCATGTACCAAGGCCACGGTCTTCGTCGCTACCATGGTGTGGCCCGGTAATAGTAATATTGGCTGGCATCCATCCGTCAGCGTGGGGCATTGATGGCCCGTCGCTATGTCCGGGTCATTACTCACTGCACGCATAGATCGACGTTTCAAATCCAGTTTCTCAAGCCAGAGCCCGTCGTGGGGGACCATTCTCTCTCGCACGACACGTGCCCATCCCCTCTTTTGGGATGCCAGGTCCTCCTACGAATCCGAATGGATGCCGAAAGCCTTCATGTCTCGCTAGCAAACATCTTTAAACCTGAGCTTTGGCCGTCCAGTTGCACTTTTGCCCTCGGCGAGTTCACCGTAGAGCACATCCTTTGACATGCGTTCATCTTGCATCTTGCGTCAAGCCAACGAAGACGTCTTTGCCAAGAGCAAGTATGCTTAGTAGGCTGGCCCTGGCTAACATTTCAGCATTTGTCACCTTGTTTTGCCAAGATGCCAAGATGAACCAAAATGGAAATTGTTCAGTTTTCTTTCTTGGCCACAATAAGTTGTCCAAGTTTCGTCGCCATACAATAGGCTGCGTAGGACACGCGCTCTTAAGATTAGCATTTTGGAGCGAATGTTTAGTTTAGAATTGCGTCACGCACGTTTGTTCAGCCTACCAAAGGTGGTGGTTGCCTGCCCAATGCGAGTATTTATTTCCTTGTCCAGGAATGGGTTTCCGTAACTGTACTTCCCAGGTAACAAGACTTATTTACCACCTCTAAAGGTTGGTTGGGTGATTGCGTATTCAGGACGCTTTAACCACTTTTGGTCATATCACGTCAATCGGAGAAAGAAGGGAGAGTGGAGCCATGTCCCGGGGGTAACCCTCTACTCTTTGCAAAGAAAGACATAGGATCGCACAGCCTACAGCACAAATACATCCTTGCCACGTTGCATGCTATTTGCATTATCTGCCTTTGCCATCCGTTTTCCCAAGCGTCATGTTCGCCGCGATGTCATCATGATGCCTCGTTCTAATATTAGGCGAGAACGAGGTCCACGAAGCTGAATCGGAAGGCGTCAAGCCACGCGGCACCACAGCACAGCTCCTCTCACCGTCAAGCCACGCGGCACCACAACACAGCTCCTCTCACCGTCAAGCCACGCGGCACCACAGCACAGCTCCTCTCACCGTCAAGCCACGCGGCACCACAACACAGCTCCTCTCACCGTCAAGCCACGCGGCACCACAACACAGCTCCTCTCACCGTCAAGCCACGCGGCACCACAGCACAGCTCCGCTCACCGCCAAGCCACGCGGCACCACAACACAGCTCCTCTCACCGTCAAGCCACGCGGCACCACAACACAGCTCCTCTCACCGTCAAGCCACGCGGCACCACAACACAGCTCCTCTCACCGTCAAGCCACGCGGCACCACAGCACAGCTCCTCTCACCGTCAAGCCACGCGGCACCACAACACAGCTCCGCTCACCGCCAAGCCACGCGGCACCACAACACAGCTCCTCTCAGCGTCAAGCCACGCGGCACCACAACACAGCTCCGCTCACCGCCAAGCCACGCGGCACCACAACACAGCTCCGCTCACCGTCAAGCCACGCGGCACCACAACACAGCTCCTCTCACCGCCAAGCCACGCGGCACCACAACACAGCTCCGCTCACCGTCAAGCCACGCGGCACCACAACACAGCTCCTCTCACCGTCAAGCCACGCGGCACCACAACACAGCTCCTCTCACCGCCAAGCCACGCGGCACCACAACACAGCTCCGCTCACCGTCAAGCCACGCGGCACCACAGCACAGCTCCGCTCACCGCCAAGCCACGCGGCACCACAACACAGCTCCTCTCACCGTCAAGCCACGCGGCACCACAACACAGCTCCTCTCACCGTCAAGCCACGCGGCACCACAACACAGCTCCTCTCACCGCCAAGCCACGCGGCACCACAACACAGCTCCTCTCACCGCCAAGCCACGCGGCACCACAACACAGCTCCTCTCACCGCCAAGCCACGCGGCACCACAACACAGCTCCTCTCACCGTCAAGCCACGCGGCACCACAACACAGCTCCTCTCACCGTCAAGCCACGCGGCACCACAACACAGCTCCTCTCACCGCCAAGCCACGCGGCACCACAACACAGCTCCTCTCACCGCCAAGCCACGCGGCACCACAACACAGCTCCTCTCACCGCCAAGCCACGCGGCACCACAACACAGCTCCTCTCACCGTCAAGCCACGCGGCACCACAACACAGCTCCTCTCACCGTCAAGCCACGCGGCACCACAACACAGCTCCTCTCACCGCCAAGCCACGCGGCACCACAACACAGCTCCTCTCACCGCCAAGCCACGCGGCACCACAACACAGCTCCTCTCACCGCCAAGCCACGCGGCACCACAACACAGCTCCTCTCACCGCCAAGCCACGCGGCACCACAACACAGCTCCTCTCACCGCCAAGCCACGCGGCACCACAACACAGCTCCGCTCACCGCCAAGCCACGCGGCACCACAACACAGCTCCGCTCACCGCCAAGCCACGCGGCACCACAACACAGCTCCTCTCACCGTCAAGCCACGCGGCACCACAACACAGCTCCGCTCACCGCCAAGCCACGCGGCACCACAACACAGCTCCTCTCACCGCCAAGCCACGCGGCACCACAACACAGCTCCTCTCACCGCCAAGCCACGCGGCACTACAACACAGCTCCTCTCACCGCCAAGCCACGCGGCACCACAACACAGCTCCGCTCACCGCCAAGCCACGCGGCACCACAACACAGCTCCTCTCACCGCCAAGCCACGCGGCACCACAACACAGCTCCTCTCACCGCCAAGCCACGCGGCACCACAACACAGCTCCGCTCACCGCCAAGCCACGCGGCACCACAACACAGCTCCTCTCACCGTCAAGCCACGCGGCACCACAACACAGCTCCGCTCACCGCCAAGCCACGCGGCACCACAGCACAGCTCCTCTCACCGTCAAGCCACGCGGCACCACAACACAGCTCCGCTCACCGCCAAGCTGCAATGAAGAGTGGCATGCAGTAATTTCCCTTCGGGATGCCTAGTGTTATATCACGTGATGTCTCAACAAGACGAGAATCGCTTTCCACAAATTTTAGTTTTTATGCCACCCTAAATTGGGGAGGGAGGTGGCGGGGTGGGAGTGAGGCAGTTTTAGCCGCTGACGTTGTTAGTATCCTAACCTCAACTGCAAATGCAGAATGTTTTTAGTTGAAGACATGCATGATTCTGTGACGGAAAACACACCAGAGTCTGCTCGCAAGCAAGGGGTCCTAACATTAACTTGCCATATCAGGGTTTAGGTTGTTTGCTCAGACCACCACTTGTCGGCACTTTTCCGGACGATATCCTGATATTGGCACAATGAGGCTGTAGTTGGAACCCCGCGTAACGCAATATTATCTGTAAATTGGTGCCTCCCCCCCCCCGCCCCCAAGTAATTTTACCCCGCCACCCTTTCATATACCTCGATTCGCCCCTGCTACACAAGGCCCGCGAGCGACAGTGATTTGCTTCCTTTAGCGGAATGTATGCCATAATCATAACAAAATGAGATTTATAATACATATTTATGAACATACCAAAAACAAGAGAAAAGGGCCGGAAAGGACCGCGTTTGACGCATAACGCGAACTGCCGTTGTTTTGGCGTCGATGTTACCATAGCAACAGTTTAGTTGCTATGGAAGATGGATCACTTCCGGTTGGCCTTTGGGAGTTAGACGTTTATCGGGCGGGGCAGATTTCCGTTCATAGCCTTAACACGATGTCGTGTCCAGGTACCGCTGTCGATATGCCGAGACGGATGTCAGAGAGTTTTATGATTTTGTTATCTTTGATCCGTGGAAAAGGGTTTCAAATTTCCATAGAAAAATCGATAGAAACTTTTAGAATTGTTTTTATATAAATTATATACGATATTTCTTTACGGGTTTCTTGTCTTAAACTTTGGTCAAATGATCAAAATGTCAAATAAGAAGGTCCAAGTTAATCGAAGGCAGGACCCCAATGAAGTCTTAAAACACCACAAACAACGCTAGATTACACATAATGCGAACTGCTTAAAAGACACCCATAAGGCTACCATTGCGTCGGATTCAGGAGACTCGTTGACAATAACTCTTTTTTAAACACAGTCGCAGGCTTTAGGATATAGTTGGGGAGTTGAAATATGAATAGAACGTCACACAGAACCTATATTTTTAGGTTTATATGATATAATAAAAACCGTGAACTGATCAATTTAAAAGACTGGATTTCGCATTCTTAACTTGGCGTAATTAGGATTGATCGTGAAATTAATTTTCTTGGAAAACGGTGCTCAACGTTTGGAGACGCTGATGCCGTGGTCACGACATACTATACAGCGAGTATGCGCCATCAGGCAGGCAGGACTGCGTCATAGGGCTGTGTCAATGTGCGACGACATGCCAGTTCCCGCCGTGCTCGGTGAGGTTGCGTTTCTGCGTCGCTTCCTTTTCTTCATCGGGTCGATGTGAGAATCCTTCGCCCGGCGCTGTGTGGCCGAGTGGGTCGCTCTGATGAAGTGGCCATTGGGAAAAAAGGACGCTCTTATGCAAGGCATCAAAATGGCTCTCGTTAAATTGACTGGGCGTTTTTATACGCCGTAGCGGCAACGTGATAGGGTAGGAGGGGGGAGGGGGGGGGAGAAAGTGGAGTATTGGGACAAGGGCACGTTATGGATGGGAGGGAAGGGAGCATAGATGAAAGGAGGGGAGAAGGAGGGAGGGGTGGGGGACGTAATAATGTCACAGGGACTCCTAGATTTGCTTGGCTAGCTGACTGGAAACGGGTGCAGTATACTTACCTCCGCCGGGTTTGGATTCCGGCCGCCGGCCTCAATTGCCTCCCCTCCTAATTCGTCTGGAGAGGGAGACGATTTAGCAGAATTTAGACCTATATGGAGCTAGTTTGGGGGCTGAATGGGGCCTGTACGGGGGCTGTAGTGGGCCGGTATGGGGCCTGCTTGGGGGGCTGTAGGGGGGCTGTATGGGGCCGGTGCGGGGCCTGTTTGGAGGGCTGTAGTGGGCCGGTATGGGGCCTGCTTGGGGGGCTGTAGGGGGGGGGGCAGTAGAGGGGCAGTAGGGGGGGGGGCGTTTATGGGGACCGGGCAATTGGTTGCCGGCTTCTACGTGTCTGACGTCTCCGTTACTCAGCGGCGAGTGTGATCGATAGGAGCAGCCACCCCCACTCATTACCCACCGACAGGGGGAGGGGTGGGGGGCATGGCGGGGGGGAGGGGGGGGGCATAGGTTGCATGAAGGGTGCTAATGGATGGTGTGGTGGGTTTAATAGGGGTGGGGGAAGGGTGGTGGTGGCCCAGGAAGTGGCGGTGATAGCGGTGATCGGGGGTGGGGGGAATTGCGGTGGTGGGGCAGGAAGTGGCGATGATGGTGGGGGGAGGTGGTGGGTATAATGGAGGTGGGGGCTTCAGGAAGTGGTCGGTGTTTGGGGTTGGTTAGGATTTTGCTAGAGGTGATAGGGGCTCAGTGTGGCGTGTGTGTGTATTGGTGAGGGCGCTGCTGGAAGAACCAGGCCTGGTGGGCAGGTGTTTCATTAAAACGCGAGGCGATTATGGATATCGGACGCAGTGTTTCCCCTGAGGTCTCCAGGTTCTAACGTACGACTCGGGGAGTCGCACGCCGATTAATTTTCTGTAAAGAAGTGGTTACCATGGTGATCTGACCCTCACCCCCCTCCCCTCCATCAAGCATTATGCGTTACCACATTGTCACGTATTTTCGCCACTCACTAAGACTATTTAGGACTCAAAAGCTGGGGAATAATGGCATGGTGTAATGACAGATATTGTAGCTACATCACATCCAAGCGCTAGACGCAAGGTACGTTTGAGAGCAATGAGCAATGAAGAATGCTTGAGTACGCTTGAGAGCATTGAATAATGAAGAATGCTTGAGTACGCTTGAGAGCAATGAACAGTGATGAATGCTAGAGTACGCTTGAGAGCAATGAACAATAAAGAATGCTAGAGTACGCTTGAGAGCAATGAACAATAAAGAATGCTAGAGTACGCTTGAGAGCAATGAACAATAAAGAATGCTAGAGTACGCTTGAGAGCAATGAACAATAAAGAATGCTAGAGTACGCTTGAGAGCAATGAACAATAAAGAATGCTAGACTACGCTTGAGAGCAATGAACAATAAAGAATGCTAGACTACGCTTGAGAGCAATGAACAATAAAGAATGCTAGACTACGCTTGAGAGCAATGAACAATAAAGAATGCTAGACTACGCTTGAGAGCAATGCACAATCAAGAAGTCGCTGTTGGTTCTGATGAACAATGGTATCCAGGCTGAATATCCCAGCGTACTTTACCCGATGTCACGTGGTCGACCTCCCCCAGCCCACCAGTGGGTCCATTGCAGACCCGTCCTATCGCATCTTATCGAGAGATATGGGCCTTGTTTTCCATCTCTCAGGCGTCTTTAATATGTAAAACCAATCTCATCTCCCAGACGGTGGCGCCGCCTGGTGGAAAAAAAGTCACATTGCGATCACATGTAGCCACAAACCATCGGTAACACCCTCCCCCCCCCCCCCCTCCCGTCTTCCTCCTCTCCCCCTTGCCGACTGTTATCACCCTCGCCGACAAAGTATAAATAAATGATTCCATAGTTGTAGCAGAGGGGTCATTGAACAACCGAGAACCAAGGAGTAGTTCCGGAGACCGTGATCCAGATAAGGCATCAGTCGGCCAGCGTTCATAGACGTCCTGCTGGGCATCTGGACAATGGGGTCGACAGCTGGCTGCAGTCTTCTCCAGCTGTAGTCTTGTAGTCACAGTCACCGTGGTATATGTCATATGACCCCGTACTGGAGAAGTCAGAAGTAACCATCACTACATTACACCATGGCGACGGAAGTAACCATCACTACATTATGCCATGGCGTCAGAAATAGCCATGACCACATTATACCTTGGCGTCAGAAGTAACCATGACTACATTATGCCATGGCGTCAGAAGTAACCATGACTACATTATACCATGGCGTGAGAAGTAACCATGCTTACGCTATATCATGGCATCAGAAGTAACCATGACTACATTATACAATATCGTCAGAAGTAACTATGCCAACATTATACCATGCCGTCAGAAGTAACCATGACTAAAATGACGACTCTTTCTTTCTTTCTTCCGTTGGTGGTGTCCAAGAGTCGTTGTCCCGTTTCATTCTCCAGGAAAGATGAGATGAAACGACAAGCATCACGAGCGTTATATAGTGTCATCAGTCATCAGAACATCAGAACATGGCATTAGAAGTAACCATGCTTACGTTATATCATGACGTCAGAAGTAACCATGACTACATTTTACCATGGCGTCAGAAGTAACCATGCTTACGTTATATCATGGCATCAGAAGTAACCATGACTACATTATGCAATATCGTCAGAAGTAACCATACCAACATTATACCATGACGTCAGAAGTCACCATGACTACATTATACCATGGCTTCAGAAGTAACCATGACTACATTATACCATGGCGTCAGAAGTAACCATGCTTACGTTATATCATGGCGTCAGCAGTAACCATGACTACATTATACCATGGCGTCAGAAGTAACCATGCTTACGTTATACCATGGCGTCAGAAGTAACCATGACTACCTTATACCATGGCTTCAGAAGTAACCATGACTACATTATACCATGGCGTCAGAAGTAACCATGCTTACGTTATATCATGGCGTCAGAAGTAACCATGACTACATTATACCATGGCGTCAGAAGTAACCATGCTTACGTTATATCATGGCATCAGAAGTAACCATGACTACATTATACAATATAGTCAGAAGTAACTATGCCAACATTATACCATGCCGTCAGAAGTAACCATGACTAAAATGACGACTCTTTCTTTCTTTCTTCCGTTGGTGGTGTCCAAGAGCCGTTGTCCCTTTTCATTCTCCAGGAAAGATGAGATGAAACGACAAGCATCACGAGCGTTAGATAGTGTGTCCTTGATGATCTGACCCCCGGGTGACGGCGGTGACTGGGGGGTGAGAGGGGGGAATGGGGTGCGGCTGGGAGAGGGGAGGCGGTGTCCTTGAGATCTGAGGCCCGTGGCCGCTGAAGGTACATTGCTTCCTGTGATACTTTAAAAGGATTGCTGGTTGTTTATGGAGATCTGGAATGTGTGCAGTGGAATGTGCTGGGTGTCCGTGGGATGGAGGGTCAGGGAATAGGTGGAGTAACAGTGAAGTTACACGTTGAAGGCAAGCAGATGGCTAGGTGAGAGGCGTTGATCCAGATGCAAATCCAGGATTAATTAACATAATGGAGAAGGATCTCCGCCTGCATCGTTACGGACAAAGCTTGGTGTAGTGCGCGCAGTTTGTCCGGATATGGGTCTGGCTTACCGGGGGAGAATGATAGGGGTGGGGGCTGGGGGGGGGGGGCGGTGGGCGGGGGGCGATGGGATGGCATCACTGGTGCCGGGCAGCAGGGCTTCTGCCAGCCACAATGTACCTACAGAGACACGAGCCTGTCAATATATTCGTGGAACCTGTACAGGCTCTGTGTGCTGTGTGAAGCCACAATGTACCTACAGACACACGAGCCTGTCAATATATTCGTGGAACTTTCACAGGCTCTGTGTGCTGTGTGAAGCCACATTGTACCTACAGAGACACGAGCCTGTCAATATATTCGTGGAACCTTTACAGGCTCTGTGTGCTGTGTGAAGCCACAATGTACCTACAGAGACACGAGCCTGTCAATATATTCGTGGAACCTTTACAGTCTCTGTGTGCTGTGTGAAGCCACAATGTACCTACAGAGACACGAGCCTGTCAATATATTCGTGGAACCTTTACAGGGTCGGTGTGCTGTGTGAAGCCACAATGTACCTACAGCGACACGAGCCTGTCAATATATTCGTGGAACCTTTACAGGCTCTGTGTGCTGTGTGAAGCCACAATGTACCTACAGAGACACGAGCCTGTCAATATATTCGTGGAACTACTTTTACAGGCTCTGTGTCCTGTGTGAAGCCACAATGTACCTACAGAGACACGAGCCTGTCAATATATTCGTGGAACCTTTACAGGCTCTGTGTGCTGTGTGAAGCCACAATGTACCTACAGAGACACGAGCCTGTCAATATATTCCTGGAACCTTTACAGGCTCGGTGTGCTGTGTGAAGCCACAATGTACCTACAGAGACAGGACCCTGTCAATATAATCGTGGAACCTTTACAGGCTCTGTGTGCTGTGTGAAGCCACAATGTACCTACAGAGACACGAGCCTGTCAATATATTCGTGGAACCTATACAGGCTCTGTGTGCTGTGTGAAGCCACAATGTACCTACAGAGACACGAGCCTGTCAATATATTCGTGGAACTACTTTTACAGGCTCTGTGTGTTGTGTGAAGCCACATTGTACCTACAGAGACACGAGCCTGTCAATATATTCGTGGAACCTATACAGGCTCTGTGTGCTGTGTGAAGCCACAATGTACCTACAGAGACACGAGCCTGTCAATATATTCGTGGAACCTTTACAGGCTCTGTGTGCTGTGTGAAGCCACAATGTACCTACAGAGAAACGAGCCTGTCAATATATTCGTGGAACTACTTTTACAGGCTCTGTGTGCTGTGCGAAGCCACATTGTACCTACAGAGACACGAGCCTGTCAACATATTCGTGGAACCTTTACAGGCTCTGTGTGCTGTGTGAAGCCACAATGTACCTACAGAGACACGAGCCTGTCAATATATTCGTGGAACTACTTTTACAGGCTCTGTGTCCTGTGTGAAGCCACATTGTACCTACAGAGACACGAGCCTGTCAATATATTCGTGGAACCTTTACAGGCTCTGTGCGCTGTGTGACTGCCGGGACCTGTGATCAACAAGAGACAATGACACATTCTTTATTATTGTAGCAAAAAGGCTCCCTCAAAGGACAGAACAAACAAGCTTCAAGTCATAGCTGCAAATAGTTAAAGGAAGCAACTGTTGCCGCAAAAGTATTTAGGAATATGATTTATGAATGCGGTATACATCATGGTGCTAACATGTAGAGTATACTGTCTCATCGTGCGCTTGCGCCGTGACCTTGACCTCGTGTCTCAATGGGCCGTACCCAGATAGAAGCCGCTGATTGGTCCCTAGAGAACCATGGAGCAGCACACACACCGGCCACGTGTGGGGAAGCTGTCGTAACGGCCGTTATAGGGTGTTATTGTCTTAGTAACGCCTCCTCGCCGCTGTCAACTGCTATATGCCTGTCAACAGGCTGAGGAGAAAACGAAACGCGAGAATATAGAACACATGGTTTAGTCACAGGCAGAATGAAGGATAGCGGACATAAGATTTAACAACTAATGGATTATATAAATGAAATATGAAGTGAGTATTGAGCCGGGGTATGTCCCAATTATTCACAGGATAATGTACAGTTTTATGCAGGATTTCAAGCATATCGCATGGACCGTTCGCTACCGACTGAGCCAGCGGGGAGGTCCGCCAAATAGATATTTACTGTAGACTGTAAATGATAAGGGATATTCATTTTCATGTCGGTGGATCTCTTCATATATATAGTATATCATGTTGCAGACGATAAACAAATTCTGATAGCAAGTTGACTTGGTTAGGTTTAGGATTACGTCTGGTTCCACAGCCTGGTAATCTAGCATGATGGGAGACGCCTAGTGAAGGAATGTTCCATAGCCTGGTTGCCTAGCCCGATGGGAGACGCCTAGTGAAGGAATGTTCCACAGCCTGGTTGCCTAGCCCGATGGGAGACGCCTAGTGAAGGAATGCCTCACTTCCTGGTAACCTAGCCTGATGGGAGACGCCTAGTGAAGGAATGCTCCACAGCCTGGTAACCTAGCCTGATGGGAGACGCCTAGTGAAGGAATGTTCCACAGCCTGGTAACCTAGCATGATGGGAGACGCCTAGTGAAGGAATGTTCCACAGCCTGGTAACCTAGCATGATGGGAGACGCCTAGTGAAGGAATGTTCCATAGCCTGGTAACCTAGCATGATGGGAGACGCCTAGTGAAGGAATGTTCCACAGCCTGGTAACCTAGCCTGATGGGAGACGCCTAGTGAAGGAATGTCCCACAGACTGGTAACCTAGCATGATGGGAGACGCCTAGTGAAGGAATGTTCACAGCCTGGTAACCTAGCATGATGGGAGACGCATAGTGAAGGAATGTTCCACAGCCTGGTAACCTAGCATGATGGGAGACGCCTAGTGAAGGAATGTTCCACAGCCTGGTAACCTAGCCTGATGGGAGACGCCTAGTGAAGGAATGTTCCACAGCCTGGTAACCTAGCATGATGGGAGACGCCTAGTGAAGGAATGTTCCACAGCCTGTTAACCTAGCCTGATGGGAGACGCCTAGTGAAGGAATGTTCCACAGCCTGGTAACCTAGCCTGATGGGAGACGCCTAGTGAAGGAATGTTCACAGCCTGGTAACCTAGCCTGATGGGAGACGCCTAGTGAAGGAATGTTCACAGCCTGGTAACCTAGCCTGATGGGAGACGCCTAGTGAAGGAATGTTCACAGCCTGGTAACCTAGCCTGATGGGAGACGCCGAGTGAAGGAATGTTCACAGCCTGGTAACCTAGCCTGATGGGAGACGCCTAGTGAAGGAATGTTCCACAGCCTGGTAACCTAGCCCGATGGGAGACGCCTAGTGAAGGAATGTTCCACAGCCTGGTAACCTAGCCTGATGGGAGACGCCTAGTGAAGGAATGTTCCACAGCCTGGTAACCTAGCCCGATGGGAGACGCCTAGTGAAGGAATGCTCCACAGCCTGGTAACCTAGCCCGATGGGAGACGTCTAGTGCAGGAATGTTCCACAGCCTGGTAACCTAGCCTGATGGGAGACGCCTAGTGAAGGAATGTTCACAGCCTGGTAACCTAGCCCGATGGGAGACGCCTAGTGAAGGAATGTTCACAGCCTGGTAACCTAGCCTGATGGGAGACGCCTAGTGAAGGAATGTTCACAGCCTGGTAACCTAGCCTGATGGGAGACGCCTAGTGAAGGAATGTTCACAGCCTGGTAACCTAGCCTGATGGGAGACGCCTAGTGAAGGAATGTTCACAGCCTGGTAACCTAGCCTGATGGGAGACGCCTAGTGAAGGAATGTTCCACAGCCTGGTAACCTAGCCCGATGGGAGACGCCTAGTGAAGGAATGTTCCACAGCCTGGTAACCTAGCCTGATGGGAGACGCCTAGTGAAGGAATGTTCACAGCCTGGTAACCTAGCCTGATGGGAGACGCCTAGTGAAGGAATGTTCACAGCCTGGTAACCTAGCCTGATGGGAGACGCCTAGTGAAGGAATGTTTACAGCCTGGTAACCTAGCCTGATGGGAGACGCCTAGTGAAGGAATGTTCCACAGCCTGGTTAACCTAGCCCGATGGGAGACGCCTAGTGAAGGAATGTTCCACAGCCTCGTAACCTAGCCTGATGGGAGACGCCTAGTGAAGGAATGTTCCACAGCCTGGTAACCTAGCCCGATGGGAGACGCCTAGTGAAGGAATGCTCCACAGCCTGGTAACCTAGCCCGATGGGAGACGCCTAGTGCAGGAATGTTCCACAGCCTGGTAACCTAGCCTGATGGGAGACGCCTAGTGAAGGAATGTTCACAGCCTGGTAACCTAGCCCGATGGGAGACGCCTAGTGAAGAAATGTTCAAAGCCTGGTAACCTAGCCCGATGGGAGACGCCTAGTGAAGGAATGCTCCACAGCCTGGTAACCTAGCCCGATGGGAGACGCCTAGTGAAGGAATGTTCACAGCCTGGTAACCTAGCCTGATGGGAGACGCCTAGTGAAGGAATGTTCACAGCCTGGTAACCTAGCCTGATGGGAGACGCCTAGTGAAGGAATGTTCACAGCCTGGTAACCTAGCCTGATGGGAGACGCCTAGTGAAGGAATGTTCCACAGCCTGGTAACCTAGCCCGATGGGAGACGCCTAGTGAAGGAATGTTCACAGCCTGGTAACCTAGCCTGATGGGAGACGCCTAGTGAAAGAATGCTCCACAGCCTGGTAACCTAGCCCGATGGGAGACGCCTAGTGCAGGAATGTTCCACAGCCTGGTAACCTAGCCTGATGGGAGACGCCTAGTGAAGGAATGTTCACAGCCTGGTAACCTAGCCTGATGGGAGACGCCTAGTGAAGGAATGTTCCACAGCCTGGTAACCTAGCCCGATGGGAGACGCCTAGTGAAGGAATGTTCACAGCCTGGTAACCTAGCATGATGGGAGACGCCTAGTGAAGGAATGCTCCACAGCCTGGTAACCTAGCCCGATGGAAGACGCCTAGTGCAGGAATGTCCCACAATCTCCACAAGACGACTGCAATATGAGTCGCCTTCCCTCTTATGCCAGTGAATATCGTAAACTACAAATGCCCATTTAATAGTCGGCCATTTCTCACCTTACGCCCCTGCCCTCTAAGCCACTCCACCCGCCCAAGTCTCTATACCCCGGCATCCCAGCCCCTTACCCCCAAGTACTTCCACTTTCTAGCAGACACTTCCACTACAATAACCATTGGCAATGAGATTCCACGGCCTCGGGGCTTTATTTGGCGGGGTTGTGACCGGCCCGGGACTGCGGCCAGGGGGGAGAGAGAGAGAGACGTCTTAATATTCACCCCCACTCCCCACATGACCCATACCACCCTACCCCCAGCCTCCTCCCACCCATCGCCAATCTCATCATCACTACCGCATCAGGCTCACTCCCTTACAATCACCACCCCACCCCACCCCATCTCACACTACCCTCGACCAGTCGTGGATCCCGGTACCAACCCCCCCCCCCCTCCCCCCTATCCCCCGGCATCCTCCCTCCCTGCAGCGGTCGTACCGCCCAGAGGATTGCTAGCGAGGCGAACCCGTGGTGTGACATGGGACGGGTGGCTCCACCAAGCGGGCACCAGCCGCTAGGTGCCCGGATGAAAGCTCGCAGATCCTTTCCCCGCAAACCCTCTCACCCCCTCCATCAATACCAGACACCGTACCATCTATCCCCCACAACCCTCTCTCTCCTCTTCCTGCCATCCCTTCAGCTACACCATTCCATGTATCTACTCACTCCTCTCACCCCATTTTAGTCGGTTGGTGGGGCGACGCCCCCCGCCTCCCAACCCCCGAGACAATTTGCCACAAAATCCTTGCATCGTCCATTTGTGGCAAAGGCCGAGGGGCTTTTTGTGCCATGTACCGCTGACCATCGTAAATAAGATGAAGGTTGCGCCCCCGGGCTCCCTCGATGAATACTACGGTATTGTACACCGCGGCGGAAAGATGTGTTCAGAAAAAAATCCCGTCGGAGGGAGCCACTATCGGCCTGTCATGGCCGACAGCCTGCGGTATTCCATGGAGCAGCCACGTGAAATGTTATCACGTAATGGAATATTTCATCGTCTTTCTTATGACGCAGTAACTAAATTACTGCGAGCAGCACCGGGGATAACTCGTCACTCTCTTAAATTACTTTAAATACGTAATATTTCATCAAATGTACCGCCTGGCGGTTGGGGGTAGAGGATATGAAAGGTGTTTTGTGTATAAGAGATCTGTGACCATTTATGATTGATGATAAATAACAATACCTCGGGTGTGCGCGGCTTAAATAGCGATGCCCACTAAAGAAAACTAGAAGATACTGACGTCATCAATTAAAGGGCGTTTTCGATGAGTGTTTATTCTCCTAACTTTTCGTTATGTATGATTAAAAGTCTGAATACATATCTATTACTGACCAATTGTCAATTGCTACGTTATGAGACGAATCCGACGCGACGAGATTTCATGAAATGAACCGCAGCCTCCCCAGAGGATCAGACTGCTGGCATGCCACATGTAAATGAGGACAGCGCCAATTAGAGCAGAATCGAGAGGAGGGGTGACAAGTTGATAACCTTATCACCCCTCCCCCTCCCCATCTCCTGCCCGCCCACTGGAATTTGTCTCTTTCAACTAGTTATTAAGTCTAATATGATGGCATATTTTAGGACTGTTTCTTCATCTCATCGAAACGTGAATACATATACATAGGTCTATATCATATATAAGACTGTTGTATTCATATTTTTTGACGATAACAATCGGGCAGAGCATGGCGTAGAAGACGCCTTATATGGGATGGAATTAACCAGAGATGTTCTCTGTACCAGGCCCTCTTTGGGGAGACCGGTTCACCCCTCAAGGGTTCACAGGCTCAACCATCCACGGGACCGTATAGAGCCATAAACATGTGGGCGAAACTAAACCTTATCTCACTTCATCATAGCTTTTACAGCTTTGTTAGATAGATGCACTCTCCGTGGGCGGTTTACGCACACTAGTCTGGCCATCGTGGCCTATGTATAGTGATTACACCTGGTGATAAGGTACGCATGAGGGGGGACATGGACATATACTGAGAATGGGTCTCCATGGAGGGGAGGGGGAGAGAAGAGCGGGGGGGGGCGGGATTGAGGCGGCTGACGAATGAGCTGCCAGAGGAATCACTTAAAACTCAAGTCACCCCACGTGACGCTTGTCGTAAAGGGCCGGAGAAAAGACGCGCTTTATGGAAATGGTAATGCCCCGGAGTCGGAGATTTGCGGCGACCCATCTCATACCCAAGGTCTCGTAACTCTCGGGCCGCCAACCTCCCCCACACCCCCCAGTCACCCGCCACCCCCACCCTCCCCTCACACCCCCCAGTCACCCGCCACCCCCACCCTCCCCCCCACACCCCCCAGCCACCCGCTACCCCCACCGCCTCACTGCCCCAGCCGTCGTTTCCTCTTCCCCCCAGAGGCTAAGTTTACTGCCTGAACAGAACCCCTTCCCACCACTCCACTCCCCTCCCCCCGACTGTTCGCATTCCCCGGTGGCAGGAAATGTGTGCGAAACGTGTGTGAGAGGGTAGTCGGCGGCGGAACAGGACGCGCTTGGCGGGAGATGGGGGGGGGGAGGGGGAGAGGGGGAAGGGAGAGAGGGAGACGAGTCGCAAAAATGGCATCACTAACGTCTTTAGAGACGGAAGGAATAAAGAGACCTAGCTGGCAGCTAGCAGAGACAGAAATAACGCGTCAGATCTGCACAGAGAATAATTATCTCTGACGGATGAGGGGCAGCGAGTGCAGATCTTACATATCAAGCCACTTTGCCCGTTAGCAGCGAGTGCAGATCTTACATATCAAGCCACTTTGCCCGTTGGCAGCGAATGCAGATCTTACATATCAAGCCACTTTGCCTGTTGGCAGCGAGTGCAGATCTTACATATCAAGCCACTTTGCCTGTTGGCAGCGAATGCAGATCTTACATATCAAGCCACTTTGTCCGTTAGCAGCGAGTGCAGATCTTACATATCAAGCCACTTTGCCTGTTGGCAGCGAGTGCAGATCTTACATATCAAGCCACTTTGCCTGTTGGCAGCGAGTGCAGATCTTACATATCAAGCCACTTTGCCTGTTGGCAGCGAATGCAGATCTTACATATCAAGCCACTTTGTCCGTTAGCAGCGAGTGCAGATCTTACATATCAAGCCACTTTGCCCGTTAGCAGCGAGTGCAGATCTTACATATCAAGCCACTTTGCCTGTTAGCAGCGAGTGCAAATCTTACATATCAAGCCACTTTGCCTGTTGGCAGCGAGTGCAGATCTTACATATCAAGCCACTTTGCCGTTGGCAACGATTGCAGATCTTACATATCAAGCCACTTTGCCTGTTGACAGCGAGTGCAGATCTTACATATCAAGCCACTTTGGCCGATGGCAGCGAGTGCAGATCTTACATATCAAGCCACTTTGCCGTTGGCAGCGAGTGCAGATCTTACATATCAAGCCACTTTGCCGTTGGCAGCGAGTGCAGATCTTACATATCAAGCCACTTTGGCCGATGGCAGCGAGTGCAGATCTTACATATCAAGCCACTTTGCCGTTGGCAGCGAGTGCAGATCTTACATATCAAGCCACTTTGCCGTTGGTAGCGAGTGCAGATCTTACATATCAAGCCACTTTGCCGTTGGCAGCGAGTGCAGATCTTACATATCAAGCCACTTTGCCGTTGGCAGCGAATGCAGATCTTACATATCAAGCCACTTTGGCCGTTGGCAGCGAGTGCAGATCTTACATATCAAGCCACTTTGCCGTTGGCAGCGAGTGCAGATCTTACATATCAAGCCACTTTGCCGTTGGCAGCGAGTGCAGATCTTACATATCAAGCCACTTTCCCGTTGGCAGCGAGTGCAGATCTTACATATCAAGCCACTTTGCCGTTGGCAGCGAGTGCAGATCTTACATATCAAGCCACTTTGCCGTTGGCCTGTGGTGTCTGATGCCGTAATGACCGTTACAATGGAATCGTTGTTTGATTTAGGTGGGACGTTAATCTCTAAGATCATGTCGCGACAATGGTAAAGGTCAAGGTATATAAGGGAATTATATTCCCAGATGTACCTTCTACTCTGTTGAAGAAAGACATGGGATGCTCACCGCCTGCACAAACAATCTACAGACATTTACACAACGGGGCGGTTCGAACCATGCACCGGCCCCTTGGGCTGGCCTAGCGGAGCACCATGGACCAGAGACCCAATGGCCTATCTACTGTGTGAACCTGGCCACGTGGGGACGTGAGGCGCCAAGGAAGTAGGCGCTAATGGGAGAGACAGTCATTAAACATGCTGAGACCTATTATAACGGCCACGGCAGACAGCCTTGGAAGCAAGGTTAGGATCTCCGTACCGAATACCCTATAACAATTGTACCCACCGCAGATAAACATATTACCTAATTACTGATGCATACTAACCATTTACTGTCCCTGACAGAGGTGGTGGTTGATGTCCAATAGAAATGATTAAGTACAGGGAAGACGATACAGAGTGTACCCAGAAACCGGTAAAACAATCTAACCAAAGCTCTAATGAGTGACTATCAATATTTACACCCGACATCCGAGTCATACTACATATCCCAGTTATATCATACCTGATAACCCATTAACATCATACTCAATATCTCATTAATATTCTACTCGATATCCCAGTTGTATCATACCTGATAACCCATTAACATCATACTCAATATCTCATTAATATTCTACTCGATATCTCAGTTATATCATACCTGATATCCCATTAATATCATACTCAATAGCTCATTAATATTCTACTCAATATCCCAGTTATATCATACATAATAACCCATTAACATCATACTCAATATCTCATTAATATTCTACTCGATAGCTCAGTTATAACATACCTTATATCCCATTAATATCATACTCAATAGCTCATTAATATTCTACTCGATATCCCAGTTATATCATACCTGATATCCCATTAATATCATACTCAATATGTCATTAATATCCTGCTCGATATTCCATTAATATCATACGTGATATCCTATTAATATCATACTAAATATCTTATTAATATTCAACTCGATATCTCAGTTATATCATACCTGATATCCCATTAAAATTATACTCAATAGCTCATTAATATTCTACTCGATATCCCAGTTATATCATACCTGATAACCCATTAACATCATACTCAATATCTTATTAATATTCTACTCGATATCGCAGCTATATCATACCTGATAACCCATTAACATCATACTCAATATCTCATTAATATTCTACTCGATATCCCAGTTATATCATACCTTCATACCCATTAACATCATATTCAATATCTCATTAATATTCTACTCGATATCTCAGTTATATCATACCGGATATCCCATTAACATCATACTCAATAGCTCATTAATATTCTACTCGATATCTCAGTTATATCATACGTGATATCCCATTAATATCATACTCAATATCTCATTAATATTCTACTCGATATCTCAGTTATATCATACCTGATATCCCATTAATATCATACTCAATAGCTCATTAATAATCTACTCGATATCCCAGTTGTATCATACCTGATATCCCATTAATATCATACTAAATATCTCATTAATATTCTACTCGATATCCCAGTTATATCATTCCTGATATCCCGTTAATATCATACTCAATATGTCATTAATATCCTGCTCGATATTCTATTAATATCATACGTGATATCCTATTAATATCATACTAAATATCTCATTAATATTCTACTCGATATCCCAGTTATATCATACCTGATATCCGATTAACATGATACTCAATATGTCATTAATATTCTACTCGATATCTCAGTTATATCATACCTGATATCCCACTAATATCATAATCAATACCTCATTAATATTCTACTCGATATTTCAGTTATATCATACCTGATATCCCACTAATATCATACTAAGTATCTCATTAATATTCTACTCGATATCCCAGTTATATCATACCTGATATCCCATTAATATATCCATCAATATCTCATTAATATCCTACTCGATATTCCACTAATATCCTACCTGATATCCTATTGATATTATACTTCACATAACAGTAATATAATATCTGATATCCCATAAATACCGTATTCGATATTCCATTAACAATATAACCTATATCCTATTAATGTCATACTCGATATCCGATTTATATCATATTCGATATCATATTAATGTCATACTCGATATCCCATTAATATCGTATTCGATATCATATTAATGTCATACTCGATATCCCATAAATATCATATTTGATATCTCAGTAATATCATATCTGATATCCAAATAATATTATATTGGATATCCCACCAATATTATATCTGGTGTCCCAATATATAATATCATGCCCAAGATCAAATTGATAATATGCCTGCTATTCCATTAATATCAATCCCGATATCTCATTAATATGATACCCAATATCACATTGATATTATGCCTGCTATTCCATTAATATCAATCCCGATATTTCATTAATATCATACCCGGTATTCCACAAATGTCCACTCAGGAACTGTTTCTATTAGAATTTGAAAAGTGCCAACATTTAACTAAACAGGGCGTTGGGATTGTTCAAACTACCGCCTTGAGCTCGACGAGCCGCCCCAGGAGCGTGTGCGGGACTTCTTGAATGGGGGAAACACATAAGTAATTGGTCCACAAAAACATGACAAAATGCGTGTAGAAGCCTAAGACGTGGGTGACCGTGGTGCACGTTATTTACTATTTGCACGCTTTATAATCGTAAGATAAAGAAGAACATATATAAACTACTAACATTGATGCATTGTAATATATAGGGAGAGGCCATGGGCACAGCATTTGAAACGGGGTGGGGGCACAGATATACCTTAGGGTCTGAAAGGGGGGGGCGGGGCACGTGCCAACTGTGACCCCCCCCCCCCCCCTTTCTGGACACGCTCATGTGCCTATATTTTGGACACGTCAGTTACGACACGTAAGTTACGACACTGCTTTGAATATGGCGCCAGGCCCCTAATTGCAGCCCCTGGTGATATGTATAAAGGTCATTCATCTCTTTATTTATTCACGGCCGTAAATAATGCTCGTTGCCCAACAACAACAGTTCCTAATATCCCTGGACACACTGACTAACCAGCCAGGGCCTGTCGGTGGGGAGTACCAGCGGAACTGTCGGCCCAGGGCGGCCGTCCGGCAGCCTTCAGACACCCTCCCAGCGGGACGTGCTCCGTATTATTGGAACCGCTCTCTCGCCGCTATCCAGAGGACTGTCTCGCCTCCCCCTCCGCCTCCTCCTCCCCCTCCGCCTCCCCCTCCGCCTCCGCCTCCCCCGCCTCCCCCTCCGCCTCCCTGCGCCTCCCCCTCCTCCTCTGCCTCCCCCTCCGCCTCCCTGCGCTTTCCCCTCCTCATCCGCCTCCCCCTCCGCCTCCCTCCGCCTCCCTCCGCCTCCCTCCGTCGCCCCCTCCGCCTCCCCCCGCCTCCCCCTCCGCCTCCGCCTCCTCTGTCTCCGCCTTCTCATACCCCAGCGGACCCGGAAGCGAGGTGAGTCAACACAAGTGCGTGGAATGAGATAATGCCACTGTGACCGCCAGCTGGCTGTTGCCGTCCCGTGGCGTCCCGTCCCATGGCGTCCCGTTCGGCCGTCTGTCTGTGCGTTTCTGGTCCGACGGTCCGGCCGTCCGCGCGAGGCCAAGGCGACGCTGCATATCGCCGTCACCCGCGCCCCCTGGCGGAAGGAACGCGCCGCCAAATGACGTTATCACCAACCACCGCGGGCGGGTGACTGGTACGCCTGGGTGGGGCCGTGGCGCACGCCACCCCTCCGTGGCTCTACCCTCCAGGCCGGGCCCCCCACCTCCCCGCTCCAGCCCTCCCCGCCCCACCTCTCCCCGCCGTGCCCGGCCCGGCTGACTGAAGCGCCTATAGACAAGGAGACCATGCCGCCTACCTATACCGACCACTCACCCACCGACAACCAATGCGCAGTCCGTTTCCAACCATTAAACCTCTGGGGCTGTGGTCTCAACCCCGGGTTGTCAGCGGTGGATGGTGCCGCAGCCGCAGCCGCAGCAGCAGCAGCAGCAACCGCCGCCGCCGCCGCCGCAGCCGCCCCAGCGCCTTGTCTTGAAGGAAACCTAGATACCACGGCGACAACTGCCATTACGGCCGAGGCAAGCGCCCAGTCCAGTGGGTAGGGAGGAGGCAGGCATACCCAGCCGAGCGCTCTTCTGCTTTGAGACTCACAGAAACGGAGTAAAGAGAGAACGAGGGAGAAGGATAGGGTAGGAGACCGAGCGAGACAGAGGGAGAGAAACGAAGAGAAAGGGAGAGAAACAAGAGGGTGAGAGAAAGTTAGATGGATGGCTGGAGGACCGGGCGATAATATCAGGAACTGTCGCCGTCTTTACAACCAGAGTACCTTGACCTTGACGGTGGTAGGTCAAGGTTCCGCCCGCCGGAAGTCTGTCGTCAGGATCGCAAGGTCATAATCCATTGCCCATCGCTCCCAGACTCGACGGGAAGTAACAGACAGTGTATGAAGTTGTAGCGAAAAAGAAATAATTCGAAGTAAAGAAATCTATGGCAGTGCCTATATTTTTGCTATTTGCGACATCATGTCTTTCATGGAAGAGGGTCTGAAACTATTGCTTTTTAAATTGTACGGTTTAACGATTTAATTCGCATTCCCTCTAGGTGTGTGAATGCTACGATATCGTGGTATTTGACTCGGAATTACACTCGATTTTTGTTGTGTCAGAGATGCTAAAAGAACACGCAATTGTGGATTTGGGTCTTGCTTTCTGTGATGGATTAAGCGGATATGAATGATGGCATGTCAAAGACTAACGCGATTATAATTGTGATCCATCATTTGGCCGAGACACCGTGGATTATCGCCCGATGAGCCTCAGGCACCATGGATTACCGTCTTACCCCGGAGTGGCTGTTTAGCGTGAGGTAGCGGCGCGCCACAGGACGACGAGCAGGAGTCTGTGTGGGTGTGTGTGTGTGGGTGTGTGTCGGGAAGGAAGTGGAGTTGTCGTTCTCAGCCGCGTGTGCCGTGTGTGTGCAATCACCTCGCCATGGGCTCGACGAGGCTGTCAGGGCCATCGGGTACGGGGTCCCCACGCTGGTGGGCGGCGGCTGCTGCGGCTGCCAGGTGGCTGCCCCAGTGGGTGTCCCTCCTGGCCTGCCTGACCCTGCTCCACCTGTCACAGCCCGGGGGGTCTCGCGTCGCCCTGGCCTGTCCCAGCGAGCTGTGCAGCTGCTCGGCGCGCGGCCTGATCCAGTGCTCCCGGCGCCGTCTGGAGCGAGTCCCGCACTTCGCCCGGGAGCTGAGCCAGGTGTACGAGGAGTTGGACCTCAGCCGGAACGAGATCTACGCCGTGCCGCCCTACGCCTTCCACGAGCTTCAGGTCCGGGCCATCCTGCTCAGCCGGAACCCCCTCATCGGGATCTCTCCGCGGGCATTTGACGGCCTGGAGACGATTCTGGAGCGGGTGGATCTGTTCGGCGCCTCCCTCGAGGTGCTGCATTGGGGGGTCTTCCGGCGGCTCCAGACACTCAAGGAGCTCCAGTTGGGGGGCAACCGGCTGTTCGCCGTCCCCACCGGACTCTTCGACGGACTTCCGGTCCTGGAGGAACTCAATCTGGACGGGAACAAAATGGCGGACCTCCGGCGCGGCATGTTCCGGGGATTGGGCCACTTGCAGAGACTGGATCTGTCCAATAACCGGATCGCTTCCATCGAGGAGGAGACGTTTGGCGACCTCCGGCGGCTGCTCGTCCTCCGGCTGAAGGGGAACCAGCTGACGAGCCTCAGCTACCGGGAGTTCCGGGGTCTGGACAGCCTCCAGAGTCTGGAGATGGACGACAACCAGCTGGTGGAGATCGTCTCCGGATCCTTCGTCCTCCTCCCGAACCTATCCCACCTGTCGATCCAGAACAACAACATCAGCACCATCCAGATCCGTGCCTTCTCCGACGCCAGCCGCCTGGAAGAGGTCTTCCTGAATCACAATAAGATCCAGAACATGTCCTCGGACGCCTTCGAGGGGCTGACCCACATCATGGTCGTGTCGCTGTCCGACAACAGACTGGAGAGCTGGGGGGACGGCTGCACCCCGGACGGCCTGGCGTCCGTGGCGACGCTGTCCCTGGCCGGCAACCCCCTGGACTGTGACTGCCGCCTCAGCTGGGTGCTGACCCTCTCGCAGCGGGGGGCCGTGGTGGAGGGCTCCTGCGATGAACCCAGAAGGGTCAAGGGAGGTACTCTCAAGCAGTTGAACTTCACTGTCTGTGATCGGTTCTCGTGTGTATAAATGCCCTCCCAGCCCCCTGCCCCCCCCCCCCCGCCCCCACTCTAACCCCCCGCTTTATAGATTTAAGGGGTGACGTATTTCTCAAGGGGGAGGTCACGTGACACGTGCACCGGGGCAGCTGGTATGACAAAGACGTGGCCATTACTTCAGCGATGTCAATGTTTCGGCGATGGTCTAGATACGACACAGGGGCGGTAGGAGAGACACCGGAACCCACACAAAGCGTCGTGACGCTCAAGTGTCGATGGCTTCGCGACTGGATACAACTGCACTTTCACGATGGCGGGTGATTGAAAGGGAATACAGGAGTCGAAATAGGACCAGAAGATTCAGAATGGGGGCAGGAGACCCACAAAGGGAGTATGTGCGACAGCATGGGAACACAGACTCGCGATGAAATCAGTCTCGATCCCAATATGAAATATGTCTTCACCAAGATCTATCCGTTCACGATTCGTTTGTCGGTGAAGGATATATGTTGCAAAGGAAACCATACAGTTGTAAATAATGTCATAAACAAAGGAATATTATACCATAGGATAATACAGTTTTATGATAATACAGGGAGTGAAGCAGAATGGAAAAGATTATATGATGTTTAACTTGCTCTGATGATGCGGTCAGTAATGTAGACCAAGACCCGGATGTTCATTGTAATTCTCAAAGTTCAAAACGTCAACGAAACCTACATTAAGAAAGTACTTCGTTGAAGAATTGTGGCATGATGACGCCATGGGGAATTGAGATCATGACGTCATGTTAGGACCTCTTTCATGACGTCACGGGGAGGAGGTCCTGATGACCTCAGTGTGGACAGCGTCATGATAAAGACATTTATCGTCATGACAACAATACCACGTGCTGAGTCATAGGGATGTCATAGTACCAAGGGTGAGTGGGTTAAATATAACACGTGAAAGAGGTTAATCCTGAATTCAGTCACAGATAAAAATAAATTTTGAACTTTAAACGAACCAAAATTATAACAACTTGTAAATGACCAAAAGGCCTCATCATATGAGATGCTTTGCAACACATCGTAAGAACGAACTAATGTTATTAAACATAGGGCTATATTCTTATGTGTTTTTATTCCATGTTATTATGGATGTCGGACCTACAGTTTTGGTTTTCTTTGCAGCGACAAAATTGGCGTGATGTTGCAGGATATTTCGACCAACACCCCTTCAGTTATCGATTCGAGGTTTACAGGCGCTTCCTCCGCTGTTTTCATGAAGCTGGTCTACCACACATATGTAACATTTATGACCACGTGTGAACAGTTACCATGAAATATGGAGTGGGACGCTAGCGATGAAGAAGGAGTGGATGTTCTCCTGCATCGCAAAATGCAATAATATGTCCAGAGTATATTTTATTAACTGTGTTGCAGAGTCGTCAATGGCAAAGGAAGGCTATGTGCAGATAAGTATGCCTGCCTACGTGTTGCAACTTGCAGGATTTCAAACGGTGTAACGGTTCCAGCAACCGCTCGTGAAATTGTCGTCTGCGCCTCCCGTTTTCGCGCCAAACAGCTGGGATGAACCTATTAGCAGCTGTACAACAAGATATGTGAGTGTTCTGCGAGGTATCTCCGTTTGTTACATGACCAACGGTTAACTAAGGATATACACCGTTTGTGAATAATAAAATGGATTCTGTGACCTCGTGGCGGAGTCACGTGCAGCGGATCTTAAAAGTGAATATTTACAACTTACCAAGTGCAGAACATTGTTATATTCAAAGATTATTATCGAATGCATTTCGCACGGGACGCAATACTCGAACTTGTTGTTTGGCTCCCGCGAACGGTTCCAACGATGTCTTGGAAGTAATACGGTCGGGTCAAACAGTCCGTTGTTACAAAAAGTTCGGCCGCGTACGAATATTAGAAATTAGAAGAAAACAAAAAACGAAAAAATCCCCATAAACTTGGAAGTACAATTGATAAAACCAGCATTATGACATTTCGTTACCCTAATACCGGGGTGTGGGGTGGCACTACATATAGTTAGGTATATACATATGTGCTGCCCAAATGACCCCTTGTTTCGCATCTTTTCTCTCATTCCTCGGAGCAGAAATCTACAATTTCTCTCGATGTGCCCATCTGATACCAGTTTTATCAAAATTGCAGCTCTTGATTATGTATTCCAGTTGATATCGAAAATGTTCAAATACAATTTCAGCTCTTGATTATATATATTCCCGTTGATATCGAATGTGTTAAATTAATTAAGCTCCATATACATTGCCGTGACTGTCAGTGTCTCTTTTGGATGATATTTCTTTAACCTAAAAATTATCTTTCAATGAACAGAAAGACTCGCCCGT
The DNA here is from genome assembly GCA_964019135.1 of Arenicola marina. NCBI lineage: Eukaryota > Metazoa > Annelida > Polychaeta > Arenicolidae > Arenicola > Arenicola marina. The sequence goes on from OZ025255.1 coordinate 42,282,466, forward strand.
TTCTCTCGCTCTCCATAAGCCCTCCATGGCCTGGGCAGAGCACCCTTTGACTACTTGCCTGCAAGAGGCCTTTATCGTCCTACCTTACGACAGCACGCAAGACCCATCACCGTAACTCATCCCCCTTACCCCCCCCCCCCCTCCCCGCCCACCGCCGTGTGCCCTACTGTAAATCTCTAGATCCTTTTTTTTGGGTCACTGCTATTTTTGACCTTGTACGACACTCAACACCACCAGCCTGGCCGGGTCACAGGCTCCTGAGTTACATACCCCCCACCCCCCCCCCCCCCCCCAACAGCCTGGCCGGGTCACAGGCCCCTGAGTTACATACACCCCCCCCCCCGCCCACACCAGCCTGGCTGCGCCACAGGCCGCTGAGTTACATACACCCCGCCACCCAGCCTGGCCGGGCCACAGGCCCTTGAGTTACATACCCCCCACCCAATTTACGGGAAACGAAGTCATGATATAACTACAATACGGATTCATCATACCACGGTAATACGAAGTTCTATCCTGTATTTTGCATGGGTTTTGACCAAAAAAAACAATATGCGCAGTTGGGAATTCTGAACCAAGAGGCACACGGGGGACCAATACCATTCCTTCACCAAATTCATCCACCCAGTCAACAATATTTTTCACTTGTATCAAATCAAGTCATTGTATCTCAATGCCGATAGCTTGCAGACCCTTCCAATACGGAGTTTCACAGTATTACATCACATCACATCTACACATGTGATCTACAAACTGCAGTACAAACATTCGACCATAACTCTTTCCAGAATGCACCGTCCCATGAATCTTGCGTTTACGACATGATTCGGACGCTCATATAGTACATATATAAATAAGCCGTATTCATTTCCTGCATCTTCCATTTAATGACGTTCCAATACTGTGCACACAATATCTGTTATTGTTAAATAACTTTTTGTTAACGTATAGATCTAATAACGTATAGATCAGCATATAAATTAAAATTTCGTGGCCCCCCTTTTGCAAATTCTTGGATCCGCCACTGAAATAGTCATTGTCACTGGGCGCATTGGGCCGGGAGAAGTATTTTTGTAGAGTGGGACAAGACGCCAACCTTAAGCAAGATGCGCCATATTTATTTTCAGGATGATACGAGCAAATCTAGATAACGTCAGAGACATTCATCACGCATGGCTCTACGTTAATGATACATGGATTTCTTTGTAAATATTAACCGTGAGGCGTGGAAAACGAAAAGGCAAAATTCTATTTTGGGGCGTTTTGCCCCACACCGGGGGCAAAACGCCCTGTTTTTAAAGTCATGATATAGGTGAATAATACATGTATGAGCAGCTTTGAGCATTTCTATTTCGTTCCAATATGATCAACATTATTAAAGTAGGCGAATTTTCGTTTTATGCGTTAAACAAGAAATATATTTTTAATGAGCAAATTGATAATGGGGCAAAACGCCTACCAATGGGGTAGTCCTTTACCCAATAATCTGGTAGGCGTTTTGCCCCAAAATGAAATGGGCTTTTTACCCCATCAGACAACAGTAAATTTTTTTTACCCTAGGCCGCCTTTATGTAATTATCGCCCAATTTAACAGACACATCGTTACAGCTTATAATCTTGTTATTGTGACTGACCTGGTAATTTACGTAGGGACACCGGAACCAGCCTAGTCTATCACCATTCCATCAACAGCCATCTTTTCTCGAATGTCCGGTGTGGTTTCAAGCGGGATACAATCGGCATGCTGATTGAATGCGCGCGCACAGACCTCGTGCGAAACAGGGATATACGCCCAAGGTTTGTGTTATTTTATGATCTGGTGTACCTGGTGCATTTGTTTGGCGCGCCGTCGGTAGTGGTAGAGTGCAGTAATGAAACCGGCTCACCCCCGGTGACTCAATAGAGTGCACCCACTGCCTCCCAGTAATTGATTATCCTTGTACGACTCGTAAAACACGGGAAATTATTTTTTTTTCCCCTGGCTTCGCCGTGCCTATATAACACAACAGCCAGGCCACCACAATAACACAGTCAAGCGACAATAACATAGTCAAGCGACAATACCACAAGTCGAAATACAACAGGCACGCCATACCCGGGGCCGGGGGTGAGGGGGAGGGGGCATATCAAACATATACATTATGAAACATCGAATTATGCAGTCCGACTGATTCCAGAAGAGAGACAACATTTCCAAAATGGCGATCCGGATGATGCCATACTCTACTCTGAAACATTGACATTAAGTAAAGATTTCAGAAATGGAGACCAATGCTGGACAATTTCTCCATGCAATATTTATTAGGCGATAAAGGGCACTTTTTCGGGATTTGTGGATCTGTTCTTGGGATTCTGCTTTGTATGATTTGCGCATTGGCGACGGCGACTGCATGCCGTGATAACCATCGATGATAGGGTGAAGGGATATGGGGCGTCGTTCGTTATTCTGCAAAACTGGCGGACTTTGCCGGAGAATATGCACAGCGAGCTGGGATTGCAGCCCGGCTTTGTTGTCTGTCGCAAGGCAGCTAGGCCGGAGGGCGAAGGCCAGTGGAACGGCACCCAATTTATGAAAGGACTTCACAGATACATGGAGAAAAGAGGGCAAAAAAACAGCTGTTAAAATTGTCCTTCTGGTAGGTGGGCGGCGACAGGACCGGCCGTATATCCGGCCCCAGGTAAAGAGTCCGTGCGTTGAGTCGTGAGGGATGGAGAGGGACATTCCTTGGCATCAGTGGGTTCCGGCCACAATTCACCGGCAACGGCCACCAATAGCCCAGAGCTAGGAGGGGGTGGGGTCAGACAATGGGAGACGGGGTGTAGAGAGGGGGTGTGGACAGACAATGGAAGACGGGGTGTAGAAAGGGGGTGGGGACAGACAATGGAAGACGGGGTGTAGAGAGCGGGTGGGGTCAGACAATGGAAGACGGGGTGTAGAGAGCGGGTGTGGACAGACAATGGAAGACGGGGTGTAGAGAGGGGGTGTGGACAGACAATGGGAGACGGGGTGTAGAGAGGGGGTGTGGACAAGGGGAGACGGGGTGTAGAGAGGGGGTGTGGACAGACAATGGGAGACGGGGTGTAGAGAGCGGGTGTGGACAGACAAGGGGAGACGGGGTGTAGAGAGGGGGTGTGGACAGACAATGGGAGACGGGGTGTAGAGAGGGGGTGTGGACAATGGGAGACGGGGTGTAGAGAGGGGGTGTGGACAGACAATGGGAGACGGGGTGTAGAGAGCGGGTGTGGACAGACAATGGGAGACGGGGTGTAGAGAGGGGGTGTGGACAATGGAAGACGGGGTGTAGAGAGGGGGTGTGGACAGACAATGGAAGACGGGGTGTAGAGAGCGGGTGGGGTCAGACAATGGAAGACGGGGTGTAGAGAGGGGGTGTGGACAGACAATGGAAGACGGGGTGTAGAGAGGGGGTGTGGACAGACAATGGAAGACGGGGTGTAGAGAGCGGGTGGGGACAGACAATGGGAGACGGGGTGTAGAGAGGGGGTGTGGACAATGGAAGACGGGGTGTAGAGAGGGGGTGTGGACAGACAATGGAAGACGGGGTGTAGAGAGCGGGTGGGGTCAGACAATGGAAGACGGGGTGTAGAGAGCGGGTGTGGACAGACAATGGAAGACGGGGTGTAGAGAGGGGGTGTGGACAGACAATGGAAGACGGGGTGTAGAGAGGGGGTGTGGACAGACAATGGAAGACGGGGTGTAGAGAGGGGGTGTGGACAGACAATGGAAGACGGGGTGTAGAGAGGGGGTGTGGAGAGACAATGGAAGACGGGGTGTAGAGAGCGGGTGGGGTCAGACAATGGAAGACGGGGTGTAGAGAGGGGGTGTGGACAGACAATGGAAGACGGGGTGTAGAGAGGGGGTGTGGACAGACAATGAAAGACGGGGTGTAGAGAGGGGGTGTGGACAGACAATGGAAGACGGGGTGTAGAGAGGGGGTGTGGACAGACAATGGAAGACGGGGTGTAAAGAGAGCGGGTGGGGTAAGACAATGGAAGACGGGGTGTAGAGAGGGGGTGTGGACAGACAATGGAAGACGGGGTGTAGAGAGGGGGTGTGGACAGACAATGGAAGACGGGGTGTAGAGAGGGGGTGTGGACAGACAATGGAAGACGGGGTTTAGAGAGCGGGTGTGGACAGACAATGGAAGACGGGGTGTAGAGAGCGGGTGGGGTCAGACAATGGAAGACGGGGTGTAGAGAGGGGGTGTGGACAGACAATGGGAGACGGGGTGTAGAGAGGGGGTGGGGACAGACAATGGGAGACGGGGTGTAGAGAGCGGGGGTGTGGACAATGGAAGACGGGGTGTAGAGAGGGGGTGTGGACAGACAATGGGAGACGGGGTGTAGAGAGGGAGTGTGGACAGACAAAGGGAGACGGGGTGTAGAGAGGGGGTGTGGACAAGGGGAGACGGGGTGTAGAGAGCGGGGGTGTGGACAATGGAAGACGGGGTGTAGAGAGGGGGTGTGGACAGCCAATGGAAGACGGGGTGTAGAGGGTGGGTGGGGACAGACAATGGGAGACGGGGTGTAGAGAGGGGGTGTGGACAATGGAAGACGGGGTGTAGAGAGGGGGTGTGGACAGCCAATGGAAGACGGGGTGTAGAGAGGGGGTGTGGACAGACAATGGGAGACGGGGTGTAGAGAGTGGGTGGGGACAGACAATGGGAGACGGGGTGTAGAGAGGGGGTGTGGACAGACAATGGGATACGGGGTGTAGGTGGTGGGGTGTGGGGAGGGGGTGGGGTCAGACAATGGGAGACGGGGTTTATGTGGTGGGGTGTGGGGAGGGGGTGGGGTCAGACAATGGAAGACGGGGTGTAGAGAGTGGGTGTGGACAGACAATTGGAGACGGGGTGTAGGTGGTGGGGTGTGGGGAGGGGGTGGGGTCAGACAATGGGAGACGGGGTGTAGGTGGTGGGGTGTGGGGAGGGGGTGTGGACAGACAATGGGAGACGGGGTGTAGAGAGGGGGTGTGGACAGCCAATGGGAGACGGGGTGTAGAGAGGGGGTGTGGACAGACAATTGGAGACGGGGTGTAGGTGGTGGGGTGTGGGGAGGGGGTGGGGTCAGACAATGGGAGACGGGGTGTAGGTGGTGGGGTGTGGGGAGGGGGTGTGGACAGACAATGGGAGACGGGGTGTATGTGGTGGGGTGTGGGGAGGGGGTGGGGTCAGACAATGGGAGACGGGGTGTATGTGGTGGGGTGTGGGGAGGGGGTGGGGTCAGACAATGGGAGACGGGGTGTAGGTGGTGGGGTGTGGGGAGGAGGTGTGGACAGCCAATGGGAGACGGGGTGTAGAGAGGGGGTGTGGACAGACAATTGGAGACGGGGTGTAGGTGGTGGGGTGTGGGGAGGGGGTGGGGTCAGACAATGGGAGACGGGGTGTAGGTAGTGGGGTGTGGGGAGGGGGTGGGGTCAGACAATGGGAGACGAGGTCTATGGGGTGGGGTGTGGGGAGTGGGGGTGTGGACTGTAGTCACACAGATAAGGCATAATCCGGAAGGATTAATGCGGACGTGCAACTGAAGACTTATATCGGCCTATGCAACATTTTGTCAGATGAGAAACATTTAGATCTATTATATATATAGCTTATTAATTATTGAGTGAGAATCCCGCGTCTAGGTCTTTCGTACTAAAATGTATAATATTGAACAATTAAAAACTTTTTACTAAACTGTATAACATTGAACAGTTAAAAACTGTTTGCTAAAATGTATCATATTGAACAATTAAAAGGTGATATTCTAATGTGAAATTCTAATGTTTCCTCGTGTGAAAAGGTACTCAAATATTTATACTGTACGTCATCGTTTCATTGTTGACTGTTTTACCTACATGGTAAAGCATAGATTTAAGGGCTTACGCATTCTATCCGACGGTCAGATTCTGCCGCTCTTCACACCGTGGTACCAATTGTCACCTTCCATTGTCCCTTTGGCTGTCTACTGGTTATTGCTACTGGCTAGAGCACATGCGTCTTCTATTCTTATATCTTTCAAATCTGTCATTATTTTAATGTCTCCATCTCTTATTCTTAAGCTATCTAATCAATACTAGTATACTATTTCTTACGTAGCTCCATACGGGCCGTTTTATTTACCTGCATATTTCAAGAACATATTTATTGTAAGTGTCAAATTGCTTCACGTGTAGCATTAAGCGGCGTGGCGGATATATACAGTGGGTAAATCACCTTTCAACAATCTCGTGGATATTTATGTTTAATGTCAGCAAACATGTATGGTCCCCGTGCCATGTCAGATATGGCACAAGAACTCCTCCCACCCCTCCACCCCCACAAAAAAAAACAGAAACATAAAAAGTTGAAGGGCAGAAAACCCACCTTCACACTCGAAGGTCTAGCTAAAGGGATTAAGCCATGATGACGTCACAGTGCCGGGGTGAAGGCGTCATTGCCGGAGTCACTGGAGCCTGTGGAGATGGCAACCGGACGGTAATCTCATTCACACCAGCGGCTTGCAGGGGCAGATTGGACGGTTGTCAGAGGAGCCAGGCGGCCAAACCTAGCTGGGCGGCTGTGAAGGGGTCGGGATGACGGGGGTGAAGGGGTGGGAGTGAGGAGGGGGAGGGGGTGAACGGATGGTAAGGCACTGAGAAAGGAGGCAGGCGAAATAGCATTATACCTCCTTCTGAATTGCCTTCCGGGACGAAACGACCAAGAAATTGGGCCTCATTTGCCTCCTGTTTGCTGCAGTCGTAGCACAACAGTATCCGTTTATCAACCTTGCCTTCCCCGCCCCCTGCTTTTCGTGATCTATTCTCCACCTAAGCACGGTGTCCTCCATCTAAACATCCCGCCGCCCACCAGGTCACTGCATCTAGCCCCCCACCCACCCAATCCAGCAGGGCACTCCATCTACCCCCCAACCCCCACCCAGTCCACCAGAACACTCTATCTACCCCCCTCCCCCCACCCAATCCACCAGGACACTCTATCTACCCCCCCTTTGTTCCCCCACCCAGTCCCCCAAGACACTCCATCTACCCCCCCTCCCCCCACCCAGCCTCCCTCGCCGCGCCCCCCTCGCCGCGCCTCCCTCGCTGCGTCCTATGTGAGGATGATCCAGGAGGGAATGAAAGAAATGTTGATATTTTACATTGGGATGCCGGTGCCAGAGCTGGAACTCTGGTTGGTTGGTTGTATATTCAGGACGCTTTAACCACTTTTGGTCATATCGCGGGAAGGGAAGGGAGAGTGGAGCCATGTCCCCGGGGTAACCCCCTACTCTTTGCGAAGAAGGACCTACAGACATGGCCACTGCGGGGCGCGAACCGTCGATCCACGTGTCGTTAGGCTCTCAGGTACCAGATCACTCAAGGCGAATACTCTAACCCACTGAGCTATCGAAGCGTCCCCGCTGGCATACGTACACGTGTACAGCGTGCCTCACTGGGGCTGGGGGTATGTTATAGTGTACGTAGGTTGTCTTCCTCACTGGGGCTGGGGGTATGTTATAGTGTACGTAGGCTGTCTTCCTCACTGGGGCTGGGGGTATGTTATAGTGTACGTAGTCTGTCTTCCTCACTGGGGCTGGGGGTATGTTATAGTGTACGTAGGCTGTCTTTCTCACTGGGGCTGGGGGTATGTTATAGTGTACGTAGGCTGTCTTCCTCACTGGGGCTGGGGGTATGTAAGAGTGTACGTAGGCTGTCTTCCTCACTGGGGCTGCGGGTATGTTATAGTGTACGTAGGCTGTCTTCCTCACTGGGGCTGGGGGTATGTTATAGTGTACGTAGGCTGTCTTCCTCACTGGGGTTGGGGGTATGTTATAGTGTACGTAGGCTGTCTTCCTCACTGGGGCTGGGGCTATGTTATAGTGTACGTAGATTGTCTTCCTCACTGGGGCTGGGGGTATGTTATAGTGTACGTAGGTTGTCTTCCTCACTGGGGCTGGGGGTATGTTATAGTGTACGTAGGCTGTCTTCCTCACTGGGGCTGGGGGTATGTTATAGTGTACGTAGTCTGTCTTCCTCACTGGGGCTGGGGGTATGTTATAGTGTACGTAGGCTGTCTTTCTCACTGGGGCTGGGGGTATGTTATAGTGAATGTAGGCTGTCTTCCTCACTGGGGCTGGGGGTATGTTATAGTGAATGTAGGCTGTCTTCCTCACTGGGGCTGGGGGTATGTTATAGTGTACGTAGGCTGTCTTCCTCACTGGGGCTGGGGGTATGTAAGAGTGTACGTAGGCTGTCTTCCTCACTGGGGCTGCGGGTATGTTATAGTGTACGTAGGCTGTCTTCCTCACTGGGGCTGGGGGTATGTTATAGTGTACGTAGGCTGTCTTCCTCACTGGGGTTGGGGGTATGTTATAGTGTACGTAGGCTGTCTTCCTCACTGGGGCTGGGGCTATGTTATAGTGTACGTAGATTGTCTTCCTCACTGGGGCTGGGGGTATGTTATAGTGTACGTAGGTTGTCTTCCTCACTGGGGCTGGGGGTATGTTATAGTGTACGTAGGCTGTCTTCCTCACTGGGGCTGGGGGTATGTTATAGTGTACGTAGGCGGTCTTCCTCACTGGGGCTGGGGGTATGTTATAGTGTACGTAGGCTGTCTTCCTCACTGGGGCTGGGGGTATGTTATAGTGTACGTAGGCTGTCTTCCTCACTGGGGCTGGGGGTATGTTATAGTGTACGTAGGCTGTCTTCCTCACTGGGGCTGGGGGTATGTTATAGTGAATGTAGGCTGTCTTCCTCACTGGGGCTGGGGGTATGTTATAGTGTACGTAGGCTGTCTTCCTCACTGGGGCTGGGGGTATGTTATAGTGAATGTAGGCTGTCTTCCTCACTGGGGCTGGGGGTATGTTATAGTGAATGTAGGCTGTCTTCCTCACTGGGGCTGGGGGTATGTTATAGTGTACGTAGGCTGTCTTCCTCATTGGGGTTGGGGGTATGTTATAGTGTACGTAGGCTGTCTTCCTCACTGGGGCTGGGGGTATGTTATAGTGTACGTAGGCTGTCTTCCTCACTGGGGCTAGGGGTATGTTATAGTGTACGTAGGCTGTCTTCCTCACTGGGGCTGGGGGTATGTTATAGTGTACGTAGGCTGTCTTCCTCACTGGGGCTGGGGGTATGTTATAGTGTACGTAGGCTGTCTTCCTCACTGGGGCTGGGGGTATGTTATAGTGTACGTAGGCTGTCTTCCTCACTGGGGCTGGGGGTATGTTATAGTGTACGTAGGCTGTCTTCCTCACTGGGGCTGGGGGTATGTTATAGTGTACGTAGGCTGTCTTCCTCACTGGGGCTGGGGGTATGTTATAGTGTACGTAGGCTGTCTTCCTCACTGGGGCTGGGGGTATGTTATAGTGTACGTAGGCTGTCTTCCTCACTGGGGCTGGGGGTATGTTATAGTGTACGTAGGCTGTCTTCCTCACTGGGGCTGGGGGTATGTTATAGTGTACGTAGGCTGTCTTCCTCACTGGGGCTGGGGGTATGTTATAGTGTACGTAGGCTGTCTTCCTCACTGGGGTTGGGGGTATGTTATAGTGTACGTAGGCTGTCTTCCTCACTGGGGCTGGGGGTATGTTATAGTGTACGTAGACTGTCTTCCTCACTGGGGCTGGGGGTATGTTATAGTGTACGTAGGTTGTCTTCCTCACTGGGGCTGGGGGTATGTTATAGTGTACGTAGGCTGTCTTCCTCACTGGGGCTGGGGGTATGTTATAGTGTACGTAGGCGGTCTTCCTCACTGGGGCTGGGGGTATGTTATAGTGTACGTAGGCTGTCTTCCTCACTGGGGCTGGGGGTATGTTATAGTGTACGTAGGCTGTCTTCCTCATTGGGGCTGGGGGTATGTTATAGTGTACGTAGGCTGTCTTCCTCACTGGGGCTGGGGGTATGTTATAGTGAATGTAGGCTGTCTTCCTCACTGGGGCTGCGGGTATGTTATAGTGTACGTAGGCTGTCTTCCTCACTGGGGCTGGGGGTATGTTATAGTGTACGTAGGCTGTCTTCCTCACTGGGGCTGGGGGTATGTTATAGTGAATGTAGGCTGTCTTCCTCACTGGGGCTGGGGGTATGTTATAGTGAATGTAGGCTGTCTTCCTCACTGGGGCTGGGGGTATGTTATAGTGTACGTAGGCTGTCTTCCTCACTGGGGCTGGGGGTATGTTATAGTGTACGTAGGCTGTCTTCCTCACTGGGACTGGGGGTATGTTATAGTGTACGTAGGCTGTCTTCCTTACCAGGGCTGGGGGTATGTTATAGTGTACGTAGGCTGTCTTCCTCACTGGGGCTGGGGGTATGTTATAGTGTACGTAGGCTGTCTTCCTCACTGGGGCTGGGGGTATGTTATAGTGTACGTAGGCTGTCTTCCTCACTGGGGCTGGGGGTATGTTATAGTGTACGTAGGCTGTCTTCCTCACTGGGGCTGGGGTATGTTATAGTGTACGTAGGCTGTCTTCCTGAGTGGGGCTGGGGGTATGTTATAGTGTACGTAGGCTGTCTTCCTCACTGGGGCTGGGGGTATGTTATAGTGTACGTAGGCTGTCTTCCTCACTGGGGCTGGGGGTATGTTTTAGTGTACGTAGGCTGTCTTCCTCACTGGGGCTGCGGGTATGATATAGTGTACGTTGGCTGTCTTCCTCACTGGGCTGGGGGTATGTTATAGTGTACGTAGGCTGTCTTCCTCACTGGGGCTGGGGGTATGTTATAGTGTACGTAGGCTGTCTTCCTCACTGGGGCTGGGGGTATGTTATAGTGTACGTAGGCTGTCTTCCTCACCAGGGCTGGGGGTATGTTATAGTGTACGTAGGCTGTCTTCCTCACTGGGGCTGGGGGTATGTTATAGTGTACGTAGGCTGTCTTCCTCACTGGGGCTGGGGGTATGTTATAGTGTACGTAGGCTGTCTTCCTCACTGGGGCTGGGGGTATGTTATAGTGTACGTAGGCTGTCTTCCTCACTGGGGCTGGGGGTATGTTATAGTGTACGTAGGCTGTCTTCCTCACTGGGGCTGGGGGTATGTTATAGTGTACGTAGGCTGTCTTCCTCACTGGGGCTGGGGGTATGTTATAGTGTACGTAGGCTGTCTTCCTCACTGGGGTTGGGGGTATGTTATAGTGTACGTAGGCTGTCTTCCTCACTGGGGCTGGGGGTATGTTATAGTGTACGTAGACTGTCTTCCTCACTGGGGCTGGGGGTATGTTATAGTGTACGTAGGTTGTCTTCCTCACTGGGGCTGGGGGTATGTTATAGTGTACGTAGGCTGTCTTCCTCACTGGGGCTGGGGGTATGTTATAGTGTACGTAGGCGGTCTTCCTCACTGGGGCTGGGGGTATGTTATAGTGTACGTAGGCTGTCTTCCTCACTGGGGCTGGGGGTATGTTATAGTGTACGTAGGCTGTCTTCCTCATTGGGGCTGGGGGTATGTTATAGTGTACGTAGGCTGTCTTCCTCACTGGGGCTGGGGGTATGTTATAGTGAATGTAGGCTGTCTTCCTCACTGGGGCTGCGGGTATGTTATAGTGTACGTAGGCTGTCTTCCTCACTGGGGCTGGGGGTATGTTATAGTGTACGTAGGCTGTCTTCCTCACTGGGGCTGGGGGTATGTTATAGTGAATGTAGGCTGTCTTCCTCACTGGGGCTGGGGGTATGTTATAGTGAATGTAGGCTGTCTTCCTCACTGGGGCTGGGGGTATGTTATAGTGTACGTAGGCTGTCTTCCTCACTGGGGCTGGGGGTATGTTATAGTGTACGTAGGCTGTCTTCCTCACTGGGACTGGGGGTATGTTATAGTGTACGTAGGCTGTCTTCCTTACCAGGGCTGGGGGTATGTTATAGTGTACGTAGGCTGTCTTCCTCACTGGGGCTGGGGGTATGTTATAGTGTACGTAGGCTGTCTTCCTCACTGGGGCTGGGGGTATGTTATAGTGTACGTAGGCTGTCTTCCTCACTGGGGCTGGGGGTATGTTATAGTGTACGTAGGCTGTCTTCCTCACTGGGGCTGGGGTATGTTATAGTGTACGTAGGCTGTCTTCCTCAGTGGGGCTGGGGGTATGTTATAGTGTACGTAGGCTGTCTTCCTCACTGGGGCTGGGGGTATGTTATAGTGTACGTAGGCTGTCTTCCTCACTGGGGCTGGGGGTATGTTTTAGTGTACGTAGGCTGTCTTCCTCACTGGGGCTGCGGGTATGATATAGTGTACGTTGGCTGTCTTCCTCACTGGGCTGGGGGTATGTTATAGTGTACGTAGGCTGTCTTCCTCACTGGGGCTGGGGGTATGTTATAGTGTACGTAGGCTGTCTTCCTCACTGGGGCTGGGGGTATGTTATAGTGTACGTAGGCTGTCTTCCTCACCAGGGCTGGGGGTATGTTATAGTGTACGTAGGCTGTCTTCCTCACTGGGGCTGGGGGTATGTTATAGTGTACGTAGGCTGTCTTCCTCACTGGGGCTGGGGGTATGTTATAGTGTACGTAGGCTGTCTTCCTCACTGGGGCTGGGGGTATGTTATAGTGTACGTAGGCTGTCTTCCTCACTGGGGCTGGGGGTATGTTATAGTGTACGTAGGCTGTCTTCCTCACCAGGGCTGGGGGTATGTTATAGTGTACGTAGGCTGTCTTCCTCACTGGGGCTGGGGGTATGTTATAGTGTACGTAGGCTGTCTTCCTCATTGGGGCTGGGGGTATGTTATAGTGTACGTAGGCTGTCTTCCTCACTGGGGCTGGGGGTATGGTATAGTGTACGTAGGCTGTCTTCCTCACTGGGGCTGGGGGTATGTTATAGTGTACGTAGGTTGTCTTCCTCACTGGGGCTGGGGGTATGTTATAGTGTACGTAGGCTGTCTTCCTCACTGGGGCTGGGGTATGTTATAGTGTACGTAGGCTGTCTTCCTCACTGGGGCTGGGGGTATGTTATAGTGTACGTAGGCTGTCTTTCTCACTGGGGCTGGGGGTATGTTATAGTGTACGTAGGCTGTCTTCCTCACTGGGGCTGGGGGTATGTTATAGTGTACGTAGGCTGTCTTCCACACTGGGGCTGGGGGTATGTTATGGTGTACGTAGGCTGTCTTCCTCACTGGGGCTGGGGGTATGTTATAGTGTACGTAGGCTGTCTTCCTCACCAGGGCTGGGGGTATGTTATAGTGTACGTAGGCTGTCTTCCTCACTGGGGCTGGGGGTATGTTATAGTGTACGTAGGCTGTCTTCCTCACTGGGGCTGGGGGTATGTTATAGTGTACGTAGGCTGTCTTCCTCACTGGGGCTGGGGGTATGTTATAGTGTACGTAGGCTGTCTTCCTCACTGGGGCTGGGGGTATGCTATAGTGTACGTAGGCTGTCTTCCTCACTGGGGCTGGCGGTATGTCATAGTGTACGTAGGCTGTCTTCCTCACTGGGGCTGGGGGTATGTTATAGTGTACGTAGGCTGTCTTCCTCACTGGGGCTGGGGGGATGTTATAGTGTACGTAGGCTGTCTCCCTCACTAGGGCTGGGGGTATGTTATAGTGTACGTAGGCTCTCTTCCTCACTGGTGCTGAGGGTATGTTATAGTGTACGTAGGTTGTCTTCCTCACTGGGGCTGGGGGTATGTTATAGTGTACGTAGGCTGTCTTCCTCACTGGGGCTGGGGGTATGTTATAGTGTACGTAGGCTGTCTTCCTCACTGGGGCTGGGGGTATGTTATAGTGTACGTAGGCTGTCTTCCTCACTGGGGCTGGGGGTATGTTATAGTGTACGTAGGCTGTCTTCCTCACTGGGGCTGGGGGTATGTTATAGTGTACGTAGGCTGTCTTCCTCACTGGGGCTGGGGTATGTTATAGTGTACGTAGGCTGTCTTCCTCACTGGGGCTGGGGGTATGTTATAGTGTACGTAGGCTGTCTTCCTCACTGGGGCTGGGGGTATGTTATAGTGTACGTAGGCTGTCTTCCTCACTGGGGCTGGGGGTATGTTATAGTGTACGTAGGCTGTCTTCCTCACTGGGGCTGGGGGTATGTTATAGTGTACGTAGGCTGTCTTCCTCACTGGGGCTGGGGGTATGTTATAGTGTACGTAGGCTGTCTTCCTCACTGGGGCTGGGGGTATGTTATAGTGTACGTAGGCTGTCTTCCTCACTGGGGCTGGGGGTATGTTATAGTGTACGTAGGCTGTCTTCCTCACTGGGGCTGGGGGTATGTTATAGTGTACGTAGGCTGTCTTCCTCACTGGGGCTGGGGGTATGTTATAGTGTACGTAGGCTGTCTTCCTCACTGGGGCTGGGGGTATGTTATAGTGTACGTAGGCTGTCTTCCTCACTGGGGCTGGGGGTATGTTATAGTGTACGTAGGCTGTCTTCCTCACTGGGGCTGGGGGTATGTTATAGTGTACGTAGGCTGTCTTCCTCACTGGGGCTGGGGGTATGTTATAGTGTACGTAGGCTGTCTTCCTCACTGGGGCTGGGGGTATGTTATAGTGTACGTAGGCTGTCTTCCTCACTGGGGCTGGGGGTATGTTATAGTGTACGTAGGCTGTCTTCCTCACCAGGGCTGGGGGTATGTTATAGTGTACGTAGGCTGTCTTCCTCACTGGGGCTGGGGGTATGTTATAGTGTACGTAGGCTGTCTTCCTCACTGGGGCTGGGGGTATGTTATAGTGTACGTAGGCTGTCTTCCTCACTGGGGCTGGGGGTATGTTATAGTGTACGTAGGCTGTCTTCCTCACCAGGGCTGGGGGTATGTTATAGTGTACGTAGGCTGTCTTCCTCACTGGGGCTGGGGGTATGTTATAGTGTACGTAGGCTGTCTTCCTCATTGGGGCTGGGGGTATGTTATAGTGTACGTAGGCTGTCTTCCTCACTGGGGCTGGGGGTATGGTATAGTGTACGTAGGCTGTCTTCCTCACTGGGGCTGGGGGTATGTTATAGTGTACGTAGGTTGTCTTCCTCACTGGGGCTGGGGGTATGTTATAGTGTACGTAGGCTGTCTTCCTCACTGGGGCTGGGGTATGTTATAGTGTACGTAGGCTGTCTTCCTCACTGGGGCTGGGGGTATGTTATAGTGTACGTAGGCTGTCTTTCTCACTGGGGCTGGGGGTATGTTATAGTGTACGTAGGCTGTCTTCCTCACTGGGGCTGGGGGTATGTTATAGTGTACGTAGGCTGTCTTCCACACTGGGGCTGGGGGTATGTTATGGTGTACGTAGGCTGTCTTCCTCACTGGGGCTGGGGGTATGTTATAGTGTACGTAGGCTGTCTTCCTCACCAGGGCTGGGGGTATGTTATAGTGTACGTAGGCTGTCTTCCTCACTGGGGCTGGGGGTATGTTATAGTGTACGTAGGCTGTCTTCCTCACTGGGGCTGGGGGTATGTTATAGTGTACGTAGGCTGTCTTCCTCACTGGGGCTGGGGGTATGTTATAGTGTACGTAGGCTGTCTTCCTCACTGGGGCTGGGGGTATGCTATAGTGTACGTAGGCTGTCTTCCTCACTGGGGCTGGCGGTATGTCATAGTGTACGTAGGCTGTCTTCCTCACTGGGGCTGGGGGTATGTTATAGTGTACGTAGGCTGTCTTCCTCACTGGGGCTGGGGGGATGTTATAGTGTACGTAGGCTGTCTCCCTCACTAGGGCTGGGGGTATGTTATAGTGTACGTAGGCTCTCTTCCTCACTGGTGCTGAGGGTATGTTATAGTGTACGTAGGTTGTCTTCCTCACTGGGGCTGGGGGTATGTTATAGTGTACGTAGGCTGTCTTCCTCACTGGGGCTGGGGGTATGTTATAGTGTACGTAGGCTGTCTTCCTCACTGGGGCTGGGGGTATGTTATAGTGTACGTAGGCTGTCTTCCTCACTGGGGCTGGGGGTATGTTATAGTGTACGTAGGCTGTCTTCCTCACTGGGGCTGGGGGTATGTTATAGTGTACGTAGGCTGTCTTCCTCACTGGGGCTGGGGTATGTTATAGTGTACGTAGGCTGTCTTCCTCACTGGGGCTGGGGGTATGTTATAGTGTACGTAGGCTGTCTTCCTCACTGGGGCTGGGGGTATGTTATAGTGTACGTAGGCTGTCTTCCTCACCGGGGCTGGGGGTATGTTATAGTGTACGTAGGCTGTCTTCCTCACCGGGGCTGGGGGTATGTTATAGTGTACGTAGGCTGTCTTCCTCACTGGGGCTGGGGGTATGTTATAGTGTACGTAGGCTGTCTTCCTCACTGGGGCTGGGGGTATGTTATAGTGTACGTAGGCTGTCTTCCTCACTGGGGCTGGGGGTATGTTATAGTGTACGTAGGCTGTCTTCCTCACTGGGGCTGGGGGTATGTTATAGTGTACGTAGGCTGTCTTCCTCACTGGGGCTGGGGGTATGTTATAGTGTACGTAGGCTGTCTTCCTCACTGGGGCTGGGGGTATGTTATAGTGTACGTAGGCTGTCTTCCTCACTGGGGCTGGGGGTATGTTATAGTGTACGTAGGCTGTCTTCCTCACTGGGGCTGGGGGTATGTTATAGTGTACGTAGGCTGTCTTCCTCACTGGGGCTGGGGGTATGTTATAGTGTACGTAGGCTGTCTTCCTCACTGGGGCTGGGGGTATGTTATAGTGTACGTAGGCTGTCTTCCTCACTGGGGCTGGGGGTATGTTATAGTGTACGTAGGCTGTCTTCCTCACTGGGGCTGGGGGTATGTTATAGTGTACGTAGGCTGTCTTCCTCACTGGGGCTGGGGGTATGTTATAGTGTACGTAGGCTGTCTTCCTCACCAGGGCTGGGGGTATGTTATAGTGTACGTAGGCTGTCTTCCTCACTGGGGCTGGGGGTATGTTATAGTGTACGTAGGCTGTCTTCCTCACTGGGGCTGGGGGTATGTTATAGTGTACGTAGGCTGTCTTCCTCACTGGGGCTGGGGGTATGTTATAGTGTACGTAGGCTGTCTTCCTCACTGGGGTTGGGGGTATGTTAAAGGGTGTAATATAGCGTTATATTACACTCTTTGTGGTGTATGATATTGCACTGCGGGTGCCCTTTCAGAGATGGGGCCTGAATCCGCCGGGTGGGTGTGGGGGGCGGGGGGGGGGGGAGGGGGGGATGATTGAGGGTGCTGTCACGTCTACCACACGGACCTCACTGCCATGGGGCCAGTGACAGTAAACCGCTGGAGGCGAGGCCCCGGGGGGTGATTCCTGCTTATTCAGGTTGTTTTTCCTGATGAATCGATTGGACCTAGACACTGAACAGTACCCAGCCAATCAGAGGTCAGCGGGAGTCCAGCCGCGGATCTTTCACCTAGGCGCATGGCAACGGTGAGCGTATAACCGGACGGGAACAGATGAAAACGGGATCATAGGAGATGACTAACAGGACTCGAGCAGATAAACAAACGAACCAGTTGACAAGGATAGCTGGAGCAGAAAACTGGAGACCGACGCGACTGGGGCCCAGGAAAAACAGGTCTGGAGCAGGCGACAAATAGGTCTGAAGCAGACGACAAATAGGTCCGAAGCAGAGGACAAAATAGGTCTGCAGCAGACGACAAACAGGTCTGGAGCAGACGACAGACAGGTCGGAAGGAGACGACAAAACAGTTC
Source organism: Arenicola marina (assembly GCA_964019135.1). Classification (NCBI taxonomy): domain Eukaryota; kingdom Metazoa; phylum Annelida; class Polychaeta; family Arenicolidae; genus Arenicola; species Arenicola marina. The sequence continues at coordinate 42,299,987 of OZ025255.1, forward strand.
TGGAGCAGACTACAAATAGGTATGAAGCAGACGACAAACAGGTCTGGAGCAGACCAGAAATAGGTCTGGAGCAGACGACAAACAGGTCTGAAGCAGATGACACACAGGTCTGAAGCAGATGACAAACAGGTCTAGAGCAGATGTCAAACAGGTCTGGAACAGACGACAAACAGGTCTGGAACATACGACAAACAGGTCTGGAACAGACGACAAACAGGTTTGGAACAGACGACAGACAGGTCTGGAACAGACGACAAACAGGTCTGGAACAGACGACAAACAGGTCTGGAACAGACGACAAACAGGTCTGAAGCAGACGACAAATATGTCTGAAGCAGATGCCAAACAGGTCTAAAGCAGACGACAAATAGGTCTGAAGCAGAGGACAAAACAGGTCTGGAACAGACGACAAATATGTCTGAACCAGATGACACACAGGTCTGAAGCAGATGTCAAACAGGTCTAGAGCAGATGTCAAACAGGTCTGTAACAGACGACAAACAGGTCTGGAACATACGACAAACAGGTCTGGAACAGACGACAAACAGGTCTGGAACAGACGACAGACAGGTCTGGAACAGACGACAAACAGGTCTGGAACAGACGACAAACAGGTCTGGAACAGACGACAAATAGGTCTGGAACAGACGACAAACAGGTCTGGAACAGACGACAAACAGGTCTGGAACAGACGACAAACGGGTCTGGAGCAGACGACAAACAGGTCTAGAACAGACGACCAACAGGTCTAGGGCAGACGACAAACAGGTCTAGAGCAGACGACTAACAGGTCTAGAGCAGACGACACACAGGTCTGGAAGTACATGAGCATGGTCTCTCAACAGGAACGGAAATGAAACGTGTTACATGTATTTACTGAATTCGCAGAACAAAGCTGAATGGATGCATATGAACAAACATCTACTTTGAATGGGACAAAATAAAATTTCAAATGCTTAGTTAAAATAAATAATATCATGGTCGCGGACAGATTTGCTGACACTGCTGTTAGTTTGATATCGGTCATAATACTACTAATCATTATACGGCTGATAGCTCATGAATGGAATGAACTGTTGGTGTTTAAGCTGCTTTTGTGCACACAAGGGTTAAAGCAATATATTCCGTAATTTCTTGTATTACCAACCTTTTCTCCATGTCAAATAAGTACACTCTGTCTTGAGTATAACTCCTGAAAGCCTGCGGGCTATCCGGAGAGAAGCATTTTGGTCAACGGAGCAGAAGTTGGTGGCCGGCTTTATATCCCTACGCGCCTGTTCGCAGTTCGCTATTTTGTGTGTGATGTCGACCGCGGCTCGCTATCACGTCCGCGCGCGATAAAAATAAAGGGCGCAGTTTTATGTTCAAATGTTTGTTTTACAGAGTCAAAGAGATATAAAAACATATGCATTATACATTTTGAGATACTTTAGTATTGATTCTAAAATGTAAAATATCTAAGATGGCGCATGTAAGCATATTGCTTTAAACTGGGCCAAGGAAGGATGAAACATGCACCAGGTTATGTGCCCAGATTCCATTGAAATTCATACTGGCATCATAACGTCACCGGCTGACTAGCGAAATCGTCCTCTGGCCTTCTGTTCACTGCGCAGTCTACCGAGTGAACGTCACTCAGATCAATGTGTCGAGTGAACGTCACTCAGATCAATGTGTCGAGTGAACGTCACTCAGATCAAAATGTCAAGCATCGACATTGTTGTCCCTCCACGCCCTTGGTACTCATGCACGGATCTTGCGAAGTTAACGTGCCTGTTAATATATGCAGCCATTTTACAATAATGCAATGAAGGCCGCAACTTCACGTAACTAGTTATTCGGCATCGCAACGGGAGTTACTACACGGCCCGTTAGACTGGTGAGGTTTGTCTTGAAGTACCAGAGTTTCACCAAATAAAATAATAATAAAAATTCAGCAAAAATGGACGGGTTGCAGTTCGACGCGTACTTTGGCCTGAATCCCTGTCCCAATCACTGTGACTCATGATACAATGCTTGTGTCGCCGACGCCAAATCCATCAAAAACGTAAGGAAAAACGCGCGTAATAGTAGTGGCTTTTATTCGGTGCCTGTCTTGTATAGACCATATGTTCGTCACACATCCAATATTCTTTACAGTATATTCTAACAACTCCTCAGCATTCTGGCCGTGCTTTGAACTTGAAGAGGGCGAAAACAACTGAAATGGAGCTCTGACTTCTGACACCACAATCCACATCTGGGTTTCTATACTACATCCGGGCTTCTATTCTACATCCGGGTGTCTACAATTTGAATTTAACGGCCGTTTTGGCGTTGGTCTCTGTCTTTGCGCGCTTGGCGGCCTTCTTGCTGCTGATGTGCGTCGTCACCTCTTCCTGGAGCTGCGAGAAGAACTTGGTGGACGAGGTCAGGCCGGACTTCTGGCTCGATCCAGAATCCTACGTGGAGAGAAAGACACTGGGCGTTATTTCTAGAACCAAACAAACTTAAATGAATAAATTGAAACAGAAAGCAAATCTACAAATCTACACTTTACTATATTTAAAACAGTCCCACACCTATCAAAATTATGTCAATTGTTTGGCCAACCTTGACCCGTCATATGACCAGATGGCTTCAATAACCTTGACTCCGTGTACGAACCTTTGGAGCTCTTAACTTATATACATATATTACTGATATCAACGTCAAGGTTATATTGGTGATCTTGGCTTTAATATTCACACGACCTTCCCATTCATACAGAATATATTAATAAATCACTTTAGTGCCATACACATAAGGTGACTTTGACCTCTAATGCTAGGGACGCACCTTGATGACTTTGACCCCCTTGCCGGCCTTGCTCTGGCTCTCCAGCTCGCGCATGGCCTTGACTTTGGCGTACTTGTTGCCCAGTCCCGGATTCAACTTGTCCACCGCCTTCTGTTTCTTCTCCTTGGCATTCTGTCGCTCTCTCTGCCGCTTCTTCTTCTCCCGCCGTTCTTTATTCTTGTCCGTCTCCGTTCTCTCCGTCACGCCCTTGAGCTGACCCTTCTGCCGCTTCTGGAAGCCCAAGTCAGGACGACATTAAAGTCACTTGTGAGTATGTTATCGATACAGCGATGCAGGTCTAGCGTGAAATAGTGGCAGACTGTGAACTCCACCATTACACAGATCATGCGACTGACATACTACGATCCGACATGTCTGTTAATAACATGGCTAGCATACATGACATGGACTGACGGTCGCTAGTAGCAAAAGACACATTTACCAGCCGTGGACTAAGGATAAAGTAAATGATTTTAAAGAAGACCTTCTTATTGTGGAGAAGTGACACGATGTACAGACCACGTGCGTCCGTAACGGCAACGTGTAGGCTCTACAGGCAGCTCAGCCACCCCTCCGACCATTACCAGCGGTCCTTACCTTGATTTCCTCGGGTGCTAGTAATGTGGCGTCGCTGACGCTAGATGGCGCCACCTCCTCCACAGTCACTGACGGCAGATTGGAGACGATCTTGACGTCGGCCGACGCCTGCAGTGGAAGTCAATTATGTCCCTCAACGTTTGGTATATATATTTGGCACATAGTACGTAAAATGCTTCATAATCCACCGTTTGGCAAATAAAGCCTAAAGTCTATATTATGAGTGGCAGCTGGTTAGTTGCGGCGCGCGAAACAAATTACAGTACTCAATTATTAACTGGTGGTGGACTAAAGCTCACATAAATCATAAGGTTTGTTTTCCACTGTCAAATAATTAGGACGAAAGACCACAGTAATCTGCTCGTGGTTGTGGTCTTCGCCGGCAATAACACAACTTATTGACGGATAACCAGTTATTGAGGGCCTTCTGGCGAATGAATTAAGGGGGTGACGATACAAACGAGGACTGTAAAAGTAACTAAAATGAGGAATGTGAATGGAGTTGGGAACATAAATGGAGATAAAGTGAGTATAAACTGAGGTAAAATAAGAAATAGGAACGGAGGTAAAATGAGGCATATAAACTATATGAGATATATACATGGAGAAATAGAGACGTAAAATCAATGAGGAATATTATATATTTGGCTGTATATTCAGGACGATTTAACCTATTCTGGTCATGTCGCGTCAATGGGAGAATGAATATTTAAGCAACCTAATGGAAGTTAAAACGACCAGTGTACTATGTACTTTGTACTGTATACTGACCGGCTTGGGCGTGAAGTGGAAGTTGGAGAGTGCGTCGAGCTTGATGAAGAGCGACTCCATCATGTTGGAGATTGTCTCGTGCTGCGGGTTCACCTTCTCCTCCTCCTCCTGTCACGTGGTCAGCAGTCAACAACGAGGTATCGACATGAATCAGTCTGTTCCGCGGGTTGCACGGCATGGTGACATCATAATGCTTTAAACTGTGATTTAATGCCTAAATTATGAAGTCTTAAATAATTATATCCTGATATTTAAATGCTTTAAGACGTGACGCTTTAATGTTGATATTGTGGTGCCTTAATCTTTCATATACTCAGTGATATCTTAAGGTTTTTTTATAATATAAATTTGTGAATGATTTATATTTGTTCTTGTTCAAACAGTGATTTACTTACAAGGAAACGTTTGGTGTCATTTTATTCCTTATACACTGTAACAATTGCTCAGCATCGAAGACCATGATGAGACTTTGGTAAACATCCAGGATTAGCCACACTGCTATACTCCTGCTAGTACATACACCCGGGCTGAGCTTACCTCCTGCAGCTTGAGATACACTTGCTAGTACATACACCCAGGCTGAGCTTACCTCCTGCAGCTTGAGATACACTTGCTAGCACATACACCCAGGCTGAGCTTACCTCCTGCAGCTTGAGATACACTTGCTAGTACATACACCCAGGCTGAGCTTACCTCCTGCAGCTTGAGATACACTTGCTAGTACATACACCCGGGCTGAGCGTACCTCCTGCAGCTTGAGATACACTTGCTAGTACATACACCCGGGCTGAGCTTACCTCCTGCAGCTTGAGATACACTTGCTAGCACATACACCCGGGCTGAGCTTACCTCATGCAGCTTGAGATACACTTGCTAGTACATACACCCAGGCTGAGCTTACCTCCTGCAGCTTGAGACACTCTTGCTAGCACATACACCCAGGCTGAGCTTACCTCATGCAGCTTGAGATACACTTGCTAGTACATACACCCAGGCTGAGCTTACCTCCTGCAGCTTGAGACACTCTTGCTAGTACATACACCCGGGCTGAGCTTACCTCATGCAGCTTGAGATACACTTGCTAGTACATACACCCAGGCTGAGCTTACCTCCTGCAGCTTGAGATACACTTGCTAGCACATACACCCAGGCTGAGCTTACATCCTGCAGCTTGAGATACACTTGCTAGTACATACACCCAGGCTGAGCTTACATCCTGCAGCTTGAGACACTCTTGCTAGCACATACACCCGGGCTGAGCTTACCTCATGCAGCTTGAGATACACTTGCTAGCACATACACCCAGGCTGAGCTTACATCCTGCAGCTTGAGATACACTTGCTAGTACATACACCCAGGCTGAGCTTACATCCTGCAGCTTGAGACACTCTTGCTAGCACATACACCCGGGCTGAGCTTACCTCATACAGCTTGAGATACACTTGCTAGTACATACACCCAGGCTGAGCTTACCTCCTGCAGCTTGAGACACTCTTGCTAGCACATACACCCGGGCTGAGCTTACCTCATGCAGCTTGAGATACACTTGCTAGCACATACACCCAGGCTGAGCTTATCTCATGCAGCTTGAGATACACTTGCTAGTACATACACCCAGGCTGAGCTTACCTCCTGCAGCTTGAGATACACTTGCTAGTACATACACCCAGGCTGAGCTTACCTCATGCAGCTTGATATACACTTGCTAGTACATACACCCAGGCTGAGCTTACCTCCTGCAGCTTGAGACACTCTTGCTAGCACATACACCCGGGCTGAGCTTACCTCATGCAGCTTGAGATACACTTGCTAGCACATACACCCAGGCTGAGCTTACCTCATGCAGCTTGAGATACACTTGCTAGTACATACACCCAGGCTGAGCTTACCTCCTGCAGCTTGAGATACACTTGCTAGTACATACACCCAGGCTGAGCTTACCTCCTGCAGTTTGAGATACACTTGCTAGCACATACACCCAGGCTGAGCTTACCTCCTGCAGCTTGAGATACACTTGCTAGTACATACACCCAGGCTGAGCTTACCTCCTGCAGCTTGAGATACACTTGCTAGTACATACACCCAGGCTGAGCTTACCTCATGCAGCTTGAGATACACTTGCTAGTACATACACCCAGGCTGAGCTTACCTCATGCAGCTTGAGATACACTTGCTAGTACATACACCCAGGCTGAGCTTACCTCCTGCAGCTTGAGATACACTTGCTAGTACATACACCCAGGCTGAGCTTACCTCATGCAGTTTGAGATACACTTGCTAGTACATACACCCAGGCTGAGCTTACCTCATGCAGCTTGAGATACACTTGCTAGCACATACACCCAGGCTGAGCTTACCTCCTGCAGCTTGAGATACACTTGCTAGTACATACACCCAGGCTGAGCTTACCTCATGCAGCTTGAGATACTCCTGCTAGTACATACACCCAGGCTGAGCTTACCTCCTGCAGCTTGAGATACACTTGCTAGTACATACACCCAGGCTGAGCTTACCTCCTGCAGCTTGAGATACACTTGCTAGTACATACACCCAGGCTGAGCTTACCTCATGCAGCTTGAGATACTCCTGCTAGTACATACACCCAGGCTGAGCTTACCTCCTGCAGCTTGAGATACACTTGCTAGTACATACACCCAGGCTGAGCTTACCTCCTGCAGCTTGAGATACACTTGCTAGTACATACACCCAGGCTGAGCTTACCTCCTGCAGCTTGAGATACACTTGCTAGTACATACACCCAGGCTGAGCTTACCTCATGCAGTTTGAGATACACTTGCTAGCACATACACCCAGGCTGAGCTTACCTCCTGCAGCTTGAGATACACTTGCTAGTACATACACCCAGGCTGAGCTTACCTCCTGCAGCTTGAGATACACTTGCTAGTACATACACCCAGGCTGAGCTTACCTCATGCAGCTTGAGATACACTTGCTAGTACATACACCCAGGCTGAGCTTACCTCCTGCAGCTTGAGATACACTTGCTAGCACATACACCCAGGCTGAGCTTACCTCATGCAGCTTGAGATACACTTGCTAGTACATACACCCAGGCTGAGCTTACCTCCTGCAGCTTGAGATACACTTGCTAGCACATACACCCAGGCTGAGCTTACCTCATGCAGCTTGAGATACACTTGCTAGTACATACACCCAGGCTGAGCTTACCTCCTGCAGCTTGAGATACACTTGCTAGTACATACACCCAGGCTGAGCTTACCTCCTGCAGCTTGAGATACACTTGCTAGTACATACACCCAGGCTGAGCTTACCTCCTGCAGCTTGAGATACACTTGCTAATACATACACCCAGGCTGAGCTTACCTCATGCAGCTTGAGATACTCTTGCTAGCACATACACCCGGGCTGAGCTTATCTCATGCAGCTTGAGATACACTTGCTAGTACATACACCCAGGCTGAGCTTACCTCCTGCAGCTTGAGATACACTTGCTAGTACATACACCCAGGCTGAGCTTACCTCATGCAGCTTGAGATACTCTTGCTAGCACATACACCCGGGCTGAGCTTACCTCCTGCAGCTTGAGATACACTTGCTAGCACATACACCCAGGCTGAGCTTACCTCATGCAGCTTGAGATACACTTGCTAGTACATACACCCAGGCTGAGCTTATCTCATGCAGCTTGAGATACACTTGCTAGCACATACACCCAGGCTAAGCTTACCTCCTGCAGCTTGAGATACACTTGCTAGTACATACACCCAGGCTGAGCTTACCTCATGCAGCTTGAGATACTCCTGCTAGTACATACACCCAGGCTGAGCTTACCTCCTGCAGCTTGAGATACTCCTGCCAGCACATACACCCAGGCTGAGCTTACCTCATGCAGCTTGAGATACACTTGCTAGTACATACACCCAGGCTGACCTTATCTCATGCAGCTTGAGATACACTTGCTAGCACATACACCCAGGCTAAGCTTACCTCCTGCAGCTTGAGATACACTTGCTAGTACATACACCCAGGCTGAGCTTACCTCATGCAGCTTGAGATACACTTGCTAGCACATACACCCAGGCTGACCTTATCTCATGCAGCTTGAGATACACTTGCTAGTACATACACCCAGGCTGACCTTATCTCATGCAGCTTGAGATACACTTGCTAGCACATACACCCAGGCTAAGCTTACCTCCTGCAGCTTGAGATACACTTGCTAGTACATACACCCAGGCTGAGCTTACCTCATGCAGCTTGAGATACACTTGCTAGCACATACACCCAGGCTGAGCTTACCTCATGCAGCTTGAGATACACTTGCTAGCACATACACCCAGGCTGAGCTTACCTCCTGCAGCTTGAGATACACTTGCTAGTACATACACCCAGGCTGAGCTTACCTCCTGCAGCTTGAGATACACTTGCTAGTACATACACCCAGGCTGAGCTTACCTCCTGCAGCTTGAGATACACTTGCTAGTACATACACCCAGGCTGAGCTTACCTCCTGCAGCTTGAGATACACTTGCTAGTACCTACACCCAGGCTGAGCTTACCTCCTGCAGCTTGAGACACTCTTGCTAGCACATACACCCAGGCTGAGCTTACCTCATGCAGCTTGAGATACACTTGCTAGCACATACACCCAGGCTGAGCTTACCTCCTGCAGCTTGAGACACTCTTGCTAGCACATACACCCGGGCTGAGCTTACCTCATGCAGCTTGAGATACACTTGCTAGTACCTACACCCAGGCTGAGCTTACCTCCTGCAGCTTGAGATACACTTGCTAGCACATACACCCAGGCTGAGCTTACCTCCTGCAGCTTGAGACACTCTTGCTAGCACATACACCCAGGCTGAGCTTACCTCCTGCAGCTTGAGATACACTTGCTAGTACATACACCCAGGCTGAGCTTACCTCCTGCAGCTTGAGATACACTTGCTAGCACATACACCCGGGCTGAGCTTACCTCATGCAGCTTGAGATACACTTGCTAGTACCTACACCCAGGCTGAGCTTACCTCCTGCAGCTTGAGATACACTTGCTAGCACATACACCCAGGCTGAGCTTACCTCATGCAGCTTGAGATACACTTGCTAGCACATACACCCAGGCTGAGCTTACCTCCTGCAGCTTGAGACACTCTTGCTAGCACATACACCCGGGCTGAGCTTACCTCATGCAGCTTGAGATACACTTGCTAGTACATACACCCAGGCTGAGCTTACCTCCTGCAGCTTGAGATACACTTGCTAGTACATACACCCAGGCTGAGCTTACCTCCTGCAGCTTAAGACACTCCTGCTCGTAGATTTCCCCCAGGCTGAGCTTACCTCCTGCAGCTTAAGATAATCCTGCTCGTAGATTTCCCCCAGGCTGAGCTTACCTCCTGCAGCTTAAGATACTCCTGCTCGTAGATTTCCCCGGGCTGAGCTTACCTCCTGCAGCTTAAGACACTCCTGCTCGTAGATTTCCCCCAGGCTGAGCTTACCTCCTGCAGCTTAAGATACTCCTGCTCGTAGATTTCCCCCAGGCTGAGCTTACCTCCTGCAGCTTAAGATACTCCTGCTCGTAGATTTCCCCCGGGCTGAGCTTACCTCCTGCAGCTTAAGATACTCCTGCTCGTAGATTTCCCCCGGGCTGAGCTTACCTCCTGCAGCTTAAGATACTCCTGCTCGTAGATTTCCCCCGGGCTGAGCTTACCTCCTGCAGCTTAAGATACTCCTGCTCGTAGATTTCCCCCAGGCTGAGCTTACCTCCTGCAGCTTAAGATACTCCTGCTCGTAGATTTCCCCCAGGCTGAGCTTACCTCCTGCAGCTTAAGATACTCCTGCTCGTAGATTTCCCCCGGGCTGAGCTTACCTCCTGCAGCTTAAGATGCTCCTGCTCGTAGATTTCCCCCAGGCTGAGCTTACCTCCTGCAGCTTAAGATACTCCTGCTCGTAGATTTCCCCCAGGCTGAGCTTACCTCCTGCAGCTTAAGATACTCCTGCTCGTAGATTTTCCCCAGGCTGAGCTTACCTCCTGCAGCTTAAGATACTCCTGCTCGTAGATTTCCCCCAGGCTGAGCTTACCTCCTGCAGCTTAAGATACTCCTGCTCGTAGATTTCCCCCAGGCTGAGCTTACCTCCTGCAGCTTAAGATACTCCTGCTCGTAGATTTCCCCGGGCTGAGCTTACCTCCTGCAGCTTAAGATGCTCCTGCTCGTAGATTTCCCCCAGGCTGAGCTTACCTCCTGCAGCTTAAGATACTCCTGCTCGTAGATTTCCCCCAGGCTGAGCTTACCTCCTGCAGCTTAAGATACTCCTGCTCGTAGATTTTCCCCAGGCTGAGCTTACCTCCTGCAGCTTAAGATACTCCTGCTCGTAGATTTCCCCCAGGCTGAGCTTACCTCCTGCAGCTTAAGATACTCCTGCTCGTAGATTTTCCCCAGGCTGAGCTTACCTCCTGCAGCTTAAGATACTCCTGCTCGTAGATTTCCCCCAGGCTGAGCTTACCTCCTGCAGCTTAAGATACTCCTGCTCGTAGATTTCCCCCAGGCTGAGCTTACCTCCTGCAGCTTAAGATACTTCTGCTCGTAGATTTCCCCCAGGCTGAGCTTACCTCCTGCAGCTTAAGATACTCCTGCTCGTAGATTTCCCCGGGCTGAGCTTACCTCCTGCAGCTTAAGACACTCCTGCTCGTAGATTTCCCCCGGGCTGAGCTTACCTCCTGCAGCTTAAGATACTCCTGCTCGTAGATTTCCCCCAGGCTGAGCTTACCTCCTGCAGCTTAAGATACTCCTGCTCGTAGATTTCCCTGGGCTGAGCTTACCTCCTGCAGCTTAAGATACTCCTGCTCGTAGATTTCCCCCAGGCTGAGCTTACCTCCTGCAGCTTAAGATACTCCTGCTCGTAGATTTCCCCCAGGCTGAGCTTACCTCCTGCAGCTTAAGATACTCCTGCTCGTAGATTTCCCCCAGGCTGAGCTTGCTCTTCTCTTGGTCCAGCACGACACGTTTCTTGTATTCGAAGGGTTCTTCCGTCGGTTTCGCCTTCCGCTCTACGTCGTCCCAGGCCTGTGGGGGAGGGGGGGGGGGGGATGCATTAGCTCAAACACCGTAATGGCCCGAATATAAGTAAACAAAGTAGCAAAATTGAGCTTTCGGGTCATGCGTAAATGTGACACTTTTTATCATATATAATTATATATCTACAGCATTATGTTTATCCACCAGAAGCAAGTTATGCAGACTGAATATTTACCTTATCCTTAATCCTTTGTTTGATGATATCTTCTAGTTTTGCTGAAGTTTCTTCTGTTATAACAGGAGCTGCAAGAGAGAAGTAAAAGAGTGTAACGCCTCTGATGTAGTTGTCATATCGCAAGGTTGGGTACGCTGATTATAACTCACATATCACAAAACATAGTTGTTATTATTAAGTACGCAACTGCGTTGTCACTAAAGTACGCAACAGCGTCCGTAGATGTCACCAAATTACGCAACAGCGTCCGTGGAGGTCACCAAATTACGCAACGGCGTCCGTAAATGTCACCAAAGTACGCAACAGCGTCAGTGGACCCCGCACTGGATAGTCGTTATACTTTGCTATACTGTGCTACCCCGCACTGGATGGTGGTTATACCAGGCTATACTGTGCCATCCCGCACTGGATGGTGGTTATACCAGGCTATACTGTGCTACCCCCCTGCACTGGATGGTGGTTATACCAGGCTATACTGTGCCATCCCGCACTGGATGGTGGTTATACCAGGCTATACTGTGCCATCCCGCACTGGATGGTGGTTATACCAGGCTATACTGTGCTACCCCCCTGCACTGGATGGTGGTTATACCAGGCTATACTGTGCCATCCCGCACTGGATGGTGGTTATACCAGGCTATACTGTGCCATCCCGCACTGGATGGTGGTTATACCAGGCTATACTGTGCCATCCCGCACTGGATGGTGGTTATACCAGGCTATACTGTGCCATCCCGCACTGGATGGTGGTTATACCAGGCTATACTGTGCCATCCCGCACTGGATGGTGGTTATACCAGGCTATACTGTGCTACCCCCCTGCACTGGATGGTGGTTACACCAGGCTATACTGTGCCATCCCGCACTGGATGGTGGTTATACCAGGCTATACTGTGCCATCCCGCACTGGATGGTGGTTATACCAGGCTATACTGTGCCACCCCGCACTGGATGGTGGTTATACCAGGCTATACTGTGCCACCCCGCACTGGATGGTGGTTATACCAGGCTATACTGTGCCACCCCGCAATGGATGGTGGTTATACCAGGCTACACTGTGCTACCCCCCCGCACTGGATGGTGGCTATACCAGGCTATACTGTGCTACCCCGCACTGGATGGTGGTTATACCAGGCTACACTGTGCTACGCCGCACTGGATGGTGGTTGTACCTGGTTTGACGGTGGTATCGAAGTCGAGGTCTTCCTGCAGCAGGCTGTTCTCTGGGCGGGAGGCGGCAGACACCTCCCCGGCCAGTTGCCATGGCTTCTCCCCCAGGGCCGCCTGCTCCAGCTGGGAGATCTTCTGCTTCAGCTACAAGCAAACACTGGGGTAACGTTCACTCTACCACCACAGGCGTCGTCAGGGGACTGGCGGCGAACAATACATGGTAGCACCCTACAGGCCACATAATTATACAACGTCTGTTATTATACAAATTTGATTCTTCGTCATCACGAATTTGAAAAAATGCCTAAATTGAAATTGGTCATAGACTATGGATTTGTACTAATTTATCAACATTATGACATCATGTATGATTTAATAATGATTTAATCAGCGCTTCTGTCATAGTCATCGTAGCCACATCATCTCAATGCTTCCATCTCTCGCGGACTTACTCGCTCTTGTCGCAGCTCAAACGTTGACTTCTGACCGCGGGCTCCTCCCAGGACGTCAGCAACATCCTCCCCCTCCTCACTCTCCTCCTCATCCTCCACCTCCTCATCATCCTCTTCCAGTTCCTCTCCGTCGTCAAGGTCCTCCCCGCTGTCGTCACGGGTTTCCTTCTCCTCCTCCTCGCCTTCTGGTGCAGCAGTTCTGGAAGCGATGGTGACGCACGCATGAGACTGTGCGTTTGTAAACACTACCGTTGTATACGACAGCGTAAATGGGACAAGCTCACAGCTAACTGTGGCCTATTCCACATACGTAGTTTAGCCGCCCATCATTTACAAGGTAGCATTCGCCGACCAAGCCCCGTAGTAGGCTACAGAGCCCGCGTGAAATCCGCTACTGGTCTTCCACATACAAGCCACGTTAGATGAAATGGACAATAGTTACACAGCGGTATGAACTGATATCTTCTCCGACATAGATTCCGGTAATTATGTACATGCATAAAAAAAAAAGTCAAAGTCATAAATGCCGTAGACACACGTTTCGGCCTATATTTTCCGCGATTTTGCTGCGATCGCTCTACAAATCACTGACAGGAGAAAGCAACACTAGACCATTTTAATGATACCAAACTTACGTTTGTACTGCGATGTTATCCTTTTTTATGACACAAACAATATTTCTCCATGCTGACACTCCATTGGCAGCAGACACACTTTCGCAAATAGACTAAATCCCAGACAATGAAAGGCTCTTTAGTTGCCATGGCATCCTCGTGGCTTGTATAAATATAGAGCATGTATTGTTCAAAGCACGTTCGGCGCCATGGCAACCATCATTTTATGACGCGTGTTTTAGTATTTTGGCGACAGAGCGTTTTCTGCCAATGGCGTGTCAGCATGGAGAAATATTCTTTGTGTCATAAAAAAGGATAACATCGCATTACAAACGTAAGTTTGGTATCATTAAAATGGTCTAGTGTTGCTTTCTCACGTCAGGAATTTCGAGAGTGATTGAGGCAAATTCGCGGAAAATATGGGCCGAAACGTGTGTCTACGGCATTTATGACTTTGACTTTAGTTACCTCAAGTCGGTAAACTTGCCCTTCTTTTGCTTGGGTTGTCCCTCTGGTCGGTCCTCGTCGGGGGGGTCGAAGAACTCACTGTACGTGTAGCCCGGCTCGTCTTCCTCCTGCCACCGCAACAGCGATATTACAACCAATTATAGCGAGCGCCAGCGACCTCTTAAGGTAACATGCATGCCTATTCAAAGCCCAATTCAAGCATAGGCTTAGGACTTCCATTTCGCGTAACAACCCCCATGAGACGTTTTCGGATTCGGAGTAAATATCAGCTGTACATAAATATATTCAAGCAAAGAGAGGTTGAAGCCTATTATGTCATGTCTTTAATAATTAAATCAGCTGCCCCACAAAATTAAAGAATCAATTATTCAATGTTAACATTGGATGTAGGCCTATACATTAAATTAAAGCTTAAAGTTTATTTAGTATAAGCGACGGGCTAAATGTCTGTTGCCAAGCAGAGCGCTCTTGGTGACCACCCATCGGCTGCTGTCATGGTGAGTAGTTGTGACGTCAAAATGTTATGAACATGACGTCACAATGGGAGTTCCTGAGCAACCGAATGATATCCAAAGATATTCTTTATGGCAAGCCGACGTGATATTAATTTTGAATATTAATCTAGATGTATCCCTACGGAATATCTGAATTAATAAATATACGCTCGCATTTTTTAGGTAGCACCTATCCATATTACGGAAAGGCAAATATTCGCTAAATCTGCATTTTGGGCCTTTTCGGGTATAATGTAACATTTCTGTTTTTTTTTAAATTTCTATCTAACATAACGCTGGGCGTTAGCAGGCAGCGTTTGGACGAATCATTAATCGACCACGCGAAAGGTGGTTAAATATGCCGCATTTTGATGACGTTTAACTCACCTCATCTTCGTCCTCGGAAGGCAGTGACGTTTAAACTCACCTCATCTGGGTCCTCGAAAGGCAGTGACGTTTAACTCACCTCATCTCCGTCCTCGGAAGGCAGTGACGTTTAACTCACCTCATCTCCGTCCTCGGAAGGCAGTGACGTTAACCCACCTCATCTGGGTCCTCGGAAGGCAGTGACGTTTAACTCACCTCATCCGGGTCCTCGAAAGGCAGTGACGTTTAACTCACCTCATCTGGGTCCTCGGAAGGCAGTGACGTTTAACTCACCTCATCTCCGTCCTCGGAAGGCAGTGACGTTAACCCACCTCATCTGGGTCCTCGGAAGGCAGTGACGTTTAAGTCACCTCATCTGGGTCCTCGAAAGGCAGTGACGTTTAACTCACCTCATCTGGGTCCTCGGAAGGCAGTGACGTTTAACTCACCTCATCTCCATCCTCGGAAGGCAGTGACGTTTAACTCACCTCATCTGGGTCCTCGGAAGGCAGTGACGTTTAACTCACCTCATCTGGGTCCTCGAAAGGCAGTGACGTTTAACTCACCTCATCTGGGTCCTCGGAAGGCAGTGACGTTTAACTCACCTCATCTGGGTCCTCGGAAGGCAGTGACGTTTTTAACCCGCCTCATCTGGGTCCTCGGAAGGCAGTGACGTTAACCCACCTCATCTGGGTCCTCGGAAGGCAGTGACGTTTAACTCACCTCATCCGGGTCCTCGAAAGGCAGTGACGTTTAACTCACCTCATCTGGGTCCTCGGAAGGCAGTGACGTTTAACTCACCTCATCTCCGTCCTCGGAAGGCAGTGACGTTAACCCACCTCATCTGGGTCCTCGGAAGGCAGTGACGTTTAAGTCACCTCATCTGGGTCCTCGAAAGGCAGTGACGTTTAACTCACCTCATCTGGGTCCTCGGAGGGCAGTGACGTTTAACTCACCTCATCTCCATCCTCGGAAGGCAGTGACGTTTAACTCACCTCATCTGGGTCCTCGGAAGGCAGTGACGTTTAACTCACCTCATCTGGATCCTCGAAAGGCAGTGACGTTTAACTCACCTCATCTGGGTCCTCGGAAGGCAGTGACGTTTAACTCACCTCATCTGGGTCCTCGGAAGGCAGTGACGTTTTTAACCCGCCTCATCTGGGTCCTCGGAAGGCAGTGACGTTTAACTCACCTCATCTGGGTCCTCGAAAGGCAGTGACGTTTAACTCACCTCATCTGGGTCCTCGGAAGGCAGTGACGTTTAACTCACCTCATCTCCGTCCTCGGAAGGCAGTGACGTTAACCCACCTCATCTGGGTCCTCGGAAGGCAGTGACGTTTAACTCACCTCATCTGGGTCCTCTGAAGGCAGTGACGTTTAACCCACCGCATCTGGGTCCTCGGAAGGCAGTGACGTTTAACTCACCTCACCTGGGTCCTCGGAAGGCAGTGACGTTTAACTCACCTCATCTGGGTCCTCGGAAGGCAGTGACGTTTTTAACCCGCCTCATCTGGGTCCTCGGAAGGCAGTGACGTTTAACTCACCTCATCTCCATCCTCGGAAGGCAGTGACGTTTAACTCACCTCATCTGGGTCCTCGGAAGGCAGTGACGTTTAACTCACCTCATCTGGGTCCTCGAAAGGCAGTGACGTTTAACTCACCTCATCTGGGTCCTCGGAAGGCAGTGACGTTTAACTCACCTCATCTGGGTCCTCGGAAGGCAGTGACGTTTTTAACCCGCCTCATCTGGGTCCTCGGAAGGCAGTGACGTTTAACTCACCTCATCTGGGTCCTCGAAAGGCAGTGACGTTTAACTCACCTCATCTGGGTCCTCGGAAGGCAGTGACGTTTAACTCACCTCATCTCCGTCCTCGGAAGGCAGTGACGTTAACCCACCTCATCTGGGTCCTCGGAAGGCAGTGACGTTTAACTCACCTCATCTGGGTCCTCTGAAGGCAGTGACGTTTAACCCACCGCATCTGGGTCCTCGGAAGGCAGTGACGTTTAACTCACCTCACCTGGGTCCTCGGAAGGCAGTGACGTTTAACTCACCTCATCTGGGTCCTCGGAAGGCAGTGACGTTTTTAACCCGCCTCATCTGGGTCCTCGGAAGGCAGTGACGTTTAACTCACCTCATCTGGGTCCTCGGAAGGCAGTGACGTTTAACTCACCTCATCTGGGTCCTCGGAAGGCAGCGACGTTTAACTCACCTCATCTCCATCCTCGGAAGGCAGTGACGTTTAACTCACCTCATCTGGGTCCTCGGAAGGCAGTGACGTTTAACTCACCTCATCTGGGTCCTCGGAAGGCAGTGACGTTTTTAACCCGCCTCATCTGGGTCCTCGGAAGGCAGTGACGTTTAACTCACCTCATCTGGGTCCTCGGAAGGCAGTGACGTTTAACTCACCTCACCTGGGTCCTCGGAAGGCAGTGACGTTAACCCACCTCATCTGGGTCCTCGGAAGGCAGTGACGTTTAACTCACCTCATCTGGGTCCTCGAAAGGCAGTGACGTTTAACTCACCTCATCTGGGTCCTCGAAAGGCAGTGACGTTTAACTCACCTCATCTGGGTCCTCGAAAGGCAGTGACGTTTAACTCACCTCATCTGGGTCCTCGAAAGGCAGTGACGTTTAACTCACCTCATCTGGGTCCTCGGAAGGCAGTGACGTTTTTAACCCGCCTCATCTGGGTCCTCGGAAGGCAGTGACGTTTAACTCACCTCATCTGGGTCCTCGGAAGGCAGTGACGTTTAACTCACCTCATCTGGGTCCTCGGGAGGCAGTGACGTTTTTAACCCGCCTCATCTGGGTCCTCGGAAGGCAGTGACGTTTAACTCACCTCATCTGGGTCCTCGGAAGGCAGTGACGTTTAACTCACCTCATCTGGGTCCTCGGAAGGCAGTGACGTTTAACTCACCTCATCTTCGTCCTCGGAAGGCAGTGGCGCGAACACATCGACGTACTCCTCCTCCTCCTCCTCCTCATCATCATCATCATCAGAGCTGCCCTCATTCTTGTCACCAGGCCTGGAAGCTCCTCGCTTCTCCAGACGCATCCTGCGCTCCTCCTTGGCATCCTCCTGCTCCAGAAACTGCTCCAGGTCGGCCAGCCGGAAGAACTTGTCATCCACGACCGTCTTGCGTTTCTTGCTCTGCTTCGCTCTGGCACCCCGGTCCTTATCGCCGCTAGACTTGTTTTTACTCCGCTGCGATTTAGACGTGGTGTCAAAGTCAAAGTCCAGATTATCCTCCTCTTCTTCATCCTCATCGCTGCTCTCTGCCTCAGGGTCCTTGGCATCCTCGTCATTATCCGCAGCAGTCACTTTGTCCAGGATTCGCTTCAACTCAGCTTCATCCTCGCTCAGTTCACTGTCGTCATCGCTATCGCTGATAGTCCCTGACTGTTCCCGCAGTATATTTTTCACGCTATCGGACTCAGAGATGGCAGATTCTCCGTCACTGTGAGCGCCTGATCCAGCACCCTGACTCTCCCTCCGCTGCTCCCTCAAGTGTTTCCTCGCTACTTGGTCCTTGCGAGATGACTGAGAGAATGTCAATTGGTGATTGGCTACCACCTTAGATACACTTGGTAGCATACCCTGTACCACTGGATCATTTTGTAATTCAATTTCTTGCCAAACTTGTTCATCATCAAATTGTTCAATGATTAGCTCAGGCAGAGCATCGCTTTTCGTTGTAACAGCTTCTGTGCTTTTCACAAAGTCATATAATAACTTGGTGGCTTTCCTTAATTTCTCCGCAACAGATGTTTGTGTTCTGCAAACAAATAAATATACATACAATGATACGCAAAAATACAACACATGTAATTAATCATGAGAGAGCTCATTTCAATGTCTGATAAACATATATATCATATATAATATATATATATATATATATTTATATCTGCAGCTTGATGTTTACTTTGGGGTTATATCCTATTAATGCCAATATATAGGGTATTTCAAGATAATCTGCTTTAAGTAATATGTAGATGCATTAGTAAAAGCAGTCATGGGCAACTATCCGTTACCAATTAAAGTTAATGATACAGCATTTTCCACCTACATTACGACTTTCATTATGATTAAAATATGTTATCAAAATGTTATAAAAGTGACATCACAATGGGAGTTCCTGAGCAACTGAATGATATGGCATGTGCATGGTATATATCATCTTACCAAAGATATATGCAGTATAGTTAAATTTTAGGTAGCACCTATCCCTATTAATGAGCGTAGCGAGCTCTTTAGATAACACACATGTAAAAAGAATGACAAAAACTATATCTGCTAAGCAACCAAATGATATCCCACAAGCATGTGCTTGGTATACGTCATCCTGCCAAAGATATGCATTATGGCAGGCCAAAGTAGGATATAGTTTGAATATTAATCTAGGTATCCCTACGGAATAGCTGAATTAATAATTATACGCTCACATTTTATAGGTTGCACCTATCCATATTACTTTACTATGCTTGTGGAGATATCAATGAAGAAGAAATTGGCACAAGAAAGAATTTTCCTTATGTTTTTTTTTTTATTGTATCCATAACAGTACAAAATACATGCAACGTTTCACAATACGAAGACTAACAGCAGCACTTATCCCTCAAATTATGAAAGCGATGAAAAAACAGTTCAGCGGGTCCCCATTTCTTTGCAAAGGCAGCGTGGGACATTCCAAATTTCTCTAGTTTATATATATAGCTAATTGTGTTTACAGCACCTTTGAAGCTTGGCTTGGAATTAACCTCCTTTATTTTATAAATAAACTTTTTTACTATTGTCAAGACATGATTAACTAAATCACAAAAAATGGGTAGATGAATGCCCAATAAAACCGTTTTCTCTGTTATTAATGTGTGAGCTGTGAAGCCAGTCGCTTTAGCCAGTAATCGCCCCAGTTCTATAGAATGCTATGCATAATGGCCGAGTCGCTCTAACCATCCCCTACCATACGTGGAGGGGGGGGTGGTGGTCGGGATTGGTCAAGCCGCGAGGGGATTAGTCAACAGCGATTGAGGGGGGGTTTGAGGGGAGAGACAGAGTGACCACGAGGCTATTGCTGAGTTTTATACAACGGTCTGGGTTGGTGTGATCGATTGTATGGAAGAATAGGCAGAGAAAGTTTATAGAGATTTAACAACAAATTTATTTAACATAGACCAACAACTCCTTTTAAACCCAATTTATCCATGATATCCATAATTAACCAATTGGTTGCTGTACTGAAACCTTTAGGCAGGTAGACAGTGACAACCGCTAAAGACAGCTTTGGCAAAGAAGAAGCCAGGATTCAATTACATGCCAATGTGACTATGGAGTTGTTATCAGAGGGTGACCAGTTCTAGATGGCAGGGAAGTCATAACTAATTTAATAAGCTGGCAAATTTAACAAGTTGTTATCAAAGGATGTGGCATTGTGTTGTGGATTGTTATCATGCTGTTTTCAATTGGCCATATATGCAAGTTATCCGACAGTAAATGGGTGAAAACCAGAAATTAAACGAGAATATATAATCATAAACAAAAGTGCATGAAATTTGGGCCACATGAATATCCGCAAAAATCCTAGCTCTACACCCTCATTGCCATTAAAATCCATGTTATCAATGCTTATTATGGGGCTCCCCGCGGTAAATTGGCCATGTACAAAAATCGGCCGACACATAATCGTCGAGGCGCGCAGACTAATCCGCTGGCTCGCTACACCCCCACCCCCACCCCATCCCCCTCACCCCCCTTAAATCCTTCAGCCGTTTGGCCATTCAGCCATTATGAGCCGGGATTGTTCTATAACCCGAAACAACATAGTGTTGACACAATTTCTTGATGCCAGAAGATAGAACAAGGTATATATAATATGTAAAGACCATGATTGTACGCATACACATTATGAAAAAAGCTACAGTCAATTCCCGACTGGTGTCTAAGAACTTTGCATGGACACCGTTATGCCCCTAGAAAAGCGTGCTTGCCTGGGGGCACTTGTGATAAAATTGCAGTACATCGTTATAGCGGAACCGAGCGAAACCGGGTGAAAAGTAGCGGAACCGGGTGCAAATTACCAGTTAGACAAGGAGTAGGAAGTTCAGTTTTGCTTACAAGTACACTTATCAATGCTTCTGTTATATTCGTATAATATTTACATAGAAATGTGAAGGTATTGTCTAGTAACAGAAGGATTTGTCTCCGAATGCTGAGCCCAGTGCCAGGCCGCCATATTGGTTGTTGTCGTAGTAAGACTCTTAGAGTCACCACTTGGCACTGCCACCAGCGTACTATTAGTCATCTGCAATAGTGGCTGCGTGCTCGAAAGTAGGTGAAACAACTTTTTCGTTGCAAGAATTACATTAAAACCATGCAAGCGTTCAGTATATACAGAAATAGAATAGGACACCCACGCGCCGCAGTCGTCCCAGAACTGGCTGTGCTGGCCATCCGCTCTTCTTTTAATATTTCGGGCGTTCTGCACAACGAAGAACTGATCTTCCTTCACGCCTTTAGGGACGTATTCCGGAACTGAAGTGGATGCACTTGACAGGGCCGCAACGACTTCGTTCACTTGCAGAAACCGGGACTGGCTTTGTTTTCCCAGCGGAAGGTCTTGGCCGCCGCAAGCTCGAACCGGCTCAGAGAGAACACTTATAGCGGAATCGTCAGCTCTGGAATCATTGTCTTCTTGAGCATCAACACTTTCGGGGTTGAGATTCGTCAGGAGCACTATAGGACATGTCTGGGCTCTTCCGCAGGGACAGCCATTCCTCTTGATCCCGGAGGTCAGAAAGCTGTTCCACTGGGGTTGATGTGTGCGGCTGTGGCAGTATGATTACACGCCAACAGATAGGAGCGCAAAGATCATTGGCATTTCTGAATATGCCCCTGGGGTACACACGGCACGCAGCAGACTGGTGTAGGGGTCGTGGACCAATCGATCGTCCTTGACTAGGTATGCGTATCGTGGGTCTTCTGTGTCATAGTTGTGTGGATGCTTCGCCATTTCTAAAGCTGTGAGAAGCCGGATTAGCTTGTGTTGATCTTCAGATGCATAGAGCCCGCGGGAAAGCGCTCTGTACAGGCAGTTGCCGTCCCCTGCTACGGCAAGTGGGACATGGGTTGTCAGCACGGCTGGATGCAGCAGCTGTAAAACTCCAGTCGCGGTAACGTCCCTTGTTCCTGGTGGTGAATCAGGTGCCGTGATACTACGATTCGGCAGCGATAAAATTGGGATGCCCAGAAATCAGAATTGACAAGGCAAGTCAGAATTAACATCTACAATCGTCAATGGAGCTTCTGAATCATTTAGCTTTTTTAATTGATTTCTAAAATCACGGTGCTCTGGATGACTGGAGTCGATTAAATCTTTAAGGGTGGGAATTAAAGGCCAAAAATTAACACGTGTTGTTGTCGGATATAGGGCGATAATACAAGTATTTAGTCCAAGACTGACTCACAGTGCTGAAGCTGCCCCGTAACATACATAATTACATGCCATAATGAGTAGCTAAGTAGTCTGGGACATATTTACCCAAGATAATTCTCTGGTGCCTTAGTAGCAGAAGTAAACACCGCTAAAACTTCTTTTAAATCACTTTGCTTCGCCATTTTGCATGTTGTTAATGATATCTAATAACCGAAAACAGGCGAAAAGCGAAAAGACAGCATCATAACGCAAACATGTATGTAACATTGCATGTCAAAAATGACGGTAACCCATCGCCTGTCGCCTTTACAACGTCGACAAAAACTTGTAACATCAGACATGGTTATATTTTTCATTCTTACGAGCAGTAAAGACATTAGAATACAAATCAGTCTGATCAGCAGCTTTAGCTGAGGATCTAGTGGTATTTAAGCTGTCTTTTCGCCGCAAGATACTGTGTTCTCGCTATAAAGTGAGACCCGGCCGAAAAAAAGGAAAATGTCACATTCAACATTTCTGCAGCAAGGTAATATATTTATATTATGTGCATGGGTAAATAGCCTATACAAGTCATAGTTAATTCTAACATTGTTTTAAACTTCTTTCTTTAAAAATAATATTAAAAAAATGCTGAGATGAGGTAGAATGGTTTCGATTTTTGTACACATTCCACACTTTCTGCTAATATTATGTATGCACAATTCTATATGATTAAAAATGCCAGGGGTCTGGAAGGGGGAGTCCGGTGTCCAGTGCCGATTTAAAAAAAATGTCAGTGTGAAATGTCGATTCTTCACGACGTTCCGTGTCGTTCTTTGTCGAAGTCGGTGTTTTTTTGTGTTTTTTTTTTATAAAATGCCACTATCTGTGTCGCTTTTCCAGATACTCGGTGTCGGAATTTGGGGGTCAATGTCGAATGTCGATTTTTCAAATAAGCCTTTAATCGGGAAATTCTAAATTTATTTGTGAGCTACCGACAGGACCGCATGCAAATTCTTTAATTTGGAGGATAGACACTTAATTGGGTATTATATAAATCGGTAAAGCAGCCTTAGAGGCACTTTTCTCTAACAGGAAAACAGATTTCAAAATAACACGGGGTCAAAGTTCAAAGCGTTTTACGTACGCCTTTGACCTTCGATCCAACTCGAAAGCTCAAAAAGTAACATATGGCTTCTATAATTATTAAAAATCGAATGAATTCGTCCGGTACGGTACCAGTAGCACAATGGATGCTAAACAATGGTATATATATATATGTGATATCAAACTTTGAATATATTTTGGATTAATTAGACTCATTTGCAATTATAGCGTATGAAGGATAAATCTAATGGTTAAATTGGACTTGGGAAAGAGTGATTATAGCGTGAGCGGAACGCCCTCTGCCGGAAGATAGACACTGTATACGGATCGGCTCACATTTCGACCAGCAATGACAATAAAATATAAATAGGAATAATTACGTATTACAGTTCATACACACTGGGGGGTCCCGGCTGGTTTTAGGGTGTCCAGACAAAGTAACAACAAATACAAAACCTAATGATGGGAAGGTACGAGTGCATTGTGTGGCTTTAGATTCTTATGAATCTATATGTAACACATACAGTATTGAGTTAATTAGGATATCGCGTTAATGAGGCAAATAAGATATATTTTAGATAAGCCTTTATATGTGCCAAGTTTCGCCGTTGCGATCTTTACAGACAAGATTCCATGCCACGAAGGAGGAACACAGTGAGCGCATGATAACTATTCCATACCACTTACTGGGGGTTACCACTCTTCGTCTTTAAATCCACCAAAATATTAGTTTTCTCTTTACCAATAACTCGTCCATGCAGTTGGGAGGGGCATCTCCCTCCTCTACGCGTGCCTTGCTGTCACCCCCCCCCCCCCCCCATCCGCCCTTAAATGCCTGTTAGTTTTCCCTTTTTCTGCCTCACAAGAATGACCGATAAAATGGAATTTGTCGGTTTGGAAACGCCTTCCGACTGCCTATATATACTCGCGCTCTAAAGATGTCCGCAGGGTAAAGATTTATGTCCTTCTTCGCAAAGAGTAGGGGGTTACCCGCGGGGACAAGGCTCCACTCTCCCTTCCTTCTCCCATTGACGCGATGGGACCAAAATGGTTAAAGCGTCCTGAATATACAACCAATCTAAAGATGTCGGAATAAAGCAGATAAAGGAACACTCTGTAGCTATGGCGTTCCACAGGTCAGTCATCATTCGAACAAAATTGCCTTTATGTTTCGTACAAGAAACTTACATCAGATGTATATGTATGCATGGGCCTATTGATTATAATGCACGATAGTTCTACGTTCAGGCTGCATACATATATCACTTTTCCATTCATGTGAGCCAAGAAGGTATATACGATCATTGATCTGAGAGCATGAGAAGTGTTTGTGGAAAAGGAGGGGGCGTTTCCGGTTCTCGCGGTTGGTATCCAACTCTGGGAGATATTGGGTGATGGTTATTTGTACAAATCTAGATTCAATGCGACAGCAGTCTCCGTATTCCTCGATATCTGTGGTATCACATTTAAGTATTTGCAGTAACTGTTGATGTGCATCGGTGGAACATTGAAATATGAATTAGTCTAAAGGTATGAATATGCTGAAAACCCATCAATCAGTTAGGTTGTCGGATGAATCGAAGACACCAGCTTTCAACTTGATTTCTGAACAGGACACTAGTTGGGGTTGGTTTATGAAGGTTTATTCATAATACTTGACACGTATCCTGTAAATATTTAGCTGGAAACTCTTTATTTAGAAGTGTTTGGCACAAATCGGATAATTGAAAGCAAAAGCATCTTTGCAAAGACCGTGGAGCAGTCATTCATATGTCGTAATAAGAACGATGAAACCATCTGTAAGTGTAATTGTCACGCCATAG
Source organism: Arenicola marina (assembly GCA_964019135.1). Classification (NCBI taxonomy): domain Eukaryota; kingdom Metazoa; phylum Annelida; class Polychaeta; family Arenicolidae; genus Arenicola; species Arenicola marina. The sequence continues at coordinate 42,325,311 of OZ025255.1, forward strand.
CTGGCTCATGTCGCTTGTTTAGGCTACCGCTGCCCGACCCTGATCTTTCAGGTCATAAAGTGTTTAAAACCTCAGCGAAACAGTTCAACTGTAGCACTCATGGTACTGGAGCGTCATCGTCGGCCGGTATACGGCGCCACCATAAACAACCGCCAGAAACAATCGGATTTGGCAGGTAGCGCCACTCAGCGGAGGCGTGCCATGACAACCACCGCGCTGAGGACCAAGGTGAAGGTCAGCATGGCGCCATTAAACCGGAAGCTGGTGGCGCTATTGCAGCGATCCGTGTCACAGCAGTCGTATGAGGAAATGTCTTCAAGGGTCGGGGTGACACAGGCGGCGCTGGCGACCGTGCAGCCTCGCGTGTACGTCGTAAGAATTGACCCAAGACCAAATACACTTTGCTGTAAAGGAAACAACCGGTATCAGACCCAATGCGTGTTCTTGCTGGTTTGTGACACATGCATGCATTGTGTTTCTTTATTCCACCCCTGCGTTCTACGGTACCAAGCGATATCATCGACCTTGACAAAGACAGATTATAAATTAGCAATAGCATGTTCTCGGCATAGCTTCCTCCAGCGGTGGAATGTGTCCACTCACTGGTTTTGGTTTAGGTATTACGATACCAATGTTGAATGTCTTTAACCTTGTTGAACAGGTAAAACTTACAAAGCACTGATACGCGACGCCAGTAGTACTTTCAGTGGTGTCTGCACCACATTCTTCCACCTCATTCTTTTCCAGATCCGTGGAGCACAGCAGACAGGAGTAGCAGGTCAAAGCGTGCGCCCCGCCTGATAAAACAATCAAATAGAACATGGCTTTAAAGCTCATCGTGCAATTAACTCTTTAGCAAATGTTTGCGTCCTTATATGTTTTTAAAATTAAAAACAATTCTGAGCAATGTAACATATTGTATGACGTAGTACACAAGAAAACTTTACCATCTCACGCGCATTATACCAGTCTAATAACATAATGCACATAATCGGATATGTGGTATAAATTGGCGATTTTCCCAAATCACGGTTATTTAATATTAAAATTCTCAGTTCACGATCGATGAAAATCGTTGGTCACGACGGTCGGTTAATATCCCATTCATTCCCTCTTCACGAAATATTATTTTCCTCTTTCCCTGTTCACGGTGAAAGGGAAAACCCATTCCCGAGGAACGGAAATACCCTTGCCCCCCCCCCCCCCACCTCCCCCATATATACCCTTGTACTATATATATATATACGCTTTTACATGCTGCATATATACCATGGACTTGTATTTATACACTAAGACATTGAAGACAATGTTTGATGTTAGAAGTGGAAATATTACTGTATAAACACATTTAATGCACATTGTTGACAGAGCTGCCGGGGGTTCCCGATGTAGCCGAATCTGGGCTTATCGCCAGATGGGGAAATCCCACCCAAGACAAACTCATGGTCTCAATCTATTGCGTAAAACTTTGGAAGATATTGTGCATCCAAATAATTTGCTCCAGTAATTGTGCGTTAAAAACAGTTACCGGTGAGAAAATATATCTTACTCGCTAATGAATGCCGGTTTAAAATGGTGTTAACATTGCTTGAGGTGCCTGAGTCGTTCGAAGGTCAATGATTGATCCTTGACGTGTTCAATGACTGTTGTGGTTCTTTCGTCTTCCGCACCCAGGATCGAGGACTCTGGACTCAGGGACTGTCTCATGAGTATAACATTGCTCATGTTGTACATTTCTCAACTTTATTTTGCGCTCTAGCGGACCACCCCAGTTTTTCGCGGTTAGTCCAGTTTCGGCGCCGAAAGATACATACGAAACATAAATGTTATTAGATGTTGATCTCCTTTATGGGTTGTGATGGCAGAGGGGGGGCGGGGTGGTAGGGTTGGCGGTCCAGGGTCATTTGAAATGGCTATTTGACGGTGGAGTGCAGTACAAATCAAGATAAAGGTAAGATATTGGGTTACTATTGCCCTATGAGAAGCTACCTACCCGCTATAGTCAGTGATTCAGTTACAGTCACCACTTGCATCTTAAAGCTTACATCTTAAATGCGGCCGCCGTAAACTTTTACTTTGCGACGGTTCAATGAGTTCTTATATATACAATTTTAATATAAAATAGCATGTACAATTTCAGTCGTATTGGATAAATTCAAAGCTTTGTCAATACGTCATGTATAGTATACCACTTACCTAGCATGGCCACTAAGAGTGTCACAATGAGAATGGTGTTCATTTTGGATGGTGCTAGCCGTGTGGAGTGAAAACTGTCGGAATCAGTGTCTTCTCTGGTCGAGGGGAGCGCGATGCACGGCCGGCAGAACACCTAAATGTCCTGAAGCCATCAGATACCTTCACTTTTATTAACTCTGTTTACAGTCGTTGCTATGTGGTCTCCAAGTTTACATATGCTTACATATCTTATTTTTTTTATAAGCCGGTCACCATTTCAATGAACGTGTTTGAATAAGACTTTGAAGAAGCAGGATGGCCACCGTTCACCATAGACAGCAACCCCCCCCCCCCCCCGCCCCGCTTCCCCAACCTAACTCCCAACCTAACTCACTAAGATATGTACCTCCATCCACTGCCGACCCCATACCCCACCTGCCCCACCCCACCCCACATCACCCCACTCCACCCAACCACACCCCTCCCCAGCCACCCCTCCCCCCCCCCACTACATCCCTCCTAAGACGCCACTATACAGACTGTTCAAATATAAATTTGGTTTCAATAGTATGAACGTAATGTATAGATAATTACATCAGAGATTATGTAAGTTCTCTGGTTACATTACGAAACTGATAAAAAAATCTAGCGTTGTAACGGTTTTAACGTTACGTAATGTTTGGCTGGTTGCATATCACAGCGAAAGAGGTAATCTGTCAACAAGTATAAGATCTTTCATAATGGACTGAACAGTTAAACTACGGGGGGGTTAACTATTGCGGGTGAGAGGCGACCAGTTACCATTTGCTTAGCACAACTGGACCTTGGTTTGAACTTGGTTTAAACACATTTTATTTTAAAATATGAAAACAAGCCTTGCCTATATAAGTTCATTTTGCACATGATATAGAAACATGCATAAACACACACTAGTAGAAACAGATTTAAGGATTTAACACTCCACAACCACGAACAACTGTAAAGTGAAATAAATTAGTATTTCGCGGTCATTTGCGTATACTGGACAAATATAATAACTTATTACATGATTTTGCATCTTTTGTTTAAACAATGACCATAGTTTCCCATTGTTACATATCCAAAAGTGATTATCAAACTTAATCAAATCCCTCGTGCGCGATATTTAGAACAAATTTACATTTACATTTAATAAAATACAACTCCGTCGCAGATGTAGAAACTTAAAACGCGAAATATTATATTTAAAACAAATGTTTTTCTTTCCGAACTTATGGTTAGTGGTTTAGGATTGGTTATCCATGGCGCTATTGCTATCACCTGCAAAAGAAATATTTATGTGCACAAATTCTGTCTGATGATTTACGATTCTCTCCCCAGTCTGGTCAGCACCGCGGTGACAAGTTCTAACTTCGCAGTGGGCCGCGCTTCTTTAGCCCACACTCCCCCAAGTCTTGGGAGGCGGGGGGGGGGGGGGCGTATATTTGTCTGGACAACACATTATCGGTGATCCTCGTCCCCTGGTAAATACCGTAGCGACGGAGATCTACTGTTTGGTAAATAAATACGAAGTGCCTACAATATGACCGTCCGGCGTGTCGCTGTGTCGCCCTCACTTTAAATGGGGTTGTCTGCTCAGAATATATACCCTTTGTGATGTGTCTCGGATCTCGGAGGTGCGTGTGTGTGTGTAGGGGTGGGGGTGGGGGGCGTATTTCCAATCCTCTTGAAAGGCCGAGACTTTCCTTAAGGACACACCCATAAGGCCCACACAACATTCAGCCCGTGTTGGTCATATGTCGGCCTATGTTTGGGGCGGATTTACCTTTCTGTGTGGACAGGCATCGCAACGGGTTACACTCATCAAATCTTAAGGGTTGGTAATGGCAAGTTTTTTTTTCATTCCTTCGGGCTGGCCTTGTTTTCCTTGGCACCGAGTGAATAGACAGAATATTGACTCCTTTCCCTGTCGATCTCATTCTATAATACGATAGTCTATTAAATAGACGCTCTTGATGTGCTGATGCAAGCGAAATTTGCAGCTAAATTTGTCCGTCTTGTAAGCTACAAGTAATACGCGCGACACTATTTTTACTCAATTATTAAGATGTTTAAAACCACTGCGCATTTCACGTGAACAACCTGGTGTTAACGCTAACCCTAAATTTATCCGAAAAATATCGAGTCATATGTACTCTTGATTAATTCGCATTTTGCATTCCGATGGAAGCATGAAAATAATGCACAAATGGGTGCACAATTTTAGGTTTTTTATGTGGTATTTTTCTTTTCATTTCATTTCAATTTTTTTTTTATCAAAAACATATGCAGATGCTTATCCCACTAATGCTAAAAACTATATTGAATATAATATCTGCAATGGGACAAATAGAATATTGGAGAATGCGGAGTATACTTTAAACGTCCTTCGGATCCCACAGGGCCACCCCGGCCACAATGAGGAGTATACGGAGCTTAACGGAGACATGTCAACTCGATCAAAAGCTTTCTCGTGTCCGACCCGCACATACAGTTCAACAGATAGTGGAGTCGTCGAGGCGGGAATGCAACAGCCATGCTAAAAATCATTATTTCGGTAAACTAACAGTGATGTCCTTGCTAGGCAGCTTAACTTTAGCAACCACAAACTTTGTAAGATATGGACCATGACGGCATTATTTCAAGCCCTGTTGTACCTAGTATGCAGAACACTTGAAACTATTTCTCGGCCAATCCCAGGCGAGCTGATTATCATATGGTTGTCAACTCGTCTCACCCATCCATCTTGCCCGCGTGCCCAGTGTGGGCCTAGACAACTGAGATAGATGTAGCTAACACTTGAAATCAACCCTTCGTGCGAGTGCCGTATCCACTTTAGAGAAACTGCGACAATAAAATGTTGTCAAGGCGAAAACATTGGCGCCCTATAAAGTCCCATGCATTGTTCACAACACGCTGTTAGAACTGGGATACGTTCAGTCAGTACTTACTGTCAAATTATTCTTCAATCGTTGCAGTTTCAGCAGAAATAACAGAATGAAAGTGATTACTTTCTGTCTCTTTGCAGTGGCAATTGTCGGTACGTGAGGTTTTAAATATACTTGTATTTTCTTGTGGTAATATTGTCGCGAAATCCGTTTATCATACATATTTGACCAGAAGTTTGTGAACACATTTTTATCTTTTATGAATTTTGTTCTTCATAAACTTTTCATTTCACGAGTAGAACATATTGTGTTCATTTAAAGTCGTACATCTTTTATATCATATCTAGTTATATCAAATACGGTGGACGGTGGCTTCCCTGCAGGCTGGATGTGAAGTTAAACGTCAGGCTTACGCTGATCCATCGCTTCATAAGCTGGAAACTCTGCTGCAGATTAACCGGCCGTGGGATGGCGCCACCTTACCACTCGCCCAGACAACCACCTTCTTAAGTCACCACTCGCCAACACAGCCACCTTACTACTCGCCAAGACAGCCACCTTCTTAAGTCACCACTCTCCAACACAGCCACCCTCTTAACTCACCACTCTCCATTACAGCCACCTTCTTAACTCCCCACTCGCCAACATAGCCACTTTCTTAACTCACCATTCGCCAACACAGCCACCTTCTTAACTCACCACTCGCCAACATAGCCACTTTGTTAACTCACCACTCGCCAACACAACCACTTTCTTAACTCACCACTCGCCAACACAGCCACCTTCTTAACTCACCGCTCGCCAACATAGCCACTTTCTTAACTCACCACTCGCAAACCTAGCCACTTTCTTAACTCACCACTCGCCAAGACAACCACCTTCTTAACTCACCACTCGCAAACACAACCACCTTCTTAAGTCACCACTCGCCAACACAGCCACCTTTTTAACTCACCACTCGCCAACATAGCCACTTTCTTAACTCACCATTCGCCAACACAGCCACCTTCTTAACTCACTACTCGCTAACACAACCACTTTCTTAACTCACCACTCGCCAACACAGCCACCTTCTTAACTCACCGCTCGCTAACACAACCACTTTCTTAACTCACCATTCGCCAACACAGCCACCTTCTTAACTCACCACTCGCTAACACAACCACTTTCTTAACTCACCACTCGCCAACACAGCCACCTTCTTAACTCACCGCTCGCCAACATAGCCACTTACTTAACTCACCACTCTCCAACATAGCCACCTTCTTAACTCACCACTCTCCAACATAGCCACTTTCTTAACTCACCACTTGCCAACACAGCCATCTTCTTAACTCACCACACGCCAAGACAACCACCTTCTCAACTCACCACTCGCCAACAAAACCACCTTCTTAAGTCACCACTCGCCAACACAGCCACCTTTTTAACTCACCACTCGCCAACATAGCCACTTTCCTAACTCACCACTCGCCAACATAGCCACTTTCTTAACTCACCACTCGCCAAAACAGCCACCTTCTTAAGTCACCACTCGCCAGCACAGCCACTCTCTTAATTTGCCCACTCGCCAACACAACAACCTTCTTAACTCACCACTCGCCAACACAACAACCTTCTTAACTCACCACTCGCCAAAACAGCCACCTTCTTAACTCACCGCTCGCCAACATAGCCACTTACTTAACTCACCACACTCCAACATAGCCACTTTCTTAACTCACCACTTGCCAACACAGCCACCTTCTTAAGTCACCACACGCCAACATAGCCACTTTCTTAACTCACCACTCGCCAAGACAACCACCTTCTCAACTCACCACTCGCCAACACAACCACCTTCTTAAGTCACCACTCGCCAACACAGCCACCTTTTTAACTCACCACTCGCCAACATAGCCACTTTCCTAACTCACCACTCGCCAACACAGCCACCTTTTTAACTCACCACTCGCCAACATAGCCACTTTCCTAACTCACCACTCGCCAACATAGCCACCTTCTTAAGTCACCACTCGCCAGCACAGCCACTCTCTTAATTTGCCCACTCGCCAACACAACAACCTTCCTAACTCACCATTCGCCAACACAACAACCTTCTTAACTCACCACTCGCCAAAACAGCCACCTTCTTAAGTCACCACTCGCCAGCACAGCCACCTTCTTAAGTCACCACACGCGAAAACAGCCACCTTCTTAAGTCACCACTCGCCAAAACAACCACCTTCTTAACTCGCCAACAAAGCCATCGTCTTAACTCATCAATTAAAAACGTTTGTTTCTTGATGTCCCCAGGCTACACCACGGCTACCAAATGCTATTCCTGCAGCGACCTGCTTAACGACTTCTGCGAGGAGACGTTCGGCACTGTCTCAGACAAGACTTTATATACCATAGAATGCAGCGGACAGTGCTCGGTAAGAACATAGAATACAGCGGGCAGTGCTCGGTAAGTCCATAGAATACAGTGGGCAGTGCTCGGTAAGCCCATAGAATACAGCGGGCAGTGCTCGGTAAGCCCATAGAATACAGTGGGCAGTGCTCGGTAAGCCCATAGAATACAGCGGGCAGTGCTCGGTAAGCCCATAGAATACAGCGGGCAGTGCTCGGTAAGCCCATAGAATACAGTGGGCCGTGCTCGGTAAGTCCATAGAATACAGCGGGCCGTGCTCGGTAAGCCCATAGAATACAGCGGGCAGTGCTCGGTAAGCCCATAGAATACAGCGGGCAGTGCTCGGTAAGCCCATAGAATACAGTGGGCCGTGCTCGGTAAGTCCATAGAATACAGCGGGCCGTGCTCGGTAAGTCCATAGAATACAGCGGGCAGCGCTCGGTAAGCCCATAGAATACAGCGGGCAGTGCTCGGTAAGCCCATAGAATACAGTGGGCCGTGCTCGGTAAGTCCATAGAATACAGTGGGCCGTGCTCGGTAAGAACATAGAATACAGCGGGCAGTGCTCGGTAAACCCATAGAATACAGCGGGCAGTGCTCGGTAAGCCCATAGAATACAGCGGGCAGTGCTCGGTAAGTCCATAGAATACAGTGGGCAGTGCTCGGTAAGTCCATAGAATACAGTGGGCAGTGCTCGGTAAGCCCATAGAATACAGTGGGCAATGCTCGGTAAGCCCATAGAATACAGTGGGCCGTGCTCGGTAAGGACATAGAATACAGCGGGCAGTGCTCGGTAAACCCATAGAATACAGCGGGCAGTGCTCGGTAAGCCCATAGAATACAGCGGGCAGTGCTCGGTAAGTCCATAGAATACAGCAGGCAGTGCTCGGTAAGCCCAAAGAATACAGTGGGCCGTGCTCGGTAAGTCCATAGAATACAGCGGGCAGTGGTCGGTTAGCCCATAGAATACAGCGGGCAGTGCTCAGTAAGTTCATAGAATACAGCGGGCAGTGGTCGGTAAGCCCATAGAATACAGCGGGCAGTGGTCGGTAAGCCCATAGAATACAGTGGGCAGTGCTCAGTAAGTTCATAGAATACAGCGGGCAGTGGTCGGTAAGCCCATAGAATACAGCGGGCAGTGCTCGGTAAGCCCATAGAATACAGCGGGCAGTGTAGGTAAGTCCATAGAATACAGTGGGCAATGCTCGGTAAGTCCATATAATACAGTGGGCAGTGCTCGGTAAGTCTATAGAATACAGCGGTCAGTGCTCGGTAAGCCTATAGAATACAGTGGGCAGTGCTCGGTAAGCCCATAGAATACAGTGGGCAGTGCTCGGTAAGCCTATAGAATACAGCGGGCAGTGCTCGGTAAGCCCATAGAATACAGCGGTCAGTGCTCGGTAAGCCTATAGAATACAGTGGGCAGTGCTCGGTAAGCCCATAGAATACAGTGGGCAGTGCTCGGTAAGCCTATAGAATACAGTGGGCAGTGCTCGGCAAGCCTATAGAATACAGCGGGCAGTGCTCGGTAAGCCCATAGAATACAGTGGGCAATGCTCGGCAAGTCGTCCATATAATACAGTGGGCAGTGCTCGGTAAGCCTATAGAATACAGTGGGCAGTGCTCGGTAAGCCTATAGAATACAGCGGGCAGTGCTCGGTAAGCCCATAGAATACAGTGGGCAGTGCTCGGTAAGCCTATAGAATACAGTGGGCAGTGCTCGGTAAGCCTATAGAATACAGCGGGCAGTGCTCGGTAAGCCCATAGAATACAGTGGGCAATGCTCGGCAAGTCGTCCATATAATACAGTGGGCAGTGCTCGGTAAGCCCACAGAATACAGCGGGCAGTGCTCGGTAAGCCCATAGAATACAGCGGGCAGTGCTCGGTAAGCCTATAGAATACAGTGGGCAGTCCTCGCTAAGCCCATGGAATACAACGGGCAGTGCCCGGCAAGTCCATAGAATACAGCGGGCAGTGCTCGGTAAGTCCATAGAATACAGCAGGCAGTGCTCGGTAAGCCCAAAGAATACAGTGGGCAATGCTCGGTAAGCCCAAAGAATACAGCGGGCAGTGCTCGGTAAGCCCAAAGAATACGGCGGGCAGTGCTCGGTAAGCCCAAAGAATACAGTGGGTAGTGCTCGGTAAGTCCATAGAATACAGCGGGCAGTGCTCGGTAAGCCCATAGATACAGTGGGCAGTGCTCGGTAAGCCTATAGATACAGTGGGCAGTGCTCGGTAAGCCCATAGCAAACAGCGGGCAGTGCTCCGTAAGCCCATAGAATACAGTGGGCAGTGCTCGGTAAGCCTATAGAATACAGTGGGCAGTGCTCGGTAAGCCTATAGAATACAGTGGGCAGTGCTCGGTAAGCCTATAGAATACAGCGGGCAGTGCTCGGTAAGCCTATAGAATACAGTGGGCAGTGCTCGGTAAGCCTATAGAATACAGTGGGCAGTGCTCGGTAAGCCCGTAGAAAACAGCGGGCAGTGCTCGGTAAGCCTGTAGAATACAGTGGGCAGTGCTCGGTAAGCCCATGGAATACAACGGGCAGTGCTCGGTAAGCCCAAAGAATACAGCGGGCAGTGCTCGGTAAGCCCAAAGAATACAGTGGGCAGTGCTCGGTAAGCCCATAGAATAGAGCGGACAGTGCTCGGTAAGCCCATAGAATAGAGCGGGCAGTGCTCGGTAAGCCCAAAGAATACAGCGGGCAGTGCTCGGTAAGCCCAAAGAATACAGCGGGCAATGCTCGGTAAGCCCATAGAATACAGCGGGCAGTGCTCGTTAAGCACATCCAATACAGCGGGCAGCGCTCGGTAAGGCCAAAGAATACAGCGGGCAGTGGTCGGTAAGCCCATAGAATACAGCGGGCAGTGCTCGGTCAGCCCATAGAATACAGCGGGCAGTGCTCGGTAAGAACATAAAACTTCATTTCCGTAACAATGCTCCGGGCACTTTTGCGGTAAAAAGTGATAAAAACATGTCATAATTTAATCAGTGATTTTATTTTCTTCTCAACAGAAAACCCGTACTGATAGCGGTGTGTCCACTATCTGGACCAGGTCGTGCTCCCCAGCATGCAATGAGGGGGATTTCTACGTCGGGAGCGTGGGTACCGCCACCTACTGCTGCAGTGGAGATTACTGCAACGCCGCCACCAGCGTCCGCGTCGCCATGACAACCATGATCATCGGGGCAACGCTTTCGCTGTTCTTTGCGCGTCTTCGTTAAAACGGTTGCATTATGAGAGGTTGGCGTTATGAGGGGGTCTTCTTTATTATTGAAATTAGTGGAATTATCGCAAAATAATCCATGGATAAATGTCATTGTTAGTAATTATGATTAAATTGCAAACAACCAAAGCGTGGGCTGAAGCAATTCTAAAACGCTATTATGGAATATCGATGATTGCATTGTACCCAGTCATTGTCCAAATAAAGTTTGGTTTCCATGTATATGTAATGTATGTTAACAATTTATGTGTAGGCTACAATCATCAGCGAGGCATTGAAGCGCTTCACCTGGTTCTCCAGATACGTATGTGTAGTATGGTAGGCTGGTTCCCCGCCCTCAGCCAACGATTCTCACAATGGCATCTGGACGAGTTTCACAGTTCGGACGCTAAATATTCCATAATCCAATTTTCCAAGAAGCCCTTTAGCCAAACTCAGTGATTATATACTGTCCTATCAAATGCTAATAAATAACTTACATGACAAGATAGGACGGCAAACTACGATGATATTCATATTTCGCTGTTTTCGCTGTTTTCGCTGCATAGGCCAACACCGCTCTCTGTCGACATGTTCAGAGTCCCCTCCACCCCCCCCCCCCCACCCACCCCACTCCCCGGTCGAAAGTTCTGAAATATCCGCTCTATAGAAGCATCTTTTTCATTATAAATGTCCGCTATATAGGGGTATCTTTTCGTGACAAATGTTCGCTCTCTGAGGCATCAAGGGGCACCCGCGGAACCCCCCAACCAGATTGGTATAGTAGTGACCCCTCCCCCTCCCTCCCCCCCCCCCCCCCTGGGACGTTAATCATAAGGGCGGTTATCACGTCTGGACCCACCGCTTACCGGAAAGCCACTATTGCGCAACTGGTTGTCATGGAAACAAACACTGAATTGAACCTGCATACTGGTCGTGTACAGTGCATACTGGTCGTGAACAGTGCATACTGGTCGTGTACAGTGCATACTGGTCGTGAACAGTGCATACTGGTCGTGAACAGTGCATACTGGTCGTGTACAGTGCATAGTGGTCGTGAACAGTGCATACTGGTCGTGTACAATGCATAGTGGTCGTGTGCAGTGCATACTGGTCGTGTGCAGTACATACTGGTCGTGTACAATGCATACTGGTCGTGTACAATGCACACTGGTCGTGTACAGTGCATACTGGTCGTGTACAATGCATAGTGGTCGTGTGCAGTGCATAGTGGTCGTGTACAGTGCATACTGGTCGTGTGCAGTGCATACTGGTCGTGTACAGTGCATAGTGGTCGTGTGCAGTGCATACTGGTCGTGTACAATGCATAGTGGTCGTGTGCAGTGCATACTGGTCGTGTACAATGCATAGTGGTCGTGTGCAGTGCATACTGGTCGTGTGCAGTACATACTGGTCGTGTACAATGCATACTGGTCGTGTACAATGCACACTGGTCGTGTACAGTGCATACTGGTCGTGTGCAGTGCATACTGGTCGTGTACAATGCATAGTGGTCGTGTGCAGTGCATACTGGTCGTGTACAGTGCATACTGGTCGTGAACAGTGCATACTGGTCGTGAACAGTGCATACTGGTCGTGTGCAGTGCATACTGGTCGTGTACAGTGCATAGTGGTCGTGTGCAGTGCATACTGGTCGTGTACAATGCATAGTGGTCGTGTGCAGTGCATACTGGTCGTGTACAATGCATAGTGGTCGTGTACAGTGCATACTGGTCGTGTGCAGTACATACTGGTCGTGTACAATGCATACTGGTCGTGTACAATGCACACTGGTCGTGTACAGTGCATACTGGTCGTGTGCAGTGCATACTGGTCGTGTACACTGCATACTGGTCGTGTGCAGTACATACTGGTCGTGTACAGTGCATACTGGTCGTGTACAGTGCATAGTGGTCGTGTACAGTGCATAGTGGTCGGGTGCAGTGCATACTGGTCGTGTGCAGTACATACTGGTCGTGTACAGTGCATAGTGGTCGTGTACAGTTCATACTGGTAGTGTACAGTGTATACTGGTCGTGTACAGTGCATAGTGGTCGTGTACAGTGCATACTGGTCGTGTACAGTGCATACTGGTCGTGTACAGTGCATAGTGGTCGTGTACAGTGCATAGTGGTCGTGTACAGTGCATACTGGTCGTGTACAGTGCATACTGGTCGTGTACAGTGCATAGTGGTCGTGTACAGTGCATAGTGGTCGTGTACAGTGCATACTGGTCGTGTGCAGTACATACTGGTCGTGTGCAGTACATACTGGTCGTGTACAGTGCATACTGGTCGTGTACAGTGCATACTGGTCGTGTGCAGTCCATACTGGTCGTGTACAGTGCATAGTGGTCGTGTACAGTGCATACTGGTCGTGTGCAGTACATACTGGTCGTGTACAGTGCATACTGGTCGTGTACAGTGCATACTGGTCGTGTACAGTGCATACTGGTCGTGTACAGTGCATACTGGTCGTGTGCAGTGCATACTGGTCGTGTACAGTGCATAGTGGTCGTGTACAGTTCATACTGGTCGTGAACAGTGCATACTGGTCGTGTGCAGTACATACTGGTCGTGTACAGTGCATACTGGTCGTGTACAGTGCATAGCGGTCGTGTACAGTGCATACTGGTCGTGTACAGTGTATACTGGTCGTGTACAGTGCATACTGGTCGTGTGCAGTACATACTGGTCGTGTACAGTGCATACTGGTCGTGTACAGTGCATACTGGTCGTGTGCAGTGCATACTGGTCGTGTACAGTGCATAGTGGTCGTGTACAGTGCATACTGGTCGTGTACAGTGCATACTGGTCGTGTGCAGTACATACTGGTCGTGTACAGTGCATACTGGTCGTGTACAGTGCATACTGGTCGTGTGCAGTACATACTGGTCGTGTACAGTGCATAGCGGTCGTGTACAGTGCATACTGGTCGTGTACAGTGTATACTGGTCGTGTACAGTGCATACTGGTCGTGTGCAGTACATACTGGTCGTGTACAGTGCATACTGGTCGTGTACAGTGCATACTGGTCGTGTGCAGTACATACTGGTCGTGTACAGTGCATAGCGGTCGTGTACAGTGCATACTGGTCGTGTACAGTGCATACTGGTCGCGTGCAGTGCATACTGGTCGTGTACAGTGCATAGTGGTCGTGTACCGTGCATACTGGTCGTGTGCAGTACATACTGGTCGTGTACAGTGCATACTGGTCGTGTACAGTGCATACTGGTCGTGTGCAGTACATACTGGTCGTGTACAGTGCATAGTGGTCGTGTACAGTGCATACTGGTCGTGTACAGTGCATAGTGGTCGTGTACAGTGCATAGTGGTCGTGTACAGTGCATAGTGGTAGTGTACAGTTCATACTGGTAGTGTACAGTGTATACTGGTAGTGTACAGTGTATAGTGGTCGTGTACAGTGCATAGTGGTCGTGTACAGTGCATAGTGGTAGTGTACAGTTCATACTGGTAGTGTACAGTGTATACTGGTAGTGTACAGTGTATACTGGTCGTGTACAGTGCATAGTGGTCGTGTACAGTTCATACTGGTAGTGTACAGTGTATACTGGTAGTGTACAGTGTATACTGGTGGTGTACAGTGCATCGTGGTCGTGTACAGTTCATACTGGTAGTGTACAGTGCATACTGGTCGTGTACAGTGCATACTGGTCGTGTACAGTTCATACTGGTAGTGTACAGTGCATACTGGTCGTGTACAGTGCATAGTGGTCGTGTACAGTGCATACTGGTCGTGTACAGTGCATACTGGTCGTGTGCAGTACATACTGGTCGTGTACAGTGCATACTGGTCGTGTACAGTGCATACTGGTCGTGTGCAGTACATACTGGTCGTGTACAGTGCATAGCGGTCGTGTACAGTGCATACTGGTCGTGTACAGTGTATACTGGTCGTGTACAGTGCATACTGGTCGTGTGCAGTACATACTGGTCGTGTACAGTGCATACTGGTCGTGTACAGTGCATACTGGTCGTGTGCAGTACATACTGGTCGTGTACAGTGCATAGCGGTCGTGTACAGTGCATACTGGTCGTGTACAGTGCATACGGGTCGTGTGCAGTGCATACTGGTCGTGTACAGTGCATAGTGGTCGTGTACAGTGCATACTGGTCGTGTGCAGTACATACTGGTCGTGTACAGTGCATACTGGTCGTGTACAGTGCATACTGGTCGTGTGCAGTACATACTGGTCGTGTACAGTGCATAGTGGTCGTGTACAGTGCATACTGGTCGTGTACAGTGCATAGTGGTCGTGTACAGTGCATAGTGGTCGTGTACAGTGCATAGTGGTAGTGTGCAGTTCATACTGGTAGTGTACAGTGTATACTGGTAGTGTACAGTGTATACTGGTCGTGTACAGTGCATAGTGGTAGTGTGCAGTTCATACTGGTAGTGTACAGTGTATACTGGTAGTGTACAGTGTATACTGGTCGTGTACAGTGCATAGTGGTAGTGTACAGTGCATAGTGGTCGTGTACAGTTCATACTGGTAGTGTACAGTGTATACTGGTCGTGTGCAGTACATACTGGTCGTGTACAGTGCATAGTGGTAGTGTACAGTTCATACTGGTAGTGTACAGTGTATACTGGTAGTGTACAGTGTATACTGGTCGTGTACAGTGCATAGTGGTCGTGTACAGTTCATACTGGTAGTGTACAGTGTATACTGGTAGTGTACAGTGCATACTGGTGGTGTACAGTGCATCGTGGTCGTGTACAGTTCATACTGGTAGTGTACAGTGTATACTGGTCGTGTACAGTGCATAGTGGTCGTGTACAGTTCATACTGGTAGTGTACAGTTCATACTGGTCGTGTACAGTGCATAATGGTCGTGTACAGTGCATACTGGTCGTGTACAGTGCACACTGGTCGTGTACAGAGCATACTGGTCGTGTACAGTGCATAGTGGTCGTGTACAGTTCATAGTGGTCGTGTACAGTTCATACTGGTAGTGTACAGTGTATACTGGTCGTGTACAGTGCATAGTGGTAGTGTGCAGTGCATACTGGTCGTGTACAGTGCATACTTGTCGTGTACAGTGCATACTGGTCGTGTACAGTGCATAATGGTCGTGTACAGTGCATACTGGTCGTGTACAGTGCATACTGGTCGTGTGCAGTGCATACTGGTCGTGTACAGTGCATACTGGTCGTGTGCAGCACATACTGGTCGTGTACAGTGCATACTGGTCGTGTACAGTGCATAGTGGTCGTGTACAGTGCATAGTGGTCGGGTGCAGTGCATACTGGTCGTGTGCAGTACATACTGGTCGTGTACAGTGCATAGTGGTCGTGTACAGTTCATACTGGTAGTGTACAGTGTATACTGGTCGTGTACAGTGCATAGTGATCGTGTACAGTGCATACTGGTCGTGTACAGTGCATACTGGTCGTGTACAGTGCATAGTGGTCGTGTACAGTGCATAGTGGTCGTGTACAGTGCATACTGGTCGTGTACAGTGCATACTGGTCGTGTACAGTGCATAGTGGTCGTGTACAGTGCATACTGGTCGTGTACAGAGCATACTGGTCGTGTACAGTGCATAGTGGTCGTGTACAGTGCATAGTGGTAGTGTACAGTTCATACTGGTAGTGTACAGTGTATACTGGTCGTGTACAGTGCATAGTGGTCGTGTACAGTTCATACTGGTCGTGTACAGTGCATACTGGTCGTGTGCAGTACATACTGGTCGTGTACAGTGCATACTGGTCGTGTAAAGTGCATACTGGTCGTGTGCAGTGCATACTGGTCGTGTACAGTGCATAGTGGTCGTGTACAGTGCATACTGGTCGTGTGCAGTACATACTGGTCGTGTACAGTGCATACTGGTCGGGTACAGTGCATACTGGTCGTGTACAGTGCATACTGGTCGTGTGCAGTGCATACTGGTCGTGTACAGTGCATAGTGGTCGTGTACAGTTCATACTGGTCGTGAACAGTGCATACTGGTCGTGTGCAGTACATACTGGTCGTGTACAGTGCATACTGGTCGTGTACAGTGCATAGCGGTCGTGTACAGTGCATACTGGTCGTGTACAGTGTATACTGGTCGTGTACAGTGCATACTGGTCGTGTGCAGTACATACTGGTCGTGTACAGTGCATACTGGTCGTGTACAGTGCATACTGGTCGTGTGCAGTGCATACTGGTCGTGTACAGTGCATAGTGGTCGTGTACAGTGCATACTGGTCGTGTACAGTGCATACTGGTCGTGTGCAGTACATACTGGTCGTGTACAGTGCATACTGGTCGTGTACAGTGCATACTGGTCGTGTGCAGTACATACTGGTCGTGTACAGTGCATAGCGGTCGTGTACAGTGCATACTGGTCGTGTACAGTGTATACTGGTCGTGTACAGTGCATACTGGTCGTGTGCAGTGCATACTGGTCGTGCACAGTGCATACTGGTCGTGTACAGTGCATACTGGTCGTGTGCAGTACATACTGGTCGTGTACAGTGCATAGCGGTTGTGTACAGTGCATACTGGTCGTGTACAGTGCATACTGGTCGTGTGCAGTGCATACTGGTCGTGTACAGTGCATAGTGGTCGTGTACAGTGCATACTGGTCGTGTGCAGTACATACTGGTCGTGTACAGTGCATACTGGTCGTGTACAGTGCATACTGGTCGTGTGCAGTACATACTGGTCGTGTACAGTGCATAGTGGTCGTGTACAGTGCATACTGGTCGTGTACAGTGCATAGTGGTCGTGTACAGTGCATAGTGGTCGTGTACAGTGCATAGTGGTAGTGTACAGTTCATACTGGTAGTGTACAGTGTATACTGGTAGTGTACAGTGTATACTGGTCGTGTACAGTGCATAGTGGTAGTGTACAGTTCATACTGGTAGTGTACAGTGTATACTGGTAGTGTACAGTGCATACTGGTGGTGTACAGTGCATCGTGGTCGTGTACAGTTCATACTGGTAGTGTACAGTGTATACTGGTCGTGTACAGTGCATAGTGGTCGTGTACAGTTCATACTGGTAGTGTACAGTTCATACTGGTCGTGTACAGTGCATAATGGTCGTGTACAGTGCATACTGGTCGTGTACAGTGCACACTGGTCGTGTACAGAGCATACTGGTCGTGTACAGTGCATAGTGGTCGTGTACAGTTCATAGTGGTCGTGTACAGTTCATACTGGTAGTGTACAGTGTATACTGGTCGTGTACAGTGCATAGTGGTAGTGTGCAGTGCATACTGGTCGTGTACAGTGCATACTTGTCGTGTACAGTGCATACTGGTCGTGTACAGTGCATAATGGTCGTGTACAGTGCATACTGGTCGTGTACAGTGCATACTGGTCGTGTGCAGTGCATACTGGTCGTGTACAGTGCATACTGGTCGTGTGCAGCACATACTGGTCGTGTACAGTGCATACTGGTCGTGTACAGTGCATAGTGGTCGTGTACAGTGCATAGTGGTCGGGTGCAGTGCATACTGGTCGTGTGCAGTACATACTGGTCGTGTACAGTGCATAGTGGTCGTGTACAGTTCATACTGGTAGTGTACAGTGTATACTGGTCGTGTACAGTGCATAGTGATCGTGTACAGTGCATACTGGTCGTGTACAGTGCATACTGGTCGTGTACAGTGCATAGTGGTCGTGTACAGTGCATAGTGGTCGTGTACAGTGCATACTGGTCGTGTACAGTGCATACTGGTCGTGTACAGTGCATAGTGGTCGTGTACAGTGCATACTGGTCGTGTACAGAGCATACTGGTCGTGTACAGTGCATAGTGGTCGTGTACAGTGCATAGTGGTAGTGTACAGTTCATACTGGTAGTGTACAGTGTATACTGGTCGTGTACAGTGCATAGTGGTCGTGTACAGTTCATACTGGTCGTGTACAGTGCATACTGGTCGTGTGCAGTACATACTGGTCGTGTACAGTGCATACTGGTCGTGTAAAGTGCATACTGGTCGTGTGCAGTCCATACTGGTCGTGTACAGTGCATAGTGGTCGTGTACAGTGCATACTGGTCGTGTGCAGTACATACTGGTCGTGTACAGTGCATACTGGTCGGGTACAGTGCATACTGGTCGTGTACAGTGCATACTGGTCGTGTGCAGTGCATACTGGTCGTGTACAGTGCATAGTGGTCGTGTACAGTTCATACTGGTCGTGAACAGTGCATACTGGTCGTGTGCAGTACATACTGGTCGTGTACAGTGCATACTGGTCGTGTACAGTGCATAGCGGTCGTGTACAGTGCATACTGGTCGTGTACAGTGTATACTGGTCGTGTACAGTGCATACTGGTCGTGTGCAGTACATACTGGTCGTGTACAGTGCATACTGGTCGTGTACAGTGCATACTGGTCGTGTGCAGTGCATACTGGTCGTGTACAGTGCATAGTGGTCGTGTACAGTGCATACTGGTCGTGTACAGTGCATACTGGTCGTGTGCAGTACATACTGGTCGTGTACAGTGCATACTGGTCGTGTACAGTGCATACTGGTCGTGTGCAGTACATACTGGTCGTGTACAGTGCATAGCGGTCGTGTACAGTGCATACTGGTCGTGTAAGTGTATACTGGTCGTGTACAGTGCATACTGGTCGTGTGCAGTGCATACTGGTCGTGCACAGTGCATACTGGTCGTGTACAGTGCATACTGGTCGTGTGCAGTACATACTGGTCGTGTACAGTGCATAGCGGTTGTGTACAGTGCATACTGGTCGTGTACAGTGCATACTGGTCGTGTGCAGTGCATACTGGTCGTGTACAGTGCATAGTGGTCGTGTACAGTGCATACTGGTCGTGTGCAGTACATACTGGTCGTGTACAGTGCATACTGGTCGTGTACAGTGCATACTGGTCGTGTGCAGTACATACTGGTCGTGTACAGTGCATAGTGGTCGTGTACAGTGCATACTGGTCGTGTACAGTGCATACTGGTCGTGTGCAGTGCATACTGGTAGTGTACAGTGCATACTGGTCGTGTACAGTGCATACTGGTCGTGTGCAGTGCATACTGGTCGTGTGCAGTGCATACTGGTAGTGTACAGTACATACTGGTCGTGTACAGTGCATACTGGTCGTGTACAGTGCATACTGGTCGTGTGCAGTACATACTGGTCGTGTACAGTGCATAGTGGTCGTGTACAGTGCATACTGGTCGTGTACAGTGCATACTGGTCGTGTACAGTGCATAGTGGTCGTGTACAGTGCATAGTGGTCGTGTACAGTGCATACTGGTCGTGTGCAGTACATACTGGTCGTGTACAGTGCATACTGGTCGTGTACAGTGCATAGTGGTAGTGTACAGTTCATACTGGTAGTGTACAGTGTATACTGGTAGTGTACAGTGTATACTGGTCGTGTACAGTGCATAGTGGTAGTGTACAGTTCATACTGGTAGTGTACAGTGTATACTGGTAGTGTACAGTGTATACTGGTCGTGTACAGTGCATAGTGGTCGTGTACAGTTCATACTGGTAGTGTACAGTGTATACTGGTAGTGTACAGTGTATACTGGTGGTGTACAGTGCATCGTGGTCGTGTACAGTTCATACTGGTAGTGTACAGTGTATACTGGTCGTGTACAGTGCATAGTGGTCGTGTACAGTTCATACTGGTAGTGTACAGTTCATACTGGTCGTGTACAGTGCATAATGGTCGTGTACAGTGCATACTTGTCGTGTACAGTGCACACTGGTCGTGTACAGAGCATACTGGTCGTGTACAGTGCATAGTGGTCGTGTACAGTTCATAGTGGTCGTGTACAGTTCATACTGGTAGTGTACAGTGTATACTGGTAGTGTACAGTGTATACTGGTCGTGTACAGTGCATAGTGGTCGTGTACAGTTCATACTGGTAGTGTACAGTTCATACTGGTCGTGTACAGTGCATAATGGTCGTGTACAGTGCATACTTGTCGTGTACAGTGCACACTGGTCGTGTACAGAGCATACTGGTCGTGTACAGTGCATAGTGGTCGTGTACAGTTCATAGTGGTCGTGTACAGTTCATACTGGTAGTGTACAGTGTATACTGGTCGTGTACAGTGCATAGTGGTAGTGTGCAGTGCATACTGGTCGTGTACAGTGCATACTTGTCGTGTACAGTGCATACTGGTCGTGTACAGTGCATAATGGTCGTGTACAGTGCATAGTGGTCGTGTACAGTTCATACTGGTAGTGTACAGTGTATACTGGTAGTGTACAGTGCATACTGGTGGTGTACAGTGCATCGTGGTCGTGTACAGTTCATACTGGTAGTGTACAGTGTATACTGGTCGTGTACAGTGCATAGTGGTCGTGTACAGTTCATACTGGTAGTGTACAGTTCATACTGGTCGTGTACAGTGCATAATGGTCGTGTACAGTGCATACTGGTCGTGTACAGTGCACACTGGTCGTGTACAGAGCATACTGGTCGTGTACAGTGCATAGTGGTCGTGTACAGTTCATAGTGGTCGTGTACAGTTCATACTGGTAGTGTACAGTGTATACTGGTCGTGTACAGTGCATAGTGGTAGTGTGCAGTGCATACTGGTCGTGTACAGTGCATACTTGTCGTGTACAGTGCATACTGGTCGTGTACAGTGCATAATGGTCGTGTACAGTGCATACTGGTCGTGTACAGTGCATACTGGTCGTGTGCAGTGCATACTGGTCGTGTACAGTGCATACTGGTCGTGTGCAGCACATACTGGTCGTGTACAGTGCATACTGGTCGTGTACAGTGCATAGTGGTCGTGTACAGTGCATAGTGGTCGGGTGCAGTGCATACTGGTCGTGTGCAGTACATACTGGTCGTGTACAGTGCATAGTGGTCGTGTACAGTTCATACTGGTAGTGTACAGTGTATACTGGTCGTGTACAGTGCATAGTGATCGTGTACAGTGCATACTGGTCGTGTACAGTGCATACTGGTCGTGTACAGTGCATAGTGGTCGTGTACAGTGCATAGTGGTCGTGTACAGTGCATACTGGTCGTGTACAGTGCATACTGGTCGTGTACAGTGCATAGTGGTCGTGTACAGTGCATACTGGTCGTGTACAGAGCATACTGGTCGTGTACAGTGCATAGTGGTCGTGTACAGTGCATAGTGGTAGTGTACAGTTCATACTGGTAGTGTACAGTGTATACTGGTCGTGTACAGTGCATAGTGGTCGTGTACAGTTCATACTGGTCGTGTACAGTGCATACTGGTCGTGTGCAGTACATACTGGTCGTGTACAGTGCATACTGGTCGTGTAAAGTGCATACTGGTCGTGTGCAGTGCATACTGGTCGTGTACAGTGCATAGTGGTCGTGTACAGTGCATACTGGTCGTGTGCAGTACATACTGGTCGTGTACAGTGCATACTGGTCGGGTACAGTGCATACTGGTCGTGTACAGTGCATACTGGTCGTGTGCAGTGCATACTGGTCGTGTACAGTGCATAGTGGTCGTGTACAGTTCATACTGGTCGTGAACAGTGCATACTGGTCGTGTGCAGTACATACTGGTCGTGTACAGTGCATACTGGTCGTGTACAGTGCATAGCGGTCGTGTACAGTGCATACTGGTCGTGTACAGTGTATACTGGTCGTGTACAGTGCATACTGGTCGTGTGCAGTACATACTGGTCGTGTACAGTGCATACTGGTCGTGTACAGTGCATACTGGTCGTGTGCAGTGCATACTGGTCGTGTACAGTGCATAGTGGTCGTGTACAGTGCATACTGGTCGTGTACAGTGCATACTGGTCGTGTGCAGTACATACTGGTCGTGTACAGTGCATACTGGTCGTGTACAGTGCATACTGGTCGTGTGCAGTACATACTGGTCGTGTACAGTGCATAGCGGTCGTGTACAGTGCATACTGGTCGTGTACAGTGTATACTGGTCGTGTACAGTGCATACTGGTCGTGTGCAGTGCATACTGGTCGTGCACAGTGCATACTGGTCGTGTACAGTGCATACTGGTCGTGTGCAGTACATACTGGTCGTGTACAGTGCATAGCGGTTGTGTACAGTGCATACTGGTCGTGTACAGTGCATACTGGTCGTGTGCAGTGCATACTGGTCGTGTACAGTGCATAGTGGTCGTGTACAGTGCATACTGGTCGTGTGCAGTACATACTGGTCGTGTACAGTGCATACTGGTCGTGTACAGTGCATACTGGTCGTGTGCAGTACATACTGGTCGTGTACAGTGCATAGTGGTCGTGTACAGTGCATACTGGTCGTGTACAGTGCATAGTGGTCGTGTACAGTGCATACTGGTAGTGTACAGTTCATACTGGTAGTGTACAGTGTATACTGGTCGTGTACAGTGCATAGTGGTCGTGTACAGTGCATAGTGGTCGTGTACAGTGCATAGTGGTCGTGTACAGTGCATACTGGTCGTGTGCAGTGCATAGTGGTAGTGTACAGTTCATACTGGTAGTGTACAGTTCATACTGGTAGTGTACAGTGTATACTGGTCGTGTACAGTGCATAGTGGTCGTGTACAGTGCATACTGGTCGTGTACAGTGCATAGTGGTCGTGTACAGTGCATACTGGTCGTGTACAGTGCATAGTGGTAGTGTACAGTTCATACTGGTAGTGTACAGTGCATACTGGTAGTGTACAGTGTATACTGGTCGTGTACAGTGCATAGTGGTCGTGTACAGTTCATACTGGTAGTGTACAGTTCATACTGGTCGTGTACAGTGCATAATGGTCGTGTACAGTGCATACTGGTCGTGTACAGTGCACACTGGTCGTGTACAGAGCATACTGGTCGTGTACAGTGCATAGTGGTCGTGTACAGTTCATAGTGGTCGTGTACAGTTCATACTGGTAGTGTACAGTGTATACTGGTCGTGTACAGTGCATAGTGGTAGTGTGCAGTGCATACTGGTCGTGTACAGTGCATACTTGTCGTGTACAGTGCATACTGGTCGTGTACAGTGCATAATGGTCGTGTACAGTGCATACTGGTCGTGTACAGTGCATACTGGTCGTGTGCAGTGCATACTGGTCGTGTACAGTGCATACTGGTCGTGTGCAGCACATACTGGTCGTGTACAGTGCATACTGGTCGTGTACAGTGCATAGTGGTCGTGTACAGTGCATAGTGGTCGGGTGCAGTGCATACTGGTCGTGTGCAGTACATACTGGTCGTGTACAGTGCATAGTGGTCGTGTACAGTTCATACTGGTAGTGTACAGTGTATACTGGTCGTGTACAGTGCATAGTGATCGTGTACAGTGCATACTGGTCGTGTACAGTGCATACTGGTCGTGTACAGTGCATAGTGGTCGTGTACAGTGCATAGTGGTCGTGTACAGTGCATACTGGTCGTGTACAGTGCATACTGGTCGTGTACAGTGCATAGTGGTCGTGTACAGTGCATACTGGTCGTGTACAGAGCATACTGGTCGTGTACAGTGCATAGTGGTCGTGTACAGTGCATAGTGGTAGTGTACAGTTCATACTGGTAGTGTACAGTGTATACTGGTCGTGTACAGTGCATAGTGGTCGTGTACAGTTCATACTGGTCGTGTACAGTGCATACTGGTCGTGTGCAGTACATACTGGTCGTGTACAGTGCATACTGGTCGTGTAAAGTGCATACTGGTCGTGTGCAGTCCATACTGGTCGTGTACAGTGCATAGTGGTCGTGTACAGTGCATACTGGTCGTGTGCAGTACATACTGGTCGTGTACAGTGCATACTGGTCGGGTACAGTGCATACTGGTCGTGTACAGTGCATACTGGTCGTGTGCAGTGCATACTGGTCGTGTACAGTGCATAGTGGTCGTGTACAGTTCATACTGGTCGTGAACAGTGCATACTGGTCGTGTGCAGTACATACTGGTCGTGTACAGTGCATACTGGTCGTGTACAGTGCATAGCGGTCGTGTACAGTGCATACTGGTCGTGTACAGTGTATACTGGTCGTGTACAGTGCATACTGGTCGTGTGCAGTACATACTGGTCGTGTACAGTGCATACTGGTCGTGTACAGTGCATACTGGTCGTGTGCAGTGCATACTGGTCGTGTACAGTGCATAGTGGTCGTGTACAGTGCATACTGGTCGTGTACAGTGCATACTGGTCGTGTGCAGTACATACTGGTCGTGTACAGTGCATACTGGTCGTGTACAGTGCATACTGGTCGTGTGCAGTACATACTGGTCGTGTACAGTGCATAGCGGTCGTGTACAGTGCATACTGGTCGTGTAAGTGTATACTGGTCGTGTACAGTGCATACTGGTCGTGTGCAGTGCATACTGGTCGTGCACAGTGCATACTGGTCGTGTACAGTGCATACTGGTCGTGTGCAGTACATACTGGTCGTGTACAGTGCATAGCGGTTGTGTACAGTGCATACTGGTCGTGTACAGTGCATACTGGTCGTGTGCAGTGCATACTGGTCGTGTACAGTGCATAGTGGTCGTGTACAGTGCATACTGGTCGTGTGCAGTACATACTGGTCGTGTACAGTGCATACTGGTCGTGTACAGTGCATACTGGTCGTGTGCAGTACATACTGGTCGTGTACAGTGCATAGTGGTCGTGTACAGTGCATACTGGTAGTGTACAGTGCATACTGGTCGTGTACAGTGCATACTGGTCGTGTACAGTGCATAGTGGTCGTGTACAGTGCATACTGGTCGTGTGCAGTACATACTGGTCGTGTACAGTGCATACTGGTCGTGTACAGTGCATACTGGTCGTGTGCAGTACATACTGGTCGTGTACAGTGCATAGTGGTCGTGTACAGTGCATACTGGTCGTGTACAGTGCATACTGGTAGTGTACAGTGCATACTGGTCGTGTACAGTGCATAGTGGTCGTGTACAGTGCATAGTGGTCGTGTACAGTGCATAGTGGTAGTGTACAGTTCATACTGGTAGTGTACAGTGTATACTGGTAGTGTACAGTGTATACTGGTCGTGTACAGTGCATAGTGGTAGTGTACAGTTCATACTGGTAGTGTACAGTGTATACTGGTAGTGTACAGTGTATACTGGTCGTGTACAGTGCATAGTGGTCGTGTACAGTTCATACTGGTAGTGTACAGTGTATACTGGTAGTGTACAGTGTATACTGGTGGTGTACAGTGCATCGTGGTCGTGTACAGTTCATACTGGTCGTGTACAGTGTATACTGGTCGTGTACAGTGCATAGTGGTCGTGTACAGTTCATACTGGTAGTGTACAGTTCATACTGGTCGTGTACAGTGCATAATGGTCGTGTACAGTGCATACTTGTCGTGTACAGTGCACACTGGTCGTGTACAGAGCATACTGGTCGTGTACAGTGCATAGTGGTCGTGTACAGTTCATAGTGGTCGTGTACAGTTCATACTGGTAGTGTACAGTGTATACTGGTAGTGTACAGTGTATACTGGTCGTGTACAGTGCATAGTGGTCGTGTACAGTTCATACTGGTAGTGTACAGTTCATACTGGTCGTGTACAGTGCATAATGGTCGTGTACAGTGCATACTTGTCGTGTACAGTGCACACTGGTCGTGTACAGAGCATACTGGTCGTGTACAGTGCATAGTGGTCGTGTACAGTTCATAGTGGTCGTGTACAGTTCATACTGGTAGTGTACAGTGTATACTGGTCGTGTACAGTGCATAGTGGTAGTGTGCAGTGCATACTGGTCGTGTACAGTGCATACTTGTCGTGTACAGTGCATACTGGTCGTGTACAGTGCATAATGGTCGTGTACAGTGCATACTGGTCGTGTACAGTGCATACTGGTCGTGTGCAGTGCATACTGGTCGTGTACAGTGCATACTGGTCGTGTGCAGTGCATACTGGTCGTGTACAGTGCATACTGGTCGTGTACAGTGCATAGTGGTCGTGTACAGTGCATAGTGGTCGGGTGCAGTGCATACTGGTCGTGTGCAGTACATACTGGTCGTGTACAGTGCATAGTGGTCGTGTACAGTTCATACTGGTAGTGTACAGTGTATACTGGTCGTGTACAGTGCATAGTGGTCGTGTACAGTGCATACTGGTCGTGTACAGTGCATACTGGTCGTGTACAGTGCATAGTGGTCGTGTACAGTGCATAGTGGTCGTGTACAGTGCATACTGGTCGTGTACAGTGCATACTGGTCGTGTACAGTGCATAGTGGTCGTGTACAGTGCATACTGGTCGTGTACAGAGCATACTGGTCGTGTACAGTGCATAGTGGTCGTGTACAGTGCATAGCGGTCGTGTGCAGTCCATACTGGTCGTGTACAGTGCATAGTGGTCGTGTACAGTGCATACTGGTCGTGTGCAGTACATACTGGTCGTGTACAGTGCATACTGGTCGTGTACAGTGCATACTGGTCGTGTACAGTGCATACTGGTCGTGTGCAGTGCATACTGGTCGTGTACAGTGCATAGTGGTCGTGTACAGTTCATACTGGTCGTGAACAGTGCATACTGGTCGTGTGCAGTACATACTGGTCGTGTACAGTGCATACTGGTCGTGTACAGTGCATAGTGGTCGTGTACAGTTCATACTGGTCGTGAACAGTGCATACTGGTCGTGTGCAGTACATACTGGTCGTGTACAGAGCATACTGGTCGTGTACAGTGCATACTGGTCGTGTAAAGTGCATACTGGTCGTGTGCAGTCCATACTGGTCGTGTACAGTGCATAGTGGTCGTGTACAGTGCATACTGGTCGTGTGCAGTACATACTGGTCGTGTACAGTGCATACTGGTCGTGTACAGTGCATACTGGTCGTGTACAGTGCATACTGGTCGTGTGCAGTGCATACTGGTCGTGTACAGTGCATAGTGGTCGTGTACAGTTCATACTGGTCGTGAACAGTGCATACTGGTCGTGTGCAGTACATACTGGTCGTGTACAGTGCATACTGGTCGTGTACAGTGCATAGCGGTCGTGTACAGTGCATACTGGTCGTGTACAGTGTATACTGGTCGTGTACAGTGCATACTGGTCGTGTGCAGTACATACTGGTCGTGTACAGTGCATACTGGTCGTGTACAGTGCATACTGGTCGTGTGCAGTGCATACTGGTCGTGTACAGTGCATAGTGGTCGTGTACAGTGCATGCTGGTCGTGTACAGTGCATACTGGTCGTGTGCAGTACATACTGGTCGTGTACAGTGCATACTGGTCGTGTACAGTGCATACTGGTCGTGTGCAGTGCATACTGGTCGTGTACAGTGCATAGCGGTCGTGTACAGTGCATACTGGTCGTGTACAGTGTATACTGGTCGTGTACAGTGCATACTGGTCGTGTGCAGTACATACTGGTCGTGTACAGTGCATACTGGTCGTGAACAGTGCATACTGGTCGTGTGCAGTGCATACTGGTCGTGTACAGTGCATAGCGGTCGTGTACAGTGCATACTGGTCGTGTACAGTGCATACTGGTCGTGTGCAGTGCATACTGGTCGTGTACAGTGCATAGTGGTCGTGTACAGTGCATACTGGTCGTGTGCAGTACATACTGGTCGTGTATAGTGCATACTGGTCGTGTACAGTGCATAGTGGTCGTGTACAGTTCATACTGGTAGTGTACAGTGTATACTGGTAGTGTACAGTGTATACTGGTGGTGTACAGTGCATCGTGGTCGTGTACAGTTCATACTGGTAGTGTAAAGTGTATACTGGTCGTGTACAGTGCATAGTGGTCGTGTACAGTTCATACTGGTAGTGTACAGTTCATACTGCTCGTGTACAGTGCATAATGGTCGTGTACAGTGCATACTTGTCGTGTACAGTGCACACTGGTCGTGTACAGAGCATACTGGTCGTGTACAGTGCATAGTGGTCGTGTACAGTTCATAGTGGTCGTGTACAGTTCATACTGGTAGTGTACAGTGTATACTGGTCGTGTACAGTGCATAGTGGTAGTGTGCAGTGCATACTGGTCGTGTACAGTGCATACTTGTCGTGTACAGTGCATACTGGTCGTGTACAGTGCATAATGGTCGTGAACAGTGCATACTGGTCGTGTACAGTGCATAATGGTCGTGAACAGTGCATACTGGTCGTGTGCAGTGCATAGTGGTCGTAAACAGTGCATACTGGTCGTGTACAGTGCATAGTGGTCGTAAACAGTGCATACTGGTCGTGTAGAGTGCATAGTGGTCGTAAACAGTGCATACTGGTCGTGTACAGTGCATAGTGGTCGTAAACAGTGCATACTGGTCGTGTACAGTGCATAGTGGTCGTGAACAGTGCATACTGGTCGTGTACAGTGCACAATGGTCGTGAACAGTGCATACTGGTCGTGTAGAGTGCATAGTGGTCGTAAACAGTGCATATTGGTCGTGTACAGTGCATTGTGGTCGTAAACAGTGCATACTGGTCGTGTACAGTGCATACTGGTCTTGTCCAGTGCATACTGGTCGTGTATAGTGCATACTGGTCGTGTGCAGTGCATACTGGTCGTGAACAGTGCATACTGGTCGTGTGCAGTGCATAGTGGTCGTGTACAGTGCATACTGGTCGTGTACAGTGCATAGTGGTCATAAGCAGTGCATACTGGTCGTGTACAGTGCATAGTGGTCGTAAACAGTGCATATTTGTCGTGTACAGTGCATTCTGGTCGTGTACAGTGCATACTGGTCTTGTCCAGTGCATACTGGTCGTGTACAGTGCATACTGGTCGTGTGCAGTGCATAGTGGTCGTAAACAGTGCATACTGGTCGCGTACAGTGCATACTGGTCGTGAACTGTTCATATTGGTCGTGTGCAGTGCATACTGGTCGTGTGCAGTGCATACTGGTCGTGTGCAGTGCATACTGGTCGTGAACAGTGCATACTGGTCGTTTAAAATGCATACTGGTCGTGTGCAGTGCATAGTGGTCGTGTACAATGCATACTGGTCTCGGCATTAAGAGTAATGTATCCCTATTTGTCTCCGTAACATACATATAAAGTGATTGATGAACCATAACCGCGCATGGATCATGTGCATGACCTTGACCTTGACCTATTACGACCATATCCCAACCACTACCGTGGCCTTAGGTTTTGACATCCACACTTTTCGGTATTTTGTCAACACCACACGTTCCTCGCGCTTTGTGACATTTGGCAAAAACAAAAGCCACGGACAGAATAATATCCACCGTAATAAAAAAATAACCCTGGCAATGTGTTTTACGTCTGATGGGAAAGCGTACGTAATGAAGGGGCCGGGGGCTGGGGGACGGCTCAGCTTATTGTGTACCTACTGAAGTGTGGCCCTCCGGGGAAATTGTCACCACCAGTCCCTCCAACCCAGCCTCTGTTTTATTATGGTCATCCGATGGCAAAACTGACATCAGGTCAAGCAGAAACATATAGACGGGTCAACCAGGAGCGTATAGACAGGTCAACCAGAAACATATAGACAGGTCAACCAGGAACATATAGACAGGTTAACCAGGAGTATATAGACAGGTCAATCAGGGGCATATAGATAGGTCAACCAGGAGCATATAGACAGGTCAACCAGGAACATATATACAGGTCAACCAGGAACATATAGACAGGTCAACCTGGAACTTATAGACAGGTCAAGCAGAAACATATAGACAGGTCAACCAAGAACATATATACAGGTCAACCAGGAGCATATAGACAGGTCAACCAGGAACATATAGACAGGTCAACCAGGAACAGATAGACAGGTTAACAAGGAGTATATAGACAGGTCAACCAGGAACATATAGACAGGTCAACCAGAAACATATAGACAGGTCAACCCGGAACATATAGATAGGTCAACCAGTAGCATATAGACAGGTCAACCAGGAACATATAGACAGGTCAACCAGGAACATATAGACAGGTCAACCAGGAACATATAGACAGGTCAACCAGAAACATATAGACAGGTCAACCCGGAACATATAGACAGGGCAACCAAGAACATATAGACATGTCAACCAAGAACATATAGACCTGTCATCCAGGAACATATAGACAGGTCAACCAGGAACATATATAAGGATAGCTCTGATATTTTTTAATATTCCATTGAATGGGACGAGAATAGCTCTGATATCATTGAGTATTTCATTGACTGGGTTGAGGGTTATTTAGCATTGACTGAGATTGATAGGGCCCGCCGCGTGGTAAAGTGGGGTACCGTAGCCCTGGGGTGTGCTCCGCAGGGGTGGAAACAGGAAGCGATGGTCACGTGGTCCCCAGCCTGTCGGATGGGATGATGCATCATGGGAAATCATGTCAGTGTAGAGTCAACACGAGGCGCCTCAGCCCTGGAGCAGGAACAGGACCCAAGTTTTCTCGACTGACTGATCTGCCAAGCGAACAGAGCTGTCCAAATCCCATGTGTGTGAAAACAAAGCCCGATTATACGCACCAGCGCCCAGAGTCTATCTAATATCAGAGAGGGTGTGGGGTAAAGGGTGGGTGGCGGTGGGGGGGGGGGGCAATGTGATTGTGTCGATATTAGTTCAGCGATTCTTTCAATAGACGCTCCTGATCTCTGATCGGTCATCGCACACACATCGGCCATCTGCATGATGGGATTGCATTTCCGGTTACTTGGCGCTTACGCATGCGTACGTGACTCACTCTGAGCACCATGGACGCTTTCATTGTGTCAATGTTCTCGGTCGGTTTTTATTTGCTAACAGCCATCCGTTCTATAGTGTAGTAATATCGTCCCCAGACGACATCGGGATGAATGAGGAACAGTTTTCTACTTTTCTGCCCTCGTAACTGTCACTTCGTGCAAGTTTACTTTCATAAACCTAGTCCTTCCCCTTTCGAGACGTTTAGCAGGTGATACAATTATAATAATGTGTTTAATCGGCAAATACGCATCGGCCAACGAAGTGATGGAGCAATGTGATCACAATGTCATGTAGTGTACATGCCCTAATGACGACACTCCCGCCACCCATCCACCCCGACCCCCTTCTCTCTTAGAGATCTAACTGGGCCCGTCACTGATTGGCTGAGAAGTAGGAGCAACAGATGGCGTTGTGAGCCCTGTGGCCGGGCACGCCTGTGTCTGTACACACAGAGCGTGGTTCGTGGTGTGGCCACGCCGGGCTCTGGCAGCCCGGAGTACATTGTACGTGGCTTGTTGGACAACAGCATACCATGGCCCATAACAGAACCATGAGCCAAGTGACGCTATGGGCATCAACCAAACCTTGTTAGGCCATAGGTCGGGGTGGCTATGTCAAAGGTCATGTCATGGCTGTCCATATGCCATAGGTAATGGTGGCTATGTCATAGGTTAGGGTGGCTACATCATAGGTCAGGGTGGCTATGTTCGCCCATGGGTCAGTCATGCGCAGATCAGGGTTGCCATGTCCGGCCATGGGTTAGTGTCATGCCATAGCTCAGGGTGGCGCTGTCCGGCCATGGCTTAGTGTCATGCCATGGGTCAGGGTGGCGCTGTCCGGCCATGGGTCAGTGCCATGCCATAGGTCAGGGTGGCGCTGTCCGGCCATGGGTCAGTGTCAGGCCATCGGTCAGGGTGGCTATGTCCGGCCATTTGTAAGTGTCATGGCATAGGTCAGGGTGGCTGTCCGGCCATTTGTAAGTGTCATGGCATAGGTCAGGGTGGCTGTCCGGCCATGGGTCAGTGTCAGGCCATAGGTCAGGGTGGCTATGTCCGGCCATTTGTAAGTGTCATGGCATAGGTCAGGGTGGCTGTCCGGCCATTTGTAAGTGTCATGGCATAGGTCAGGGTGGCTGTCCGGCCATGGCTTAGTGTCATGCCATGGGTCAGGGTGGCGCTGTCCGGCCATGGGTCAGTGCCATGCCATAGGTCAGGGTGGCGCTGTCCGGCCATGGGTCAGTGTCAGGCCATCGGTCAGGGTGGCTATGTCCGGCCATTTGTAAGTGTCATGGCATAGGTCAGGGTGGCTGTCCGGCCATTTGTAAGTGTCATGGCATAGGTCAGGGTGGCTGTCCGGCCATGGGTTAGTGTCATGCCATTGGTCAGGGTGGCTGTCCGGCCATGGGTTAGTGTCAGGCCATAGGTCAGGGTGGCTGTCCGGCCATGGGTTAGTGTCAGGCCATAGGTCAGGGTGGCTGTCCGGCCATGGGTTAGTGTCAGGCCATAGGTCAGGGTGGCTGTCCGGCCATGGGTTAGTGTCATGCCATAGGTCAGGGTGGCTGTCCGGCCATGGGTTAGTGTCAGGCCATAGGTCAGGGTGGCTGTCCGGCCATGGGTTAGTGTCAGGCCATAGGTCAGGGTGGCTGTCCGGCCATGGGTTAGTGTCATGCCATAGGTCAGGGTGGCTGTCCGGCCATGGCTTAGTGTCATGCCATTGGTCAGGGTGGCTGTCCGGCCATGGGTTAGGGCCATGCCATTGGTCAGGGTGGCGGTCCGGCCATGGGTTAGGGCCATGCCATTGGTCAGGGTGGCGGTCCGGCCATGGCTTAGCGTCATGGCATAGCTCGGGGTGGCTGTCCGGCTATGGCTTAGTGTCATGGCATAGGTCAGCGTGGCTGTCCGGCTATGGCTTAGTGTCATGCCATAGGTCAGGGTGGCTGTCCGGCTATGGCTTAGTGTCATGCCATAGGTCAGGGTGGCTGTCCGGCTATGGCTTAGTGTCATGCCATAGGTCAGGGTGGCTGTCCGGCCATGGGTTAGGGCCATGCCATAGGCCAGGGTGGCTGTCCGGCCATGGCTTAGTGTCATGCCATTGGTCAGGGTGGCTGTCCGGCTATGGGTTAGGGCCATGCCATAGGTCAGGGTGGCTGTCCGGCCATGGGTTAGGGCCATGCCATTGGTCAGGGTGGCTGTCCGGCCATGGCTTAGTGTCATGCCATTGGTCAGGGTGGCTGTCCGGCCATGGGTTAGGGCCATGCCATTGGTCAGGGTGGCGGTCCGGCCATGGGTTAGGGCCATGCCATTGGTCAGGGTGGCGGTCCGGCCATGGCTTAGCGTCATGGCATAGCTCGGGGTGGCTGTCCGGCTATGGCTTAGTGTCATGGCATAGGTCAGCGTGGCTGTCCGGCTATGGCTTAGTGTCATGCCATAGGTCAGGGTGGCTGTCCGGCTATGGCTTAGTGTCATGCCATAGGTCAGGGTGGCTGTCCGGCTATGGCTTAGTGTCATGCCATAGGTCAGGGTGGCGGTCCGGCCATGGCTTAGCGTCATGGCATAGGTCAGGGTGGCTGTCCGGCCATGGCTTAGTGTCATGCCATAGGTCAGGGTGGCTGTCCGGCCATGGGTTAGGGCCATGCCATTGGTCAGGGTGGCGGTCCGGCCATGGCTTAGCGTCATGGCATAGGTCAGGGTGGCTGTCCGGCCATGGCTTAGTGTCATGCCATAGGTCAGGGTGGCTGTCCGGCCATGGGTTAGGGCCATGCCATTGGTCAGGGTGGCGGTCCGGCCATGGCTTAGCGTCATGGCATAGCTCGGGGTGGCTGTCCGGCCATGGGTTAGTGGCATGCCATAGGTCAGGGTGGCGGTCCGGCCATGGCTTAGTGTCATGGCATAGGTCAGCGTGGCTGTCCGGCCATGGGTTAGTGTCATGCCATAGGTCAGGGTGGCTGTCCGGCTATGGCTTAGTGTCATGCCATAGGTCAGGGTGGCTGTCCGGCCATGGGTTAGTGTCATGCCATAGGTCAGGGTGGCTGTCCGGCCATGGGTTAGTGTCATGCCATAGGTCAGGGTGGCTGTCCGGCTATGGGTTAGGGCCATGCCATAGGTCAGGGTGGCTGTCCGGCTATGGCTTAGTGTCATGGCATAGATCAAAGTGGCTGTCCGGCCATGGGTTATGGCCATGCCATAGGTCAGGGTGGCTGTCCGGCCATGGGTTATGGCCATGCCATAGGTCAGGGTGGCTGTCCGGCCATGGGTTAGGGCCATGCGATAGGTCAGGGTGGCTGTCCGGCCATGGGTTAGGGCCATGCCATAGGTCAGGGTGGCTGTCCGGCCATGGGTTAGGGCCATGCGATAGGTCAGGGTGGCTGTCCGGCCATTTGTAAGTGTCATGGCATAGATCAGGGTGGCTGTCCGGCCATGGGTTAGGGCCATGCCATAGGTCAGGGTGGCTGTCCGGCCATGGGTTAGGGCCATGCCATAAGTCAGGGTGGCTGTCCGGCCATGGCTTAGCGTCATGCCATTGGTCAGGGTGGCTGTCCGGCCATGGGTTAGGGCCATGCCATAAGTCAGGGTGGCTGTCCGGCCATGGCTTAGCGTCATGCCATTGGTCAGGGTGGCGGTCCGGCCATGGCTTAGCGTCATGCCATTGGTCAGGGTGGCTGTCCGGCCATGGGTTAGTGTCATGGCATAGCTCAGGGTGGCTGTCCGGCCATGGGTTAGGGCCATGCCATAGGTCAGGGTGGCTGTCCGGCCATGGGTTAGTGTCATGGCATAGGTCAGGGTGGCTGTCCGGCCATGGGTTAGTGTCATGGCATAGGTCAGGGTGGCTGTCCGGCCATGGGTTAGTGTCATGGCATAGCTCGGGGTGGCTGTCCGGCCATGGGTTAGGGCCATGCCATAGGTCAGGGTGGCTGTCCGGCCATGGGTTAGTGTCATGGCATAGCTCGGGGTGGCTGTCCGGCCATGGGTTAGGGCCATGCTATAGGTCAGGGTGGCTGTCCGGCCATGGGTTAGTGTCATGGCATAGCTCGGGGTGGCTGTCCGGCCATGGGTTAGTGTCATGCCATAGGTCAGGGTGGCTGTCCGGCCATGGGTTAGGGCCATGCCATAGGTCAGGGTGGCTGTCCGGCCATGGGTTAGTGTCATGCCATAGGTCAGGGTGGCTGTCCGGCTATGGGTTAGGGCCATGCCATAGGTCAGGGTGGCTGTCCGGCTATGGCTTAGTGTCATGGCATAGATCAGGGTGGCTGTCCGGCCATGGGTTAGGGCCATGCCATAGGTCAGGGTGGCTGTCCGGCCATGGGTTAGTGTCATGCCATAGGTCAGGGTGGCTGTCCGGCTATGGGTTAGTGTCATGCCATAGGTCAGGGTGGCTGTCCGGCCATGGGTTAGGGCCATGCCATAGGTCAGGGTGGCTGTCCGGCCATGGGTTAGTGTCATGCCATAGGTCAGGGTGGCTGTCCGGCCATGGGTTAGTGTCATGCCATAGGTCAGGGTGGCTGTCCGGCTATGGGTCAGTGTCATATCATGGGTTAGACGAGTGGTGGATCGTACGTCATAGTGGTAGCTTAAGCTCACCAAGAAGCTCTCCAGTCGTCCCCCTCAACTGGTCCAGACGCCCGAGCAATAGACGACACGACGGCGTGTCTGCAGTTAGTCTGCTTAGTGATTCAATAAGACCTAATGCTAACTACATGGAGTAATGAGCTACGGGAAGCCGTTTGGACCATTAACTGTAGTTCAGAGAAGACCACAAATGGCGGATAACCGGCGGCGAGTTGCAATGACAATAGCGCCAGCGTCATCGGGTTTCGTAACGAGGGGATAGAGTACATCAAGGGGTCAGCGAAACATACAGCGCTCCCTGCCGGACACTCTCGGGCTGTGTCCATTCTAACGTCTGGCCATAGACGAGGAGGGTAGGGTAAGATGGTCCCGGGGAAGGGGGGTGGGGGGTGGGGGGGGGGGCAGGGATCTGATGTCCCGGAGCACGTGCCCACTATTTGCCACCCTTCCCCGCGGTAACAGGAGTCTGACACCAGAGAACGTCCACATCATTGGCTATAAATCTTTGCCGACCAACAGCCTGGCGGATTAATCTCCTAGCAAGCAATGTGTCACGGAGTGTCCGCCCCCAGCAGCCATTGCCCCCGGAAGGGTCACGTGTATACCTACGTCATCGTTTATGTTTTTGCTTTGTTTGTTTTTGAGGGGGATGGGGAGGAATGTGGGTGGGTCTGTGTTGCTTGTCGCCGGCGAATTGGTGGTCACCATTTGCCTTTTTATCCGGAGTGCTACAGCGCGCTGCCGCGAGTTGTACGTCAGTCTACAGGACGACTGTGGTCCAAGCTGCAGGGAGCGGACGTCAACCGGGATAGACACTCCGGAAGTACAGCTCACGGAGCGGACGTCAGCCGGGATAGACACTCCGGAAGTACAGCGCCAGGGAGGGCCAAGGGTCACGTGTTACTAACTATAGGTCGCTTATATTTGTATTGCCTGGAGAGCGGGAAATATAAACCTCTGAATACCAGCACGTGTCTTTAAAAAAATTTAACGACGATGGCGGCGCTCGTTGCCCTGTTGCTTGTTTGGCTGCAGGGAGTATCCACGGCGGCGGAAGGTAAATCCAGCAAAGGTAAGTCACGTGGTGCGGTCCAATTTACAGGTAGGAAGGGGACAAACATGATACCATGACAACAATGATACACATGTATTTGACCAGGACTCAACTTCCGGTGTGTTTGTAAGAATTGTTTGTTTCACGAGGTTATCAACGTTGACAGACACATGCGAATGGCCACCTCACCTAAGTTTTGAATGTAAAGGTAAAAATAACACTGCAAGTAATCTCATTGTGGCTGAACAAAAACGATATTTGTAAAGGCTGTCCAAGACCGGATGTGTGTGCAGCGTGTGGTGTCGCTATTCCGATGAGAGTGCTGCATGGGGCGACATACTGTGATCTCCCCTCCCCCTCTGGGACTATTACTAAGCCCCGTATCATAGCACACGGTCATAACACGGTCATAATAGTTGTGGGTTGTTTTGTCCCCGTCGAATCCCCGGCCGTACGTGCCCTGACCTTTGACCTTATTTCTCTGTGACGTCACGCAGATCTACGTAATGAGCTCCAGAAGACGTTGTTTGCGGATTACGATTCCGAGCTGCTGCCTCACTGTAACGGGACAACACTTCCGGTTAAAGTGTCTCTGGATATCTCGCTCAGAGGAATTCTGGATGTGGTACGTTACTATGATAACCGGTGCTGTGGTTAGCGATTCAAATGTCAGAATCATTTTTGTCAAAAGGAAAAACATTTCACACTTAAAAGCCCTAAATGTCCAATATTTATCTTTTTCTTCATGCGTAGTGCCTTCTTCCTTTTTCATATTCTTCACTTCTTCTGTTACTATTCTGTTTCTCTCTTCCTCTGTCTCTAGCATGTTCCTCATTTTCTCTGTTTATACCATAGGCTGGAGTGGCTCGTTCGCAACCATGTTCTCTGTTTATACCATAGGCTGGAGTGGCTCGTTCGCAACCATGTTCTCTGTTTATACCATAGGCTGGAGTGGCTCGTTCTCAACCATGTTCTTCACTTCCTGTCTCCACACGGTTCTTCACTTCCTGTCTCCACACTGTTCTTCACTTCCTGTTTCTACACTGTTCTTTACTTCATTTACCTCGACCTGTTCTTGCTTTCTTCTCTCTCTACCTTATTCTGTTTTTGTTTGCTCTTTCTCTCTCTCTTTTTGTTTCACCGTAACAAAGTCACACATCAAATGAAACCATCATATCACATAAATGGGTGCCACTTAGATATAAAGGATAACATGTTTTCACCATCGCTGATGCACAGTTCTATTTTAAAATAAAACAAAATAGTGTTCTGGACCCCCTGGAGATTAGGGATTTCATTAAGCCATTTACATCTAAAAACATATCTCTTCGTAATTAAACAAATATGATTAATAAGTCGCTCATGCGATGAGTGTTCTAACCTTAATAAACAGGATTGACGCGTTGGAGTCAGATATGTCAAGCATATGTCATTTAACCAATCAAATACCCTGAACCATAAACTTACATGAATACAATCAAAAAGTAAGTGCTGCATAGTTTCAGCCTCAGTCCCACAAAAAGAACATTTCTCCGAGTCTATGATTTTACACTGATGCAAAAACTGATTTGTGACCAATGCTAAATTCAGTAACAGGAACTGAAAGCTTCTGTTTTTTCTTAAATCGTACAGTGCAGATGTACAACTGTAGCTTAAAGACTTGACAGCTTAAAGCTTAAAGACAGTAACTTATAACTATAAGTGTATGAAACGCGCCGTTCTTCTTATTAAAGTCGCCCACTCGCGAGTTAAGTTACCTAGTTTTTTACCTCACGTCATTACTTAGTGTCTCCAGTCTCGCGGTATGCAGCGGACAAGACTATAGAAATCAACAAAGTTAATATTTGTTTGATATTTCTTTCTAAATTCTTCCCATCCTAACAGGACGCCATGTTCATCAAGTATATCATTAATAAAGACAACTCCCTTCGTGACAATTTCGTCTCTTCTGCTATTCAGATTTGGGTTTTTCATAAAATAGGTATTCCAAATTGGATATTCTAAAACATTAATATGTTCATTTTGTGTTCCCAAGAATTTTCTCCATGCCTTAAAGACACCCCAAAAAGGGGTTTGATGTCAAAGAGAATTCATTCAGAGAAATGGCATCTAAGTCCCAACATAATATAGGTATTCCAAATTGGATATTCTAAAACATTAATATGTTCATTTTGTGTTCCCAAGAATTTTCTCCATGCCTTAAAGACACCCCAAAAAGGGGTTTGATGTCAAAGAGAATTCATTTAGAGAAATGGCATCTAAGTCCCAACATAATATTTTATCACTACAAATAATTTTACAAAACAATTGCTGCCACGCCCCATCATTTAGTACGAGTCTTCGTATCCAACTAATTTTGAGTGCGAACATCATAGAGTCTATGCGAGGGAAGCTAATGCCCCCAAGATCGACTGATTGTACCATTTTAGACATGGCAACTCTAGGTTTATTTTTATTCCACACGAATTCCCGAGTTAGACGATTAATTATGTTCAGATAATATTTACCAGGTATAGGCAGAACAGACAAAACGCGCATTAGTTTAGGCAGAGCGATACCCTTTACTACAGTACTTCTACCTCTTAAGGACAAATTTCGCCTGCTACACACAACGAATACACCTTCAAATTGCGCTAGCACGCGACTCTAATTACTACCAACCATAACTCTCACATTAACATTAAACTTCATACCGAGTAAAGTAAACTCCTCAGACCCAGTAAAATTTAGATCGGTACATAGGGTTTGGCGATCTTTAGTAATTATGCCTAAGCAGACAGCTTTAGTTTTATCAACATTTACTTACAAACGGGACATTTTTTTGAACATTTCCAGAACCCGTAATGCATTTTTAATACTCTTCGCTTCCGTCTAGCAACAAAAAAGTGTCATCTGCGTATGGTCCTATTTTAAACTCTTGGTCCAAGATTTGTATACCCTTAATTGATTTGTCATTTTTTATAAACGTAGCCAGTGGTTCAATAGACAAAATAAATAAATACGGTGACAGTGGATCACCCTGTCTACAGCCGCGCCCTAATGAAAAAAACTGGGAAAAAACACCGTTGTTTATAACACAACTGCAGACATCCTTATAAAGTATTCTAATCCAATTAATAAAAGATATACCAAGACCGTTCGTATCTACCACGTTATCCACATAATTCATTACAGTGGTGCCATGTCCACCGATTTCACGAATTACCAGTGGTGCCATGTCCATCCATTAAACAACAT
Source organism: Arenicola marina (assembly GCA_964019135.1). Taxonomy (NCBI): domain Eukaryota; kingdom Metazoa; phylum Annelida; class Polychaeta; family Arenicolidae; genus Arenicola; species Arenicola marina. The sequence goes on from OZ025255.1 coordinate 42,365,381, forward strand.
TACAGTGGTGCCATGTCCACCGATTTCACGAATTACCAGTGGTGCCATGTCCATCCATTAAACAACATTACAGTGGTGCCATGTCCACCGATTTCACGAATTACCAGTGGTGCCATGTCCATCCATTAAACAACATTACAGTGGTGCCATGTCCATCCATTAAACAACATTACAGTGGTGTAATGTCCACCGACTAATGCCCTGAACGTCCTGTTTTAATCCTTCTGGGGAACGGGCAGCCAGGCCTCTTGGGCACACTCAGTTATTGTTGACATAATACAGCTCTGTTGTTTTTGTTATAGGATGAGCCCCGCCAAGTGGTTACCGCAGCCGTCTGGCTCAGATGGGTAGGTCTGCTTGTGTTTGTCTCCATGTCTACATACGTCGGTCTGTCGCACTGTCATGGCAAGAGTGTCTCTGTCACCACCCAGTAGCAAACAACCATATTCCCTTAGGATGCAACAGTGGTACGATACATACCAGATACGATTGTGCCCCAGGTACGATTCGACCTCAACCAGCGAACGAATGATGCTTGAAATCCTGTTTTTTATGCGGCAATGGAACGTGGTTTTCAACTTAAGCAAAACTCAGCCAATTATCTTGTAATTAAGAGTGAAATATAGTTTACCTCTCGTAGGAGAACTTATCTCTGTCCTTGGCAGTTATGAAGTTTTCGAATTTTGCTAAAGGAAATTTCTTGCTCTTGTCGAAGCTATAATTCCTATTCAAGGGAAAAACATTTTCAAGGCGTTTTTGGCCTATATCCGTTTTAATATAATTCTGGAATGACTTTTTCTAACCGAAAACAGACTATGCCCCCTCCCCCCCCCCCTCCTCCTCTTTTCACCGTTTCCTTGTCATGACTGAACGTATCCTTCCGTCCTGCTCACTGTCAACCCATACTACCCTTAGTATGGCAATTGAGCGCCTGAAGTGCACTGAAAACCACTTTTGACACTCAATCTCGACTTTCGTTCAGTCATTTTATGTCCCTCAGATTTCTCCCCAAACTAGCTTCTTGATCTTCGAAGCATACGTTGCGCACACATAAAGTTGCACGTCCGTTGACATCATTTTGACATAAGCACCTAGTCGGGCCGAAAACCTCAAAACTAAGACATATTAATATACTAGCATATCTTTCTGGATACAGACGTGGCAGGACTGCCGCCTGACCTGGAATCCGGATAGCCACCAAGACCAGAAGACCTTGATCCTGCCATTTGATCGCTTTTGGATCCCGGACATCACTCTCTACGACAGGTGACGTATGTCCACTTCTGGATCCCGGACATCACTCTCTACGACAGGTGAAGTATGTCCACTTCTGGATCCCGGACATCAATCTCTACGACAGGTGACGTATGTCCACTTCTGGATCCCGGACATCACTCTCTACGACAGGTGGACAGGTAACGTATGTCCACTTCTGGATCCCGGACATCACTCTCTACGACAGGTGACGTATGTCCACTTCTGGATCCCGGACATCACTCTCTACGACAGGTGACGTATGTCCACTTCTGGATCCCGGACATCACTCTCTACGACAGGTGACGTATGTCCACTTCTGGATCCCGGACATCACTCTCTACGACAGGTCACGCATGTCTACTTCTGGACCCCGGACATCACTCTCTACGACAGGCGACGTATGTCCACTTCTGGATCCCGGACATCACTCTCTACTACAGGTGACGTATGTCCACTTCTGGATCCCGGACATCACTCTCTACGACAGGTGATGTATGTCCACTTCTGGATCCCGGACATCACTCTCTACTACAGGTGACGTATGTCCTCTTCTGGATTCCCGGACATCACTCTCTACGACAGGTGACGTATGTCCACTTCTGGATCCCGGACATCACTCTCTACGACAGGTGACGTATGTCCACTTCTGGATCCCGGACATCACTCTCTACGACAGGTGACGTATGTCGACTTCTGGATCCCAGACATGACGTATGTCCACATCGGACACCCGTGATATAGTCTGTGCATTGTTGCACAAGTGGCACCTTGTCTCACCGTTGCAGATTTCTTGGCGAGCGGCTGTGTCAAGACAATGCAAGATAAATTTAAATGGTTCTCGTCACTAGAAGGCAGCCAGATACAAACAGTAATCGAGTCAGGTGAGAACCATTTTTCGCGAATTAAACTCACGGCAGGAAGCAATCGCCTGCTCCAGGAACAGAACCGTAAACGTTATGACGGGCGTCTGGTATGGTAAGCTAATCCAACCCCTGGCGGTAAACGTTATGACTACTAGTGCCACCATTTGTCAATATATGTGTTTGTGGCCTTAACGCTGCGTGTTCACGTATCTCAGTCGTCCATAGCACAGTGGGTAGCGCATTGACCTGCAGAGCTGCACATCGCCTCTCTGTGCCCCCCCAGCATGTATCACCTACATATAGGGGGGGGGGGGGTCATGTTTCCAGATCACGAATCAAACAGTTCTTTAATCACAGTTCACGGTGAATTAAAAGACGAACTCCCTGCATACAATAATGATGGCGGATATATTATATAAAATGGCGGTTTCCATATTTCCGATTATTTAAAAATCAGTCGACAATAAATGGAAATCTTTGATCACGAGGGTCGGCTAATGCCTAATTCCCAGTTCACGAGGAATTATTTTCCTCATTCCCAGTTCACGGTGAAATTAAAAGCTCATTTCCGAGGAATCCCCCCCCCCCCTCCCCCAAAAAAAAATTACCCGCCGTTCCAGCCATCGCCCTGGTTAATACAATGTGAACACACATTCATTCCCCTCTCAGACATATATTCATGAAATCCCCCCTTTCAGCAGTACGGGAGGCTACTTCGAAGGAGTGGACAAGTTCCGACCGGTGCTGAATGCCTCGGGGTCGATCACCCTGATGGCACCGGTCATCCTCACCTTCACCTGCAAGATGGACATCACTTACTTCCCTCTGGACCTGCAGCGATGCCCCCTCAAGTTTGCCTCCTGGTCACATACCGGCGCGGACATCGACGTCGTCAACCTGCGAACATCCGGGGACCTGACCAACTACGCCGACAACGGCGAGTGGGCGCTGATAGGGCTACCGGCGCGCCGCCTGGAGGAGAAGTACCCGTGCTGCGAGGATCCATTCCCCGCGGTCATCTTTACGCTCATCTTCCGGCGTCAGAGTCTGTACTACTTCTTCAACCTGGTCATGCCCTGTATTCTCATCTCGGCCATCTCCACCCTGGTGTTCTACCTGCCGCCCGAGAGCGGGGAGAAGGTGTCCCTGGGGATCACAGTGCTGCTGTCTCTCTGTGTCTTCATGTTGATGGTGTCCGAGAGAATGCCGGCCACGTCAGACACCGTGCCTCTCATTGGTAAGTCGTCAGACACCGCGCCTCTCATTGGTAACTCGTCAGACACCGTGCCTCTCATTCGTAAGTCGTCAAACACCGTGCCTCTCATTGGTATGTCGTCAGACACCGTGCCTCTCATTGGTAAGTCGTCAGACACCGTGCCTCTCATTGGTAAGTCGTCAGACACCGCGCCTCTCATTGGTAACTCGTCAGACACCGTGCCTCTCATTGGTAAGTCGTCAGACACCGCGCCTTTCACTGGTATGTCGTCAGACACCGTGCCTCTCATTGGTAAGTCGTCAGACACCGTGCCTCTCATTGGTAAGTCGTCAAACACCGTGCCTCTCATTGGTAAGTTGTCAGACACCAAGCCTCTCATTGGTTAGTCGCCAGACACCGTGCCTCTCATTGGTAAGTCGTCAAACACCGTGCCTCTCATTGGTAACTCGTCAGACATCGTGTCTCTCATTGGTAAGTCGTCAGACACCGTGCCTCTCATTGGTAACTCGTCAGACACCGTGCCTCTCATTGGTAAGTCGTCTGATACCGTGCCTCTCATTGGTAAGTCGTCAGACACCGTGCCTCTCATTGGTAAGTCGTCTGATACAGTGCCTCTCATTGGTAAGTCGTCAGACACCGTGCCTCTCATTGGTAAATCGTCTGATACCGTGCCTCTCATTGGTAAGTCGTCAGACACCGTGCCTCTCATTGGTAACTCGTCAGACACCGTGCCTCTCATTGGTAAGTCGTCAGACACCGTGCCTCTCATTGGTAAGTCGTCAAACACCGCGCCTTTCACTGGTATGTCGTCAGACACCGTGCCTCTCATTGGTAAGTCGTCAGACACCGCGCCTTTCACTGGTATGTCGTCAGACACCGTGCCTCTCATTGGTAACTCGTCAGACATCGTGCCTCTCATTGGTAAGTCGTCAAACACCGTGCCTCTCATTGGTAACTCGTCAGACATCGTGCCTCTCATTGGTAAGTCGTCAGACACCGTGCCTCTCATTGGTAACTCGTCAGACACCGTGCCTCCCATTGGTAAGTCGTCTGATACCGTGCCTCTCATTGGTAAGTCGTCAGACACCGTGCCTGTCATTGGTAACTCGTCAGACACCGTGCCTCTCATTGGTAAGTCGTCAGACACCGTGCCTCTCATTGGTAAGTCGTCAAACACCGCGCCTTTCACTGGTATGTCGTCAGACACCGTGCCTCTCATTGGTAAGTCGTCAAACACCGCGCCTTTCACTGGTATGTCGTCAGACACCGTGCCTCTCATTGGTAAGTCGTCAGACACCGTGCCTCTCATTGGTAAGTCGTCAGACACCGTGCCTCTCATTGGTAAGTCGTCAGACACCGTGCCTCTCATTGGTAAGTCGTCTGATACCGTGCCTCTCATTGGTAAGTCGTCTGATACCGTGCCTCTCATTGGTAAGTCGTCTGATACCGTGCCTCTCATTGGTAAGTCGTCTGATACCGTGCCTCTCATTGGTAAGTCGTCTGATACCGTGCCTCTCATTGGTAAGTCGTCAGATACCGTGCCTCTCATTGGTAAGTCGTCAGACACCGTGCCTCTCATTGGTAAGTCGTCAGATACCGCGCCTCTCATTGGTAAGTCGTCAGATACCGTGCCTTTCATTGGCAACCGTTCCATAGTCATCCCTCAGTTGGGAAATTTTCTCGTAACAAATAGTTAAAATGGTAATAAGCTTACTGATTTTGATTCTCTGTTATTTTAACGCTGAAAATATATAAATAAATATAATTATTAATAAATACGTGCTAGTGAAAAAATTATATCATTGATGTTCATCTAGAACTTGACATCTGACCTCTGACCTCTGACCTCTGACCTCTGACAGCGCAGTACTTCGCCGCCATCATTATCCTGGTGACGTGTTCCTGCCTGCTGACGGTGGTGACGCTGCACGTGCACCACAAGGGTGCGGGGGGTCTGGAGGTGCCCGAGTGGATCAAGGTCGTGGTGCTCGACTGGCTGGGGGTGCTCACCTACCGGCACAGCCTCCGCTTCCAGGAGAGGAAACAGGTCAGCCAACGCTGAGGAGGGAGGGGGGGAGGGAGCGGGGGGTGGGGGTGCTCACCTACCGGCACAGCCTCCGCTACCAGGAGAGGAAACAGGTCAGCCAACGCTGAGGGGGGAGGGAGGGGGGGGGGTGCTCACCTACCGGCACAGCTTCCGCTACCAGAAGAGGAAACAGGTCAGCCAACGCTGAGGGGGGGGGGAGGGAACGGGGGGTGGGGGTGCTCACCTACCGGCACAGCCTCCGCTACCAGGAGAGGAAACAGGTCAGCCAACGCTGAGGGGGGGGAGGGAGCGGGGGGTGGGGGTGCTCACCTACCGGCACAGCCTCCGATACCAGAAGAGGAAACAGGTGAGCCAACGCTGAAAGGGGAGGGAGGGGGGGGGGGGTGCTCACCTACCGGCACAGCTTCCGCTACCAGAAGAGGAAACAGGTCAGCCAACGCTGAGGGGGGACCGGGGGGAGGGGGGGTGCTCACCTACCGGCACAGCCTCCGCTACCAGGAGAGGAAACAGGTCAGCCAAAGCTGAGAGGGGAGGGAGGGGGGGGGGGGTGTGCTTACCTACCGGCACAGCTTCCGCTACCAGAAGAGGAAACAGGTCAGCCAACGCTGAGGGGGGAGGGAGGGGGGGGGGTGCTCACCTACCGGCACAGCCTCCGCTACTAAGAGAGGAAACGGGTCAGACAACGCTGATGGGTGGAGGGAGTGGGGTGGGTTTGGGAGGACGGGGTGCTGGTTTTACGTTTTACGTAAGCCTCCGCTACCAGGAGAGGAAACAGGTCAGCCAAAGCTGAGGGGGGACCGGGGGGAGGGGGGGGTGCTCACCTACCGGCACAGCCTCCGCTACCAGGAGAGGAAACAGGTCAGCCAACGCTGAGGGGGGGAGGGAGCGGGGGTGGGGGGTGCTCACCTACCGGCACAGCCTCCGCTACCAGGAGAGGAAACAGGTCAGCCAAAGCTGAGGGGGGACCGGGGGGAGGGGGGGTGCTCACCTACCGGCACAGCCTCCGCTACCAGGAGAGGAAACAGGTCAGCCAACGCTGAGGGCGGGAGGGAGCGGGGGTGGGGGTGCTCACCTACCGGCACAGCCTCCGCTACCAGGAGAGGAAACAGGTCAGCCAAAGCTGAGAGGGGAGGGAGGGGGGGAGGGGTGCTTACCTACCGGCACAGCTTCCGCTACCAGAAGAGGAAACAGGTCAGCCAACGCTGAGGGGGGCGGGAGGGGGGGTGGTGCTCACCTACCGGCACAGCTTCCGCTACTAAGAGAGGAAACAGGTCAGACAACGCTGATGGGTGGAGGGAGTGGGGTGGGTTTGGGAGGACGGGGTGCTGGTTTTACGTGCATCATTCAGTGATATGCTGGGTGGGTGAGATGGGGGGAGGGGGGGGGGGGCTACGTGGTGGATGTAAATGGTGAGCAGCATGTAGATGTTGGTGTAAATGATCACTTGATTGAAGTTACTTAAGTAGAATACAAGGTACATGAAAAAAATATCCAGTAAATAAATAGATTACTTAGTCCAAACTAAGTTAACAAACTCAAACTTAATGTTAACTGAAATCAGTGAAGCATACATCTCAGTTACAGACTAATGATTGTACTTAGACGTAACCCACATGACCAACATAACGTCCGTATCCAGATTGATGAGGGCCCCCTAGACACCAACAACCACAACGCTCCGGACGTGGACACCAACAGCTGCGAGTTCCGGAGATCAGGACGCCGGTCACGTGAGTCGGCCAGCCGGAAGTCCTTTCACGGCCGAGTGTCTCGCCACAGCTCCAGACAACACCAGCGGTGGGACCCCTTCAACGGGGGATTCGGCCTTGACCTCGATCCCGAAGGCGACTGCGACCGGACGAAAAAGGACTCGGGAAATGACGTGGACGGGAAGATAGTTCGGAGCCTGCTGGCCAAGCAGGTAGCGAGTCTGCGAGAGATTGAGGACTGTTTTGAAGGTCAGGAGAATGACCTGAGGGTGGCGCTCGAGTGGCGCCGCGTGGCCATGGTTCTCGATCGGTTCTTCCTCGTCGTTATGTTCATCGGGAACATCGTCGCCAGCTCCGTCATCCTGCTGCAGCGCCCCCCAGCGATGGACCTGGAAATCGAAGGCTTGTCATCTAGATGATCCATGTATCCATTTATGTTTTGGGTGGTTTGAGTTTGTCGATGATATATCCATGTTGTCGTTAATCCATAGATTTAGTTTCACTTTACAAAACTTTCCCTTCTCCGATTGCCATCTTTCATACGGGTGACCAGTTGACCCCAGCTGACTTGTCCTAGTAGTAATTTGCATGCCGGGAAGCTTTGAACTCATAAATAAGGTCGCACGCCGGCCAGTTGCTCTCTCTCACTTCATTTGTCACGGGAAAGCGGTTTTGACCCTCTCCGGGTCCTCACGGCAGCTTCACCTGTGGTCGAGGTAGAGGGCTGGTGACGGCTTGAAACCTTGTCTTAAGGTATGTTCTTTAAATTAGTTGACTTTATATTACATTGCTTAGGTAACTGGCATGCATGTGCTGGTGTCTCATGTGGATTTGGGGCTATAAACAGTGCCATGCTGTGTTTAAAGAGGGGCGTGTCTTATCAGCAATCTGTCAGTTGGTGAGTTTGGCCCTTGAACGTGGTTAACATGAATTATCTCGATGTTATTTAATGGCATAGTAATTATAGTGAATATAGACTAATTTTAAGTTCCTTTTCTGGTTATTTTCTCTACTTTCGACCTCAAAACATTGGCCATATGCCGGCCATCTCCGTGTAGTCTTGGTTAGTTCAATAGACTGTGTCCTGCTTCCATAGTTTTTTAATCCCTTATGTTAGTAATTACACGTCTGTCTGCTTTGTCATACTTATGTAAAATGTGTGTCTATAGTCAGTGGTTATCTGTAAGTTGTCTTTTTCCGTGATCCTTGTCTTCAGGGAAATAAATTTGCCGAGCATTCAATCCAGCACGTGGTTTGCTTTTATTTCTGACGCCCTGCCACATTTGGAGCCCGATGTGGGGCTCCATTGTAACGGCGTGGGCCGGTTTGGTCCCCAGCGGGAGTCGAACTCACGATCTCTCCAGTCAACCACTCTACCTCTTCGGCTAGAGGGATCACCCCTCTAGCCGAGGCTAGTAGGAATGGTTTGACTCACTGCTACATATATGTGTACATAATGTGTACGTTCGGTGTACATGATTTCTGCAGCGTTCTGTCTTATAACGATACCTTGTGGCGGCCCTATAGTCGGTGGGAATATGACAGTTGAGAGGACAACTGGGGGAAGATGATGTGACAGGGGACGGGATGAAATGATAAGGAATTCTAACTAGGCTGAGGACCTATATATTTATCATACGTATCTGATCCATATCAGCGACGGTGTACACGCTCTATCCCTTCAGTACACGGCGGGATACACGCTCTATCCCTTCAGTACACGGCGGTGTACACAAGTCCCGGGCCGGTAAAAATTCATCGTTTAGCTGATGACTCGTTATCATCAAAGATATTAGTTTTTATCTTTGATATCATATGAGTTCAACGGTGTGTTACTAATGTATATACCCAAGCGGCAAGAATAAAACCTTTCACGAAGCACTGTATTTGGCGAAGCGTAGTTTGTTTAAGCGTAGGCCCACGTAGCCTGAAAACAACACGTTACTGTCGTAAGACTGTTGGGAAAGGGACGACAGTAATGTCTTGTTTTCGGGCTTTAAGGCGTACGCTGGCGCGTGTATTGACCTCCACAAATCCAGGATTCAGGTGGGGGGTGGGGGAGCTGGAATGGAGGCAGGGGCGGATCCAGGGGGTGGTCGAGGGGGTCCGCCCCCCCCCTTCCCTTTTTGAGGAAGAATGCCGTTTTTCCATGCAATATTTTGGCCATCTGGTGCGTTGACCCCTCCACCACCCCCCCCCCCATTTTTGAGGAAGAACGCTGTCGGAGGCGGCGTGCCCTCCGGTCGTGATTGGTGGACCCAACGGTCGCCATTTTTTGTTCATAACCCCCCCCCCCCCCCACCTCACCGATCGCAAGTTTCAATAGACCTCGCTCCCCTTCTCAAATTCCTGAGATGACATATCTTACCATGTACATATTTGGGCAAAAACTTGTTCTTTTCGACCACGCTCATCAATGAGAATCGTCCGCTCCTGGTTCACCGCATAGAGAATCGTGTTGCCAGAAACTCACTCCACTGACATTGTAAGCCCTTTCAATGACACGACCCACAACAGTTGAATTGGCCGCTTTATGACGAGTCCTCAGCTAAACTAACATGATAAAATACCATTACAATATACAATTATAGACATCTATGCGGGCAGAGCCGGAATTTGACACAGCCGCCGTCAATATCCCCATTATGTTAATAGTGCACTCTCGGCGCTCTGTACTATACACTGCGAGCGTCCTGTGGTAGAGGTAGCCGCGTGCTGTGCCGTTATATCAGACGGAAGCCGTTGAGATAATGACAGGCGATATCGCTACGGTCAGCTGTGAGTGTGTGTGTGTGGGGGGGGGGGGAGGGGGTAGATACACGTGGGACTGAAGTATTAAGTGACACCATATTGCATCAGGGCAGCACTGGGTGTGGGACCAGCCGAGGATTATACACAGTTGTTCTGTCGTCATTTTATAATAACTGCGATATAAGGTAAGCCGATGTCAGCAGTACATACATTGAATGAGCTGTAGTTGCCGATATATTGATATTGCGAATATATAAATACAGAGCTTTTATCCAAAAGTTATTTGAACGAAGTTTAGGATAAGCTTTCTCTATTGTGAACGCCTGGTTTGGTTCATTATGTCCCTGACTACTTGTTATCAACAACATTTCGACCTTTATCGAAGCAGGTGGGCCCTATAATATGTGATACAGTTACCAGGAGCTCGTGCGCCAATGGATAGTCACTATGCGGATATTGAAACTGTGGCTTTGGGCTCAGAAGTATTGTTACCCAGGGGCCTGTGTGACCGCCTAGGTCCAACCATACTGGTGTTAGGGTCACAGCGATACTATCACCATGGAGCATGCAGCGTACAGATGATAATGGGAGGGACCAAGTATGACGTATGTTGCTATGCGGCTATGCAGCAACCGTACTTCTTTTAAATCGCGCGTTGCCATGACTACGCCATTCAAGTAGTGGTGGACAGGCGATCGCAACCTAGCTGTCCATGGGGCGCCAAGTGTTACCCCCTTCATTTCAAATAGCAATTACATCGACGAAATAGCAAGTACGTCTACGAAATAGCGGCTATGAGGAAAGAGGTGAGAGGTGAGAGGACGGAGAAAAATACGGGCGGGGGGGTGGTCCCGGGGGGTGGTCCAGACCTCCTGCTGATTGTTTATACTTTTACTTTTAGTACAAATATAATTGTAGGTGTGCTCTACATGGTAAAATGTTGACCGATTATGCTGTTCCATTTCAGGATGATGAAATCACACAACCTAAGGAGGATTCTCTGGGCCGCGGCCATCTTTCTTTCGTGCCTCGTTCTGGTGACGAGCACTCCAGATGATGACGCTGAGCCGGAAGAACCAGAAAACGTGATCCGAAGTGGGCAGATCATGGGAGACAAAGAGTGCGTGGCGTGAAGCCGTCTTAATAGGCCATTGCCCGACTCCACATGTGGCATTGCCCGACCCCAACATGTGACATTGCCCGACCCCAACATGTGGCATTGCCCGACCCCAACATGTGGCATTGCCCGACCCCAACATGTGGCATTGCCCGACCCCAACATGTCACATTGCCCGACCCCAACATGTCACATTGCCCGACCCCAACATGTCACATTGCCCGACCCCAACATGTGGCATTGCCCGACCCCAACATGTGGCATTGCCCGACCCCAACATGTGGCATTGCCCGACCCCAACATGTGGCATTGCCCGACCCCAACATGTGGCATTGCCCGACCCCAACATGTGGCATTGCCCGACCCCAACATGTCACATTGCCCGACCCCAACATGTCACATTGCCCGACCCCAACATGTCACATTGCCCGACCCCAACATGTGGCATTGCCCGACCCCAACATGTGGCATTGCCCGACCCCAACATGTGGCATTGCCCGACCCCAACATGTGGCATTGCCCGACCCCAACATGTCACATTGCCCGACCCCAACATGTGGCATTGCTCGACCCCAACATGTGACATTGCCCGACCCCAACATGTCACATTGCCCGACCCCAACATGTGGCATTGCTCGACCCCAACATGTGACATTGCCCGACCCCAACATGTGGCATTGCCCGACCCCAACATGTGGCATTACCCGACCCCAACATGTGACATTGCCCGACCCCAACATGTGACATTGCCCGACCCCAACATGTGATATTGCCCGACCCCAACATGTGGCATTGCCCGACCCCAACATGTGGCATTGCCCGACCCCAACATGTGGCATTGCCCGACCCAAACATGTGGCATTGCCCGACCCAAACATGTGACATTACACGACCCCAACATGTGGCATTGCCCGACCCCAACATGTGGCATTGCCCGACTCCAACATGTGGCATTGCCCGACCCCAACATGTGGCATTACCCGACCCCAACATGTGGCATTGCCCGACCCCAACATGTGGCATTGCCCGACCCCAACATGTGGCATTACCCGACCCCAACCTGTGGCATTGCCCGACCCCAACATTTGACATTGCACGACCCCAACATGTGGCATTGCCCGACCCCAACATGTGGCATTGCCCGACCCCAACATGTGGCATTGCCCGACCCCAACATGTGGCATTACCCGACCCCAACATGTGGCATTGCCCGACCCCAACATGTGGCATTACCCGACCCCAACATGTGGCATTGCCCGACCCCAACATGTGGCATTGCCCGACCCCAACATGTGGCATTACCCGACCCCAACCTGTGGCATTGCCCGACCCCAACATTTGACATTGCACGACCCCAACATGTGGCATTGCCCGACCCCAACATGTGGCATTGCCCGACCCCAACATGTGGCATTGCCCGACCCCAACATGTGGCATTACCCGACCCCAACATGTGGCATTGCCCGACCCCAACATGTGGCATTGCCCGACCTCAACATGTGGCATTGCCCGACCCACACATTTGACATTGCACGACCCCAACATGTGGCATTGCCCGACCCCAACATGTGACATTGCCCGACCCCAACATGTGGCATTGCCCGACTTCAACATGTGACATTACACGACCCCAACATGTGGCATTGCCCGACCCCAACACATGGCATTGCCCGACCCCAACATGTGACATTGCCCGACCCCAACATGTGGCATTACTCGACCCCAACATGTGGCATTGCCCGACCCCAACATGTGGCATTACCCGACCAGAACATGTGGCATTACTCGACCCCAACATGTGGCATTGCCCGACCCCAACATGTGGCATTGCCCGACTCCAACATGTGGCATTGCCCGACCCCAACATGTGGCATTACCCGACCCCAACATGTGGCATTGCCCGACCCCAACATGTGGCATTGCCCGACCCCAACATGTGGCATTACCCGACCCCAACCTGTGGCATTGCCCGACCCCAACATTTGACATTGCACGACCCCAACATGTGGCATTGCCCGACCCCAACATGTGGCATTGCCCGACTCCAACATGTGGCATTGCCCGACCCCAACATGTGGCATTACCCGACCCCAACATGTGGCATTGCCCGACCCCAACATGTGGCATTACCCGACCCCAACATGTGGCATTGCCCGACCCCAACATGTGGCATTGCCCGACCTCAACATGTGGCATTGCCCGACCCACACATTTGACATTGCACGACCCCAACATGTGGCATTGCCCGACCCCAACATGTGACATTGCCCGACCCCAACATGTGGCATTACCCGACCCCAACATGTGGCATTGCCCGACCCCAACATGTGGCATTACCCGACCCCAACATGTGGCATTGCCCGACCCCAACATGTGGCATTGCCCGACCCCAACATGTGGCATTACCCGACCCCAACCTGTGGCATTGCCCGACCCCAACATTTGACATTGCACGACCCCAACATGTGGCATTGCCCGACCCCAACATGTGGCATTGCCCGACCCCAACATGTGGCATTGCCCGACCCCAACATGTGGCATTACCCGACCCCAACATGTGGCATTGCCCGACCCCAACATGTGGCATTGCCCGACCTCAACATGTGGCATTGCCCGACCCACACATTTGACATTGCACGACCCCAACATGTGGCATTGCCCGACCCCAACATGTGACATTGCCCGACCCCAACATGTGGCATTGCCCGACTTCAACATGTGACATTACACGACCCCAACATGTGGCATTGCCCGACCCCAACACATGGCATTGCCCGACCCCAACATGTGACATTGCCCGACCCCAACATGTGGCATTACTCGACCCCAACATGTGGCATTGCCCGACCCCAACATGTGGCATTACCCGACCAGAACATGTGGCATTACTCGACCCCAACATGTGGCATTGCCCGACCCCAACATGTGGCATTGCCCGACTCCAACATGTGGCATTGCCCGACCCCAACATGTGGCATTACCCGACCCCAACATGTGGCATTGCCCGACCCCAACATGTGGCATTGCCCGACCCCAACATGTGGCATTACCCGACCCCAACCTGTGGCATTGCCCGACCCCAACATTTGACATTGCACGACCCCAACATGTGGCATTGCCCGACCCCAACATGTGGCATTGCCCGACTCCAACATGTGGCATTGCCCGACCCCAACATGTGGCATTACCCGACCCCAACATGTGGCATTGCCCGACCCCAACATGTGGCATTACCCGACCCCAACATGTGGCATTGCCCGACCCCAACATGTGGCATTGCCCGACCTCAACATGTGGCATTGCCCGACCCACACATTTGACATTGCACGACCCCAACATGTGGCATTGCCCGACCCCAACATGTGACATTGCCCGACCCCAACATGTGGCATTGCCCGACTTCAACATGTGACATTACACGACCCCAACATGTGGCATTGCCCGACCCCAACACATGGCATTGCCCGACCCCAACATGTGACATTGCCCGACCCCAACATGTGGCATTACTCGACCCCAACATGTGGCATTGCCCGACCCCAACATGTGGCATTACCCGACCAGAACATGTGGCATTACTCGACCCCAACATGTGGCATTGCCCGACCCCAACATGTGGCATTACTCGACCCCAACATGTGGCATTGCCCGACCCCAACATGTGGCATTACCCGACCAGAACATGTGGCATTACTCGACCCCAACATGTGGCATTGCCCGACCCCAACATGTGGCATTACTCGACCCCAACATGTGGCATTGCCAGACCCCAACATGTGGCATTGCCCTGCCCTAACATGTGGCATTGCCCTGCCCCAATATGTGGCCTTGCCCTGCCCCAACATGCCGTAATAATGGGCCATTGCCCGGCCCCAACATGCCGTAATAACGGGCCATTGCCCGGCCCCAACATGTGGCATTGCCCTGCCCCAATATGTGGCCTAGCCCTGCCCCAACATGCCGTAATAATGGGCCATTGCCCGGTCCCAACATGCCGTAATAATGGGCCATTGCCCGGCCCCAACATGTGGCATTGCCCTGCCCCAACATGCCGTAATAATGGGCCATTGCCCGGCCCCAACATGCCGTAATAATGGGCCATTGCCCGGCCCCAACATGTGGCATTGCCCTGCCCCAATATGTGGCCTTGCCCTGCCCCAACATGCCGTAATAATGGGCCATCGCCCGGCCCCAATAAGCACTGTGGCTTATGTCCAGATCAATCCAGATCGAATGTCCTAAAATATTGATTCTAAAGCAACTAAGCGCCCCTATCAAAATTCGACTCCCACTTGAATTGGAAATTGTTGTGATTACGTAACTTACCCCTGTTCTACGCTAAGCGCTGCGTGTACAGGGCACAGTCAGTAGTCAGTTCAGTATATTCGCTCTCCTTTCAGGCACATGCAGCACCATCTTAAGGACAAGATAAAGTTTGACGTCGAGAATGCCACGGAGAAAGAACTCAGCTTCCACTTCTTCCAGTCAGTATAATGCCATGCACATGCGCAATGCACCGGCATTTTATTTCTTTGTAGACTTCTTACTTAACCAGGTTAAATATAAATCTTCTTTACCGGTATCATTGCTTTTAATTTATCAAATTGTTTCAATATGGGGGAATATCTCCGCAGCCTACGTACTGCCACCCCAGAGCAACGCGTTACACTGGGTGCGTTGCCTTCGCTCCCCCAGTGGCAAGTGCCCCCCCCCCCCCTCCCGGTCGGTCAGATCCCCAGGGGGGAGGGGGTACAATAAGAGGATGTGGATGGGTCCACGCCTAAGATAGCCTGTAGTTTACTTTGAGTTTCCGCGCCCCAAAAAGGAGAACCCCCGCTCCCTCTTGGATAACACTGTGTGACGTGTGTATTTTAGACTGCACGACACAGACCACAACAACGTGCTGGACGGGTTGGAGCTGTATCATGCTATAGAGCACGGTATGGATGTGCAATACGCCAACATTAAAGACAACGCCAAATTCACAGACGACCAAAGGAAAATGCGCTACCAAAACCTGCAGCGACAAGCGTCTCGTACGTATATCTACATCTGTATATATCTTCTCCTTTGTTTTATAATAATAATTTATCTCTGTATAAGGCCTCCATGCCTACAGTACAAACAAACAACATATATGCAATCAATCAGTTAGTGCTGGCCTCGCTGATTATGTACAAGGAATTTAGCTCTTCGGCTTTCAGAATATATACGGCTAAATTTCGTAGTTCATGTTTTACCGTGGTTTGCATTAGCTCCAGATTTTCGATTTCGATTTTCTAGGGTCATTCCACTCTATCTACCTGTTTATATTGCACGCTGGTGAACACCACATCTATACCTAGCGAGTGCCGATCTATGCTCATATATATTTACATAGACGCACTAGGGTTCTATAACTATTAACGATTTATACATACAATACGTTGATAGTTGGCTTTGGTTCATACCATTGGCGATGCGCATTTGCTTGGAGCGTTTGCTTAAACTGAGTGAAAAAATACGATTCATCTTCAACCCCCTGCTGTAACCATATATTATATATATATATATATATATATATATTTATACATAATTATATAAGACTTAGTTATATCTGTCGTGTTCGTGTTCATACATCCCTAAACAGTAAAATAATATTTGTTATCTAAAGCATGTTAATATTGTGTCAATAGGGCCTCTTACAGTGTCAATAGTACCTCTTATTGCATCAATTATGTCCCGTATTTTGTCAATAGTGCCTTATTGATAATAATGATTATTGATAATAATGATTATTGATAATAATGATTATTGATAATAATGATTATTGATAATAATGACATAATAGTTATTGCTCTCACTGACACAATTTTATTTCGTACTGATTGTCAACAGCCCAGTGATTTTGTCATGTTGTTGTTTTTCCCAGGGACAGTGGACAGAATAATGATTGAAGATGACCAGAATCAGGACGGTTACCTGACATACTCCGAGTACGCGACAGCCAGGATGGCGCCAGGCATGCTGTCCAGAGCCGGCAAAAACAGGAATAAAATGTGACCAGCGACGTTTGGCTTTCCATACTCACGTATTTCCTTTGTCGACATGGGATTTTCGTAGTTTAGCTTACATGCGGCAAATCAAGTATCATTTTAATGTGAAAAGTCAACCTATTTTGTGCGCAGTGCTCCTCAACGTTTACATTATAAACACTGGCTTATATCGTTGATGAACTAACGGGTTCAAGTTGCCTTGCCATAATTGAAATTTAAGTTCACTTAATTCTCAGCCCTGGGCTTAATTTATTCAACTATGTTGCTAAAATGTAACGCGTTTTTAACGTTTTTTTTAAGTAGACAGCATTCGTTTGCTATTTGTTATTTGGTTTGGCGGCCTCGGGCTTGTACAACGTACGTGTACTGAGCAAAATGCTTCGTCACCATTCGACACATTCCCTCGTGATATAGACATGGACGGATCCAGAAGGTGGTCCAGGGACTCAGGACCAGCACCCGCTTCTTGAGGAAAAACGCTATCTGAGGTGTGGACCCCACCCCCCGGTCACCATTTTTCAATAGACCCTCCCCTTTTTAAATTCCTGGATCCGCACGTGCATATATAAACCTTGCATAATGTCCCCACGTTTTGCTTAGGTCACAGGGTAGATGACAGGGCTTTAAATATCTCTCCGTAGCCAGATGGTAGCTGTCGTAAACTACGTTACATTTGGGCCATCAACCCTTAGACTGTTCAACGTATTTTGTTAACAGACAGATAACACGCATTTCACATCTGAGCGGGCATTGGTTTGTCATAACGTTACCGTGACTCACATCGTGTCGCATTGGTTTGTCATAACGTTACCGTGACTCACCTCGTGTCGCATTGGTTTGTGATACCGTTACCGTAACTCCCCTCGTGTCGCATTGGTTTTTCATAACGTTACCGTGACTCACATCGTGTCGCATTGGTCTGTCATAACGTTACTGTGACTCACCTCGTGTCGCATTGGTTTGTCATAACGTTACCGTGACTCACGTCGTGTCGCATTGGTTTGTCATAACGTTACCGTGACTCACCGCCTCGCGATGCAATTTGAAAGGATTCTTCAAAGTATGTGTTTTCTCTATTTTATCCTAGTGATAGAAAAGTAAATAATACTTAACAAGTAGTAAATGTTCCAGAAACAATACCAACGTTTTCGTGCTCGCTGTAATTACATTCGATGAAGTTTGTAAAGTTTACGGCGTCAATATGTATTCGTGTAAAGTTTACGGCGTCAATATGTATTCGTGTGAAGTTTACGGTGTCAATATGTATTCGTCGAAAGGGTGCGAAAAGCATGACCAGCAAATCAGAGATTTATTTTTATCCTCACATTGGAGGAGACGAATATTTATTTCAAAGTCTAAATCATTATATACACAACACATTGGCATTATAATACTCATTTGACGTCTTGAGAAGTTGATACCCGAGTACACAGTGTCGCATAAACTGTTTTGTATGTACAATACATACATCTCATCCCCTATTTGACCCACAAAAGCCAGCTCTATGGCCCTAACACAAGGGGAATGCAATACACTATGAACACTACCATATCACAGTATGCTGGTTGCTTGAATCAGTTCGTTCCTATCATACACTTTATACAAGAAGTCAAACCTATACATGGCAGTAATATAGCTAGACAAACTGGTGAGACATGTTAATTAAACTGTCGAACGATATCCACGGAGCTAGACGAACAGGCGAGACCTGTTGAACGGTATCGATAATCTCCTGACTAGGAAATGAGTAGCCGAGATTAGTGGAAACTAACTAAAATAAAAGTAGAAATATATATACAGGACAACAGTGCAATGCAACTCAAATAGATCGAGAAATATGCGTAACATTCATAACGAACACTCGCGAATACTAGCTCTATATAATAGAACATACTTTCACATTTCCAAACAGTTCTCAGTTCAGTCACTCTTCGACTCAGTTCAGCTGCCGTTCAGTCCCAGAGACCGGCTTCAGTCTGAACACTTCATATACAACTAACATGATGACGGTGGCAGTAGCGTGGTCGGCGACACGGGGTCTACAAACGGGATATGCGGGCGGCCTGCATCTTAAGCTCCTGCGAGACGGCCTCGGGCAGGTCACAGCCCACCTGGTCGCTTAGGAACTGCGTCGTCTCGGCGATGTCCTCCTCCCAGTACTGCTTGGGGAGAGAGAACAGCTGTTGCCAGTCGACGTTGAGACCCTCGGTGTCGATGGAGCCCTCCTTGGGGAGGAGACCGACGGCGCTGGGCACGGCCAGGCCCTCTTCCTCGTTCACGCGACGGCACATCCAGTCAATTACCCGGATGTTCTCGCCGAATCCGGGCCACAAGAAGCGGCCGGCGTCGTCCAGGCGGAACCAGTTGACGTGGAAGATCTTGGGCATGTGGCGTCCCTCCGTGTTGAGGCTGAGCCAGTGCTGGAGGTACTCGCCGAAGTTGTAGCCCATGAAGGGTCGCATGGCCATGGGGTCATGCATGATCTGTTTGCCTGCAACACACCACGGGAAGGCAGAGCGGTTAGAACACGTATTCTAAGCCATAGTAGTTACCATGGATCGGCAAAAACTAATTTTTACATGAATACTGTATTTCTGACACCACTTCTCCGCAAATTGTAACCGGTATTTAAAAATAATTATACTTAATATAATAAAAGTCTGTCTACATCGGAAGGATCAGACAATAGTTGTATCGCATCCTTGACGCTTTAGTAACATATCGGTGGCAAGTTAAGTACCTTTGAATTCTGCTGCCGCCGTGGCCTCCGACTTGAGGGCGGCTCCCAGCAGGACGCCGTGGTCCCAGCTGTAGGCCTCCAGCACGAGCGGTACCCCCTCGGGCCGCCTCCCGCCGAACACAATGGCGTCGATCGGCACCCCCTCGGGGTCCTGCCACTTGGGGTGGATGATGGGGCACTGGCTGGCCGGGGTGCAGAATCGCGAGTTGGGGTGCGCCGCTTTCGTGGTCTTGTCCCCAAACTTCCACTGGTCTCCCAGCCACGTGGTCACGCCCACAGCCGGGTCGTGCTCCTTCTCCATGCCTTCCCAGAAGACACCGCCGTCGTCCGTGGCCGCCACGTTGGTGAAGATGGTGTTCGAGCCGCAGGTTGCCATGGCGACTGGGTTGGTTGTGTGGTTGGTTCCCGGGGCGACGCCGAAGAAGCCAGCTTCCGGGTTGATGGCGCGGAGGCGGCCATCTTTGTCGAAGCGCATCCAGGCGATATCGTCACCGACGCACTGGACCTTCCAGCCGGGCAGGGAGGGCTGCAGCATGGCCATGTTGGTCTTGCCGCAGGCGCTGGGGAAGGCGGCGGCGATGAACTTCTCCTCGCCCTGGGGGTTGGTGACACTCATGATGAGCATGTGTTCGGCCAGCCAGCCTTCGTCCCGGGCCATGCGGCTGGCAATACGTAGGGCGAAGCACTTCTTGCCCAGTAGCGAGTTGCCGCCGTAGCCACTTCCGTACGACATGATCTTGCGCTCGTCCGGGATGTGAGAGACCATGATCCTCTCGGGATTGCAAGGCCAGTGGTTGATCACCTTTCCTGGAAGACATCGGGGCAACAACATCAGCATACACCCAAAAGTAGCCATCAAAAGTAGTACAATTATTTCATAAATAATAATTTGCTTCATCGTCCATTTTTTTTTTGAAATAATAATTTGCTTCATAATTTTTTTTTACAAACAATAACATCGGGTTGATATATCGACACCAGTTATCCTTAAATATGGATACAATCGGTAACTTTCCTTGCAATATAGATATATTATCGTCTTATGTATGGTCTAGCAGTGGATATGGCGGACGTACTTGCGATGGGTCGGGGTGCGCCCAGGGAATGGACGCACTGGACGAACTCGCCGTCTCCAAGGAGACTCCAGATCTTGGTGGACATGCGAGTCATGATGCGCATGCTCAGTACGACGTAGTTAGAGTCTGTCAGCTGGACGCCGATCTTGGAGAGTGATCCCCCTAGCGGCCCCATGCTGAACGGGATCACGTACATCACACGACCTGGCAGGGCGACAGAGGACGAACCAAGGTCATACAACGTCACAACAGCGCATTTTTTGCATATTATGCATAATTGAAAGAGGTTTAAATTTTTAAATAAAATCATTTTGAATATTTGAATCTGTTGTTACTATTACTCACAAGGTGGCGCTAAGTACGTTTATACACACAAAATGGATCCGTGTTTTTCCACTTAATCTTCTTTCACACAAATTACCCTCCAAGGCCCAAATGGTTCATTTAGTCTCGTGTGCCTTTCATTATTAAAACTTAATAAAAATTTCCCCTCACCTTTCATGCAGCTAGGGAAGCGGCTGTTCCTCTCCTGGATGAAATTGGCTGGGCTCATCCATTGGCCCAAGATTCCCTTGACCCCCTCGGCGACGTGGGGCACGGTGGCATACTTCTCCTGGGTCACAATGAACGTCTTGCCCTCCACTCGGGCCACATCGGCGGGGTCCGTCCGGCACAGATAGCTGTAGGTCGCCAGGGGAGAGGCGAGAAAGACAACCGTAAGTCCACGCCGTGCAAATATCTACTCAAAAAGAAAGATCGCCTTTTGCAGTTTTTTGGGGGCACGATTTTCTTTGGTTTGCGCATCTGCAACTCTGCAAGGCTTTTGAAGAATTTGAGTTCCTGAAATGTTGTTGGAGGGCACGGAAAAGGAGGTGGCAGCCGGCGAAGGGGGTGGGGTGGTGGGATGTGGTAGTAGGGTGCCGGTCTGCTCAACACCGCCTTTCCCGCCATTTTGTCCCGACAGCAGACGAACTTGCAAAAGACGACCTTGTAATGCGATTGCGAGGAATGTGCAGGGCAGACGTGGAGAAAGGATTATTATAGCTAACCGAAGAAAATCAAAACATGGCATTGCGTGGAGCTCCAAATGCCAAAACAATTATACACTTTAGTAAACGGAACTTAAATGCGCTTCACGCAGTGCCAGGTCTGAAGGTTCTACGCTCAGTAACACTCGCACGTCTGTAACATCAGGACCGCTAATACATAGCACATGTTCTGTAATTTCCAAATAAACACTTTTCCAAAGAATTTCTGGAAGAGGAAGGGAACCAGAGTCTAGACGGTCCTAAACACAGATTAATGTTTGTCTTGCCTCCACGAGCAACTGAATGTCTGAAAGTAAGTTTTTGGGGCGCCATTTCTTTTTTAATGGTCCTGTCGCTTCCAGTCGTCATGGCAACTACACCAGCTTCGAGCCCACTTCCGGTCTGGTCAGAAGACGTCTTTCAGAATTCTCACATATACGCTTTTCTGTTTCGCGCAGTCATTCTATTTCGCTTTCACACTAAAGGGAACACGTTAGACATGTACACAAGCCAATACCAGCCATCAGTACCATACAGAGGCAACCATCATCAAATTCATCGCATACCATCCACTTTACCATTCTTGAATCTTGGATTCTTCATCTGTAGGGTTCTTTTTTCATCTGTGGTCTTGACACAACATGGCGCCACCAAAGGCTCAGGTCCACTCACTGCAGGTTCGTGGAGTGAAGAGAAATTTTTTCCATTTTCAAATTTTACAGCGGCCAAATAATCTCTCCCAATTAAAAATTTAGAATATGGGATAACATTTTACAAATTTTAAATCCATAGCTTAAATAGCCGCGAAATGGTCAGTTTTTGAATAAGCTACCAGGTGAGGTAACACCTTCCCGGCTGCTTTTCCTTGAGTTAAAGTCCCTTCCCCTTTCCAGACCCGCAAGATGACCGCTACCACGAGAATACGACGTCCCCGCGACCTTGCGGCCAGGGGTCACATGGTAGTCACGTGCACGAGGGGTCGAAGCAAAGCTGAAAGGCAAGTTTGGCGAGGCAGAGCCTCAACTTCTTCTGTGTTCTTCTTTCGTACCAAGGTACATTTTATATTCATCTGTCAGCCAACATAGCGCTTATAGCAAGCCTCAATGATAGACTGGCTGGTGGGTCAAACACCAGACTCTCTGCAACTGAAGAGTTAGACAGACATAGCACGACCCAGAGGGGTCTATACAAATTCAACTGGGCGATAAAAGAGGGGTATGTTGATAGTGTGGGAAACCACCACAAGACAGTGGCGGTGCTTACCAATTCTCGTATTTGTCAAGCTTGGTGAGCATTCCGCGAGCCACACATTTCTCAGTCAGCTCCTCCGCCTCCTCCTCAGACCCATCGCACAGGTAGATGCCCTTGGGGCGACAGATGCGCACCTGTCGGAACAAAGGGAAACCACAATAAGCACAGTAGGAACAACTACAGGGCCGCCGTTGTTATAGATATAATAAAGTAATATTATTGGCTACATTAACTATTGCACAGTTACTTATCAATAATTGTCATTATCTATTGTTTAATACCCTATGTATTCTGTGCTTATCCTTAATAGACTATCACTTATTTATGCTTTCATTTAATAGGTGCATAAATTCCCGTGTATTTACAAGCCAACAGGAAGGAGAGTTTAGAGTTCACTTACGTGTTCAGCGATGAAGTCCTGGACTGCCCGCGGGAGGGCGCTGAAGTCGCCCTTGATGACGGGCACCTCGAGGTGGCCCGACTCGGGCAGGAAGATGTCCTGAAGGGCGAATCCCGCCTCCTTCAGGTCCGTGAGAGAGTTGCGGCGAGCCATACAGATAGACTTTCCTTCACCTTTACCCATTGTAACAAATTGTTGGATATCTGAAAGTAACAGTAAACACAAAATATGAAGGAAGCTCTATTTTCTTTTTCTTTTTCGGCGATAAAGCGCCGCGAGCGAGCGGATTTCGGCGGTGAAAAAGGGGGCTTTACCGCGGATTCCCCCCCCCCACCATATCCAGCAATGTATTAAGGAACGAGGCCCCCCCCCCCCCCCCCCCGCGCGGGGGGCGCCTCTAGCTCACACCCCAGCATAGGTAGTCAGGCGAACGGTAGCGACAGCGTTGAGAACCCATTCACCGGTATTACTGTCAACAAGTCGGACCAAAGGGCTCCGGACATTGGATATACGGGTATTTACCGTCATGTAATTGACCATCCCACTAAGGTACGATATAGGGGCGTGGCTACATATGTGTTTCAATATACTGATGTGAGATCATATTTTACCAATTGCCTACATGGGGCTGACTAACATTGCATTCAAAGCCTAAGTACAGGATATCAGGGTGGGTTACGGCCAGTCACATGCCAACCCACATGACCACTGCCACGCCCCCCCCCCACCCCCACCCCCCGCGCTACCCGCACTGACCGTTGTTCCTTTCGCTACGCTACCCTGCGCGCCCACATCTCCAGTGTTGGGAGCTGATGCAATAGGACAGTGTGATGACGACACAGCGCTGCCCGCCCCATAACCCCAGCTGATGCAATAGCAGTCACGTGACCACACATCCCCCCCCCGCCCCAGAACCCTGGCTCGCTGAACCCCGCCCAGTTGATTGGACGGTGAGCCACTCACAGGACTAACTAATACGGCTTGTACCAGAAATACACCATTGTAATTTAAAGGATGCAGATGCGACAAATAAAATAGTATTGATGGCAAATTTAATAAGATTCACAATCCATTGGGGCCTTGCTACATTCTAATCTAACGGCCGCCATCGATTAATGTTAACACAGACACAACTCTCCCACAGCATATAGGCCTTTGTATTTAACATTTTACACCAATAATAAATCTTCCACATTCCTTGGCGATGCCGAAATACTAGAATAGATATCTTTCACGTTTTACAACGCAACGCGAAAGCGTCTAAAATGGATGCTCTAATATTAAATATATCCCCCGTCAATATTAAAATCCAAACCAGCAAAATGCGAGAATAAAATAAGCATTAACAAATATTGCACTTACCAGATAACAATGTTTGTGATCTCGACGATTGAACATTCAACAAGACTGTTCGGGACTTGAAATCGGTTGACTGTCGTGGCGTGGTGGCTTGTCTTTGCAGCTGAGCGGCTCGGTGTTCGCAGGATAGTTGCAGATAAGAAGACAACGCTGGTTCAAGCTAGCTGGCTAGAAGTGGTTTGAGCTGGATGGGGGGACCCCGGCTGTATTTATACCCACAGACAGCCACCGCCAGGCTGGACGGCGCTGCCCGACCTTCATCGCTCGCCGGGCATGAATATATTTGCATAAGGCGCTGATTGGCTGAGCGGTGGGTGCGTCTGCGGCCTGGTTCTTCCTCATTGGTTCTCGCGAAGGTGCGGCTCTGCGTAAACATGTTGATGCGTCATCACCGACCTTTACCTTGGTAAGCAGATCGATCAGCTGATGGTTTCACCTCACCTCGGTGCAAGTGCTTGTTTTTCGCACCGCTGAGCGACCTCTCTGGAAGCTACTGCTCATAGCCCTTGTTGACTGGAGCGAGGAGGGGAATCCGGCCGAAATTACACACCCCACCCCAACCTCCACCCCCTCCTCGGGCTAGAATTGTACCTCTGACATACATATTCTAGCTATCGTTTAAACGGGCGACGTCCGTGAATTGGTTAAATTGAATGACGTTCAATTTTTTTTTTTTTTTATTCCGCAGCAACCATCAACTTAGGGTCGGAAAAGGGCCTAAAATTAATTTATTTCTGCACATGTAAACCCCGGGAGCAGGCACAACAGCTTGCTGGGGCATTTAACATGCAATTTTGCAGCAGTTCTGTGCGTAGTATCAGTGCAACGGGTTTTGTTCTCACGATTTGCAGCTTTCACCTGTTCTAGGCACATGGTAATCACATACCACCGCCCCTCCCCCCACCCCCGCTCACCATCCCACCGCCCCTCCCCCCACCCCCCCCCCCTCTCCATCCCACCCTTTGCGGACAGTTACATACAATATACATGGCATGTGCGAACGACGGTCTCCCGTTGACCTTGGCGAGGTTCTCGCTGACATCTCGGGGGCAGCTAAGTCACGTCCCGTCCGCTCAGCCACCCGTGCCTCGTCAGCAAAACCGGTTCTCCTGCTCGGGGCCCAGGCACCGCCAAGGGAGGCCGGGACCCAGACACCGCAACGTGAGGCAGGGACCCAGGCACCGCCAAGGGAGGACGGGACCCAGGTACCTCCCATGTCACGTCACTACACAGTGGCCACCCACGTCACGTCACTACACAGTGGCCACCCATGTTACGTCACTACACAGTGACCACCCATGTCACGTCACTACACAGTGACCACCCATGTTACGTCACTACACAGTGACCACCCATGTCACGTCACTACACAGTGGCCACCCATGTCACGTCACTACACAGTGGCCACCCATGTCACGTCACTACACAGTGACCACCATGTCACGTCACTACACAGTGGCCACCCATGTCACGTCACTCTACATAGTGACCACCCATGTCACGTCACTACACAGTGACCTCCCATGTCACGTCACTAGACAGTGACCACCCATGTCACGTCACTACACAGTGGCCACCCATGTCACGTCACTACACAGTGGCCACCCATGTCACGTCACTACACAGTGGCCACCCATGTCACGTCATTACACAGTGACCACCATGTCACGTCACTACACAGTGACCACCATGTCACGTCACTACACAGTGGCCACCCATGTCACGTCACTCTACATAGTGACCACCCATGTCACGTCACTACACAGTGACCTCCCATGTCACGTCACTAGACAGTGACCACCCATGTCACGTCACT
The DNA here is from genome assembly GCA_964019135.1 of Arenicola marina. NCBI lineage: Eukaryota > Metazoa > Annelida > Polychaeta > Arenicolidae > Arenicola > Arenicola marina. Next base: position 42,392,046 of record OZ025255.1, read on the forward strand.
ACACAGTGGCCACCCATGTCACGTCACTACACAGTGGCCACCCATGTCACGTCACTACACAGTGGCCACCCATGTCACGTCATTACACAGTGACCACCATGTCACGTCACTACACAGTGACCTCCCATGTCACGTCACTAGACAGTGACCTCCCATGTCACGTCACTACACAGTGACCACCCATGTCACGTCACTACACAGTGACCTCCCATGCCACGTCACTACACAGTGACCACCATGTCACGTCACTACACAGTGACCTCCCATGTGATGTCACTAGACAGTGACCTCCCATGTCACGTCACTACACAGTGGCCACCCATGTCACGTCACTACACAGTGACCTCCCATGTCACGTCACTCTACATAGTGACCACCCATGTCACGTCACTACACAGTGACCACCCATGTCACGTCACTACACAGTGACCACCCATGTCACGTCACTACACAGTGACCTCCCATGTCACGTCACTACACAGTGACCTCCCATGTCACGTCACTACAAAGTGACCACCATGTCACGTCACTACACAGTGACCTCCCATGTCACGTCACTAGACAGTGACCTCCCATGTCACGTCACTACACAGTGACCACCCATGTCACGTCACTACACAGTGACCTCCCATGTCACGTCACTACACAGTGACCACCATGTCACGTCACTACACAGTGACCTCCCATGTGATGTCACTAGACAGTGACCTCCCATGTCACGTCACTACACAGTGGCCACCCATGTCACGTCACTCTACATAGTGACCACCCATGTCACGTCACTACAAAGTGACCACCATGTCACGTCACTACACAGTGACCTCCCATGTCACGTCACTAGACAGTGACCTCCCATGTCACGTCATTACACAGTGACCACCCATGTCACGTCACTACACAGTGACCTCCCATGTCACGTCACTACACAGTGACCACCATGTCACGTCACTACACAGTGACCTCCCATGTGATGTCACTAGACAGTGACCTCCCATGTCACGTCACTACACAGTGGCCACCCATGTCACGTCACTCTACATAGTGACCACCCATGTCACGTCACTACACAGTGACCACCCATGTCACGTCACTACACGGTGACCTCCCATGTCACGTCACTAGACAGTGACCACCCATGTCACGTCACTACACAGTGGCCACCCATGTTACGTCACTACACAGTGGCCACCCATGTTACGTCACTACACAGTGACCACCCATGTCACGTCACTACACAGTGGCCACCCATGTCACGTCATTACACAGTGACCTCCCATGTCACGTCACTACACAGTGACCTCCCATGTCACGTCACTACACAGTGACCACCATGTCACGTCACTACACAGTGACCTCCCATGTGATGTCACTAGACAGTGACCTCCATGTCACGTCACTACACAGTGACCACCCATGTCACGTCACTACACAGTGACCTCCCATGTCACGTCACTACACAGTGACCACCCATGTTACGTCACTACACAATGACCACCCATGTCACGTCACTACACAGTGACCTCCCATGTCACGTCACTAGACAGTGACCACCATGTCACGTCACTACACAGTGACCTCCCATGTCACGTCACTAGACAGTGACCTCCCATGTCACGTCACTAGACAGTGACCTCCCATGTCACGTCACTACACAGTGACCACCCATGTCACGTCACTAGACAGTGACCACCCATGTCACGTCACTACACAGTGACCACCCATGTCACGTCATTACAGAGTGACCACCCATGTCAAGTCACTCTACATAGTGACCACCCATGTTACGTCACTACACAGTGACCTCCCATGTCACGTCACTACACAGTGACCTCCCATGTCACGTCACTACACAGTGACCTCCCATGTCACGTCACTACACAGTGACCTCCCATGTCACGTCACTACACAGTGACCACCCATGTCACGTCACTACACAGTGCCCACCATGTCACGTCACTACACAGTGACCACCCATATCACGTCACTACACAGAGACCACCCATGTCACGTCACTCTACATAGTGACCACCCATGTCACGTCACTACACAGTGACCTCCCATGTCACGTCACTACACAGTGACCTCCCATGTCACGTCACTACACAGTGACCACCCATGTCAAGTCACTCTACATAGTGACCACCCATGTTACGTCACTACACAATGACCACCCATGTCACGTCACTACACAGTGACCACCCATGTCACGTCACTACACAATGACCACCCATGTCACGTCACTACACAGTGACCACCATGTCACGTCATTACACAGTGCCCACCATGTCACGTCACTACACAGTGACCACCCATGTCACGTCACTCTACATAGTGACCACCCATGTCACGTCACTACACAGTGACCACCCATGTCACGTCACTCTACATAGTGACCACCTATGTCACGTCACTACACAGTGACCACCCATGTCACGTCACTACACAGTGACCACCCATGTCACGTCACTAGACAGTGACCACCCATGTCACGTCACTACATAGTGACCACCCATGTCACGTCACTCTACATAGTGACCACCCATGTCATGTCACTACACAGTGCCCACCATGTCACGTCACTACACAGTGACCACCCATGTCACGTCAATACACAGAGACCACCCATGTCACGTCACTCTACATAGTGACCACCCATGTCACGTCGCTACATAGTGACCTCCCATGTCACGTCACTACACAGTGACCTCCCATGTCACGTCACTACACAGTGACCACCCATGTCACGTCACTACACAGTGGCCACCCATGTCACGTCACTACACAGTGGCCACCCATGTCACGTCACTACACAGTGGCCACCCATGTCACGTCATTACACAGTGACCACCATGTCACGTCACTACACAGTGACCTCCCATGTCACGTCACTAGACAGTGACCTCCCATGTCACGTCACTACACAGTGACCACCCATGTCACGTCACTACACAGTGACCTCCCATGCCACGTCACTACACAGTGACCACCATGTCACGTCACTACACAGTGACCTCCCATGTGATGTCACTAGACAGTGACCTCCCATGTCACGTCACTACACAGTGGCCACCCATGTCACGTCACTACACAGTGACCTCCCATGTCACGTCACTCTACATAGTGACCACCCATGTCACGTCACTACACAGTGACCACCCATGTCACGTCACTACACAGTGACCACCCATGTCACGTCACTACACAGTGACCTCCCATGTCACGTCACTACACAGTGACCTCCCATGTCACGTCACTACAAAGTGACCACCATGTCACGTCACTACACAGTGACCTCCCATGTCACGTCACTAGACAGTGACCTCCCATGTCACGTCACTACACAGTGACCACCCATGTCACGTCACTACACAGTGACCTCCCATGTCACGTCACTACACAGTGACCACCATGTCACGTCACTACACAGTGACCTCCCATGTGATGTCACTAGACAGTGACCTCCCATGTCACGTCACTACACAGTGGCCACCCATGTCACGTCACTCTACATAGTGACCACCCATGTCACGTCACTACAAAGTGACCACCATGTCACGTCACTACACAGTGACCTCCCATGTCACGTCACTAGACAGTGACCTCCCATGTCACGTCACTACACAGTGACCACCCATGTCACGTCACTACACAGTGACCTCCCATGTCACGTCACTACACAGTGACCACCATGTCACGTCACTACACAGTGACCTCCCATGTGATGTCACTAGACAGTGACCTCCCATGTCACGTCACTACACAGTGGCCACCCATGTCACGTCACTCTACATAGTGACCACCCATGTCACGTCACTACACAGTGACCACCCATGTCACGTCACTACACGGTGACCTCCCATGTCACGTCACTAGACAGTGACCACCCATGTCACGTCACTACACAGTGGCCACCCATGTTACGTCACTACACAGTGGCCACCCATGTTACGTCACTACACAGTGACCACCCATGTCACGTCACTACACAGTGACCTCCCATGTCACGTCACTACACAGTGACCACCATGTCGAGTCACTACACAGTGACCTCCCATGTGATGTCACTAGACAGTGACCTCCCATGTCACGTCACTAGACAGTGATCTCCCATGTCACGTCACTACACAGTGACCTCCCATGTCACGTCACTACACAGTGACCACCCATGTTACGTCACTACACAATGACCACCCATGTCACGTCACTACACAGTGACCTCCCATGTCACGTCACTAGACAGTGACCACCATGTCACGTCACTACACAGTGACCTCCCATGTCACGTCACTAGACAGTGACCTCCCATGTCACGTCACTAGACAGTGACCTCCCATGTCACGTCACTACACAGTGACCACCCATGTCACGTCACTAGACAGTGACCACCCATGTCACGTCACTACACAGTGACCACCCATGTCACGTCATTACAGAGTGACCACCCATGTCAAGTCACTCTACATAGTGACCACCCATGTTACGTCACTACACAGTGACCTCCCATGTCACGTCACTACACAGTGACCTCCCATGTCACGTCACTACACAGTGACCTCCCATGTCACGTCACTACACAGTGACCTCCCATGTCACGTCACTACACAGTGACCACCCATGTCACGTCACTACACAGTGCCCACCATGTCACGTCACTACACAGTGACCACCCATGTCACGTCACTACACAGAGACCACCCATGTCACGTCACTCTACATAGTGACCACCCATGTCACGTCACTACACAGTGACCTCCCATGTCACGTCACTACACAGTGACCTCCCATGTCACGTCACTACACAGTGACCACCCATGTCAAGTCACTCTACATAGTGACCACCCATGTTACGTCACTACACAATGACCACCCATGTCACGTCACTACACAGTGACCACCCATGTCACGTCACTACACAATGACCACCCATGTCACGTCACTACACAGTGACCACCATGTCACGTCATTACACAGTGCCCACCATGTCACGTCACTACACAGTGACCACCCATGTCACGTCACTCTACATAGTGACCACCCATGTCACGTCACTACACAGTGACCACCCATGTCACGTCACTCTACATAGTGACCACCTATGTCACGTCACTACACAGTGACCACCCATGTCACGTCACTACACAGTGACCACCCATGTCACGTCACTAGACAGTGACCACCCATGTCACGTCACTACATAGTGACCACCCATGTCACGTCACTCTACATAGTGACCACCCATGTCATGTCACTACACAGTGCCCACCATGTCACGTCACTACACAGTGACCACCCATGTCACGTCAATACACAGAGACCACCCATGTCACGTCACTCTACATAGTGACCACCCATGTCACGTCGCTACATAGTGACCTCCCATGTCACGTCACTACACAGTGACCTCCCATGTCACGTCACTACACAGTGACCACCCATGTCACGTCACTACATAGTGATCTCCCATGTCACGTCACTACACAGTGACCACCCATGTCACGTCACTACACAGTGACCACCCATGTCACGTCACTACACAGTGACCACCCATGTCAAGTCACTCTACATAGTGACCACCCATGTTACGTCACTACACAATGACCACCCATGTCACGTCACTACACAGTGAACTCCCATGTCACGTCACTACACAGTGACCACCTATGTCACGTCATTACACAGTGACCTCCCATGTCACGTCACTAGACAGTGACCACCCATGTCACGTCACTACACAGTGCCCACCATGTCACGTCACTACACAGTGACCACCCATGTCATGTCACTACACAGTGCCCACCATGTCACGTCACTACACAGTGACCACCCATGTCACGTCACTACACAGAGACCACCCATGTCACGTCACTCTACATAGTGACCACCCATGTCACGTCACTACACGGTGACCTCCCATGTCACGTCACTACACAGTGACCTCCCATGTCACGTCACTACACAGTAACCACCCATGTCACGTCACTACACAATGACCACCCATGTCACGTCACTACACAGTGACCACCATGTCACGTTATTACATAGTGACCACCCATGTCACGTCACTACACAGTGACCTCCCATGTAACGTCACTACACAGTGACCACCCATGTCACGTCACTACACAGTGACCATCCATGTCACGTCATTACACAGTGACCACCCATGTCACGTCACTACACAGTGACCACCATGTCACGTTATTACATAGTGACCACCCATGTCACGTCACTACACAGTGACCATCCATGTCACGTCACTACACAGTGACCGCCATGTCACGTCACTACACAGTGACCACCCATGTCACGTCACTCCAGCCACTTACTAGTGATCTAATCACATGACTCCACAATATTACAACGACCCATTCTCTCCAGCGAACCTGTGACACAAGAACAAGGGTCCCCACCAGCCTTACCCACCCTACCTCAGTCGCTCTAGTACTGTTATATAACTGTACAAGAGGTATATTTATGAGGACTTCACCGTCACTTGTCAAGGTAATCGAGACCACTCTCGAACAATGCCCACAAGTACATCTTGACTATGTGCGGTGCTTAACAAAGACACGAGTGCCATACGCCCAACGCGAGAGGTGTACATTTCATCTTGTGGTTTACGACTTTCCATTTTTTTGATCGGGTCACAGAGCTGCAGCACAATAGAGTTTGCTATGCGACTGAACAATGGAGAACATGTATATTAGATATACTATGGTTAACCACCGTAGTATTAAAGCAATATATTCCGTAATTTTTTGTATTAACAACCTCTTCTCCATGTCAAATAAGTAAATTCTGTCTTGAATTTAAATCCTGAAAGCCTGTGGGCTATCCGGAGAGAAGCAATTTGGTCACCGGAGCAGAAGTTGGTGGCCGGCTTTATATCCCTGCGCGCCTGTTCTCCGTTCGGTATTTTGTGTGTGATGTCGACCGCGGCTCGCTATCACGTCCGCGCGCGAAAAAAATAGACCGCGCAGTTTTATGTTGAAATGTTTGTTTTACAGACTCAAAGAGATATAATACATATGCATCATAATTTTTGAGATACGTTTAGTCTTGTTTCTAAAATGTAAAAAATCTAAGATGGCGCATGTAAGTATATTGCTTTAAGTCACTGGGATACATGTCAAGGTAGTGACGTCACATCTCGTACAGTGACGTCACGTGTACATATCTTTCTATTTAGTCGTCCCAGACATGCGGAACATTCGCTCTGCGGGGTGCGAACCCCCGTCAGCCTGGCATAGCATTAGCTATTCTGGTGTATCTAAAACGACATGGCCGAACCTGCTAACCACTAGAGCATTCCGGTGGCCCGCTTTAGGTTTAACCGAAGTGAATCCAGTATCGATCTTTGATTTATATTCTCTGTTCGTTTTCGTGTCAGTCCACTTCGAATTCCATTAATAGTCACTGTAGTTCTTTAATTAATGTCGCATTTGCTGCCAGCCATCTGTCAAATTATAATTGAAATTCTGGTCTCGTGAATATTATTAAATTGAAATTATTACTCAGCACATCTCGTTCCGTAGAATACCTATCATGGACCAGAAAGAAAACTATTACTAATTACATGATATTGGCCGTCCTAACTTGGGGCATTTCACTAACATTAGTTACCATGTAGAAAAACAAAGCTAAGCGCCGTTAGAGTCTGGCTTACTTAGTGAACAATGGTGTGCATATAATGAATATAAAAAAATATCGATGGATATAAAATGGAGGAAAACTTACATCTTGGAGCTCCACATTAGGCTAATAAAAAGCGAATAAAACATTAAAAACTGGTAGAATCCATTAACAAAATACCATAGTCGAAATTTAGCCGGTATGATAGAAATATGCTGCATAACATTATGATTGAGGCAATATATATTGTTTTGTATTATTATTTTTATTATTATTATTATTATTATTATTCATTAAACCCTTCAGAGAAAAGCAGGTATGATTCGCTGGCCTCAAGCCCCTGTCAACCCGGGTAACCTAATAATATATTGGTTTGACATTTCCCCATTCTGTGCCGGGCGGCGGTGGTGTGGGCGGTGAGTGAAAGCCGCCATTGACGGGGTTGCCAAAACGAACTCGGGTGCAAGCTCCCCGTACGGTGGCGCTACGCATGCTCCGCTTTTACCGCTGCTGTCGGCCGTGGGCAAATTTCAAGATTCTTGAAAAACGGTCAAATCAGCTGTAATTTTCTGCAACATTATAGTTTTCAACAATCAAACATAAAAATAACGAGCCTTGCGTATCTAATACAGTAAAACACATCTTGTACCCTTTCGAAAAAGTTATAATTGTGACAGAACTCTTTCTTTTCATCACCTGATTTCATGCGTTATTAGGCCTAGGCTGGGTCCCAGCACTAATTTGTAGAAATGCGCGACGCATTTTTCCTATCAATCTGCGCAGTGCCGCCCTGGCGGGCAAGTGTGTAAATGCATTGAAGACGTAGGCGACAACAGAGATATAATGGAGCCCTAGCGGAGTGAGTCGAAGGCAGAGAGTGACTCGGGTGCAGTGACCGATTCGACCTTCACCTTGTTGTGGAGGTGTGTCCCGCATACGTGGCGCGCATTGGCGCGTTTCTGGAGGTGTGCCAAAGCCGTCGGCCAATAGGAATGTTTACCGCGGAGGTGTGGCTGAATGTGTAGTGGCTATGCTCGCCAGCCAACCCCACCTCCTCGTTACTCCCCCCACTCCCCCCCCCCCCACCCCGCCTCCCCCACCCACCCACCCCAACCAGGTAAATTTCCTGCTTTCAGGCCCCTATTCATAACCCACACACAGGCTGTCGCCAGCCTATCGATATATTAAATTCTCTTCCAACGTAACATCTATAGAACACGCACAACTCGCCAGGTTCGATTCATAGGGTTCTACGTCAGAACCAACGTACGTTATAAGGTTAACCTTTTATGGTCACAGTGTGAAAAGGGAAACGCAATTAATGTTTAAGCGACCCGCCCACATAGCGGGTGCGTCCGTGGGCGGGTCGCGTGGCCATTGTTGGCAAGATGTGAGAGAGGAAATAGCCTTGTGTGGAAGTCGCCCAAACACCCAACTAAACATTTACTCTATTCATGTGTCATTCGTCTAACTTTCACAGGAATTTTCTTGGCCCGATTTAGCAGATAAATTGTCTGCAGCACCACTCCTCCGTCGTCCTATTATTCTGCAAGGTTGGTTTCTCTTTCGTTGATGTATCAATGTTATGTGCACAGGTACTGGTGCAGCCGAAACATCTCTATTTTGCGATGACTCATCAGTGGCAAATGTTAGAAACTAAAAGTGGACGCAGTAAACTTAATGCGAAACAGAAGCGTAACACTCAAGCCAAAAAACGATGACTTTACATCACGGTTATTTCTGAACAGGGTGATCTAATTATTACTTCCGTTTACTGCTAATTTATAATCAACCACATACACAGCTATAAAAAAATACATTTTAAACAGTTGTATTAATACAATATATAAACCATGCGTGAACATTACCATTTGACTGAGATATGTGAAAAATGAAAGCGTGGGAGTCACTTATTTTGGCGACCGGTGAGTGGGCGGATGGGCTGGATCCTCCTTTGGATTTGACAGTCCATGACATCCGTTTGCTTCGGGGTGGAGAGGGGGGGGGGGAGGTACACTCACACAACACATTTAGATATTGAGACACAATTACAGGTGTGGCAATATAACTTCAATATTAGAATAGTATTTCATGGGTGTCGGAAATATAGCAATTAATATCGACAGTTTAAATCCTTGTGCACAGACCGCTTCGCTAATTTCCGCCATTTTGGACAAAACGGATGTGAGCAACGACTTCTGGGAAAGGTTTTTTTTGTACTTACAGGCCTACATACCACAGCTGGTCCAGATACTGAAATAGGATGCATGCATGCATGCATTAATGTACTGAAATTTACAAAGCGTTTTTCACGAAGTCGAAAGACATATAGAGAATTCTACTGAAGTAAGTACAGACTTACGATAAGGCAAATACATTTAATATGCAATGTCGCCTTCTTTTGACATTATCGGAATTAAGACTTGCGATCTCGCCTATGGAATTACGGGGTAGGGTTTGAACCCGCAGTGCGCCACGTGTCGACCGCGACGGCTCTCTCGCTGGCTTCGGAACACTTTTCTGAGTATAGTGTGACGTGTCTCAATTAACGACAGAAAGAATCCCGGAACTAGTGAACCTAACAATCTCCCACCGCCCCCAGCCTAAACCGGGACCCCCCCCCCCCCCAGAGACCCCCACCCGGGACCCCCACCCAAGTCCCTCACCCGAGACCCTCACCCGGGACCCCCACCCGAGACCCCCACCCGGGACCCCCACCCGAGACCCCTACCCGAGACCCCCACACGGGACCACCACCCGAGACCCCTATCCGGGACCTCCACCCGGGACCCCCACCGACCCCCACCCCCACCCCCACCCGAGACCCCCACCGACCCCCACCCCCACCAGAGACCCCCACCAGAGACCCCCACCACCAAATCCTACTGCATCGCAAGATATATACACGGCCTAGAACTGACATTACTTTAAGTTGACAGGTTTACCAGCTCTGTACGACATATATCATCGCCACATCATGCTGAATGGCTGACGTCACACCTGGGCAGTCTATCGCAGGCATAGTATATAGACTGGATGCTGAGAACCAGGAAGGCGATAGACACTGTTTTATATTATAGATAAGCTAGGTCTCCACGCAGCAGTCTACCTCGTCAGCCGGTTACGTCACTATTTTATAACGAAGTTGGCTCCCCCCCGCAACACAAACCGCGGTAAACTTGCTGACTTGCCGTCTGGTTCCTTTTTGTGCACTCGCCCCTCCCACTGACATGTAGGGCCGCCCCTGATAGCTCAGCTGTTTAGAGCGCTCGCATTTCACACTGGTCACCTGAGAGCTTAACGGCACGTGGATCGATGGCTCGAGCCGTGCTGTGGCCATCCCTGTGTGGTCGCAGGATAAAGATTCCATGTCCTTCTTCGCAAAGAGTAGGGGGTTACCCCCGGGAACATGGCTCCGCTCTTCCCTTACTTCTCCCATTGGCGACGCGATATGACCAGAATTGGCTAAAGCCTTCTGAATATACAACCAACCAACCTATTGAGATCTAGACGGGACGGGCCCGAATAGAGACTATATGTAGTGCCCCCCCCCCCCCCCACCCTGGGGAAACATTCTGTTCCCTGTTTGCTGTGTGTGCCCGTGTGTTCGCTTGCTTTATATTTCGGCAATATTTAATTTCGTCATTTCATCAGGTGACAGTGTCTTTCTAAATATTGGTGCGTAACTAAAACAGAGGACTGGTTTTGATGTTGGTATGAAATTAAATTAAATTAAATGTTTGTGTTTTCAAGGTCGCGTTTAAGCACACGAAGGTCAAATCGGGCCAAGAATCTTCCTGGAACAATGTACATGGGGTTGGATGAACATTACCGCCGTTGCAGGTGCCAGGGTTCGAACCCACGACCTTTTGATCTGCAGCTCAGTCTGTTAACCAAATGAGCTAGGCTGTTGGTTTTTGGCTATGATAATGACACTATAAACTATAAAGGCCATATCGCGTCAAGGGGCGGCTCCAGCAGACCGTCATGTGGGGATCACAAGCTGACGTGGATCCAGGACTTTTGGAACTTCCGGTTTGAAATTCTTACGACCGGGGGCGGGGAGTGGGGGTAGTGGGGGTGAACTAAAATAGGGGTCCACATAATAATATAATATGGGGGTTCAGTACAAAAAGGCGGGTGTGACGTGCACAGTTTACCTGGCATACGGTTACCGTTGAGCAAGATCATTCCCCCTCAAAAAGGGGGAGGGGGTCGGACCCCCAAGACCCCCGGTCAGATATCTATGGGGCTTAAGGTGGGGTGTAGGTGGGGAGGGGTGGGGCTTAAGGTGGGGTGTAGGTGGGGAGGGGTGGGGCTTAAGGTGGGGTGTAGGTGGGGAGGGGTGGGGCTTAAGGTGGGGTGTAGGTGGGGAGGTGTGGGGCTTAAGGTGGGGTGTAGGTGGGGAGGGGTAGGGCTTAAGGTGGGGTGTAGGTGGGGAGGTGTGGGGCTTAAGGTGGGGTGTAGGTGGGGAGGGGTGGGGCTTAAGGTGGGGTGTAGATGGGGAGGTGTGGGGCTTAAGGTGGGGTGTATGTGGAGGAGGGTGGGGCTTAAGGTGGGGTGTAGGTGGGGAGGGGTGGGGTGGTGTGTAGGTGGGATGTAGGTGGGGAGGAGTGGGGTGGGGTGTAGGTGGGGTGTAGGTGGGGAGGAGTGGGGTGGGGCTTAAGGTGGGGTGTAGGTGTGGAGGGGTGGGTTGGGTCTTAAGATGGGGTGAAGGTGGGGTGGGGTGGGGTGGGGTGTAGGCGGGGTGTAGGTGGGGAGGAGTGGGGTGGGGCTTAAGGTGGGGTGTAGGTGTGGAGGGGTGGGGTTGGGGGGGGTGCAGGTGGGGTGTCAGTGGGGAGGAGTGTGGTGTAGGTGTGGAGGTGTGGGCCTTAAGGTGGAGTGTAGGTGGGGGGAAGTGGGGTGTAGGTGGGGAGAAGTGGGGTGTAGGTGGGGAGGGTGGTTCTTAAAGTGGGGCGTGGGTGGGGAGGAGTGAGGTGTAGGTGGTAAGGGGTGGGGCTGAATGTGGGGTATAGGTGTGGAGGGGTTGGGCTTAAGGTGGAGTATATAGTTCCTCCAGGCATCTGTTGTCCTCAAAGTCACACCAAACTGTTTTTTTTCCTTTGTGTCTTTGTTTATTGCAGATAATGCTTTAAATAGTGGTTCTGTATTGCAGTCACGGTATGGTGTTGTCCCGCTTCCTTTTTGATCCACCACTCGACAGTTGACACAGTTAAAAGCCACCGCCACTTAGACAGGGCCGCGCAGCGCCTAATTATAGAAGCTACATAACTGTTGTTCACCTACAATTCCAGACTTTGACCCTCTCGACAAGGTCAACAAGATGCAGATAAACTACACGAAAACAATTTTTTTTTAACTGCGAAGGATTAATGGTCAAATCGAGAAGTCAGAAACGTAGGTGACACAAAGACAGCTGTAGCGAACAGCGAGTCGCCAGTCTTCGTGAAAGTTACAAACGTGGTTAATTAAAGCGTCCTGAATACACAACCAACCAAATCGTTACAAAGTTATATACGTCATTATGTGTAAATAATGAAGGGGGTTGCGGGGGCATAGCATGAAGGTAAGTTGGCGGAGATATGCTCTCTGACACAGCGAGAGGGGGTTCCGAAGCTCTGCTGTCGATGAATGCAGTACCACGATCTTGTGTTACCATAATTTTGTACATTATTTCGGGCATAGCTCACGTATAGCTCACGCCCTGACCGTCCCAGCTGGAGTTCCCACCGTGGGTGAGACGCCTCCTCCCACGCACTGAGCGTGTTGTGTAGCGGGCTCAGTGGCAGGAAATACATCCGCAGCAGCGAAGTAAACAAAGCCACGTGGTCTGGTTTGTTTACATGCCGCACTGGCCCGCGTCACTGGGTCAGTGCACTGGGTCAGTGTTGTTTTCGCTCCGTGGCCTACGTGCGCGGTTCAGGGTGGGGGCGATAGAGCGACGGTTGCTGCAGGGGGTGTACCTGGGTCAAGTCAATGAACCAAGGCTACAATAACAAACTGATCGGCTGTGGTCCATCAACTGTCCACTCCACTATACACACTTGTTGATTGCGAGATAAAATTGAAGGAAAAACAACTTAAAAACTACGAGTTGAAGTGTTTTGGTGCACCGAAAGTTTATCTTGTGGCATCGCTACAATTCTCTATGCATCTCGACCAAGTGTCCGCAGTAAAGGTTTTTGTTGTTTTGTACCAAATGCGATATTACCATATATGCCATGGAGTGATTAGCTAACGGAGCCTGTTGCCCACCGACAACCTATGTATTATTGGCTGTTTGTGTAGTGTGTTCATGAGATAAGGTAATCTATCACACAATAATATCATACATGAAGCACTTCTTGTAGTAATAAAAGCCAAATTATCAAGTAAAAGAGCACAAAATATGTTTTTGGTACGGAGTAAGACCACCGTTAAAGCGACGAACGCGATAGAGGATTTTAATTTCATCTGAGAAACGTTTTAACCTAAATTTTTGAACGTCGTGGTCAAATATATGTGTGTATGCTGCTAAGAGAGCATATGAAGGCAATCTTGACAATCTGAAAATGTCGGTCTAATTCACCCAAGGGAGAAATAATGGGAAATACATGCTACGTTTGGATTATTTCCGTCACATACCGTATTACCGCTACATATCGCAGTATTACCGTCACATATCGTAGTATTACCGCTACATATCGCAGTATTACCGCTACATATCGTAGTATTACCGCCACATATCGCAGTATTACCGTCACACATCGTAGTATTACCGCTACATATCGTAGTATTACCGCTACATATCGCAGTATTACCGCTACATATCGTAGTATTACCGTCACACATCGTAGTATTACCGTCACATATCGCAGTATTACCGCTACATATCGTAGTATTACCGTCACACATCGCAGTATTACCGTCACACATCGTAATATTACCGTCACACATCGCAGTATTACCGTCACATATCGCAGTACTACCGTCACACATCGTAGTATTACCGTCACACATCGTAGTATTACCGTCACATATCGCAGTACTACCGTCACACATCGTAGTATTACCGCTACATATCGTAGTATTACCGCTACATATCGTAGTATTACCGTCACACATCGTAGTATTACCGTCACACATCGTAGTATTACCGTCACATATCGCAGTACTACCGTCACACATCGTAGTATTACCGCTACATATCGTAGTATTACCGTCACACATCGTAGTATTACCGCTACATATCGTAGTATTACCGTCACATATCGTAGTATTACCGTCACACATCGTAGTATTACCGCTACACATCGTAGTATTACCGCTACAGATCGCAGTATTACCGCTACAGATCGTAGTATTACCGCTACATATCGTAGTATTACCGTCACATATCGTAGTATTACCGCTACATATCGCAGTATTACCGTCACATATCGTAGTATTACCGTCACACATCGTAGTATTACCGCTACACATCGTAGTATTACCGCTACAGATCGCAGTATTACCGCTACAGATCGTAGTATTACCGCTACATATCGTAGTATTACCGTCACATATCGTAGTATTACCGCTACATATCGCAGTATTACCGCTACATATCGTAGTATTACCGCCACATATCGTAGTATTACCGTCACACATCGTAGTATTACCGTCACACATCGCAGTACTACCGCCACATATCGTAGTATTACCGTCACATATCGTAGTATTACCGTCACACATCGTAGTATTACCGTCACATATCGCAGTATTACCGCCACATATCGCAGTATTACCGTCACATATCCTACTAATACCGTGACACATCTTAATATTACCGTCACATATCGCGTATTACCGTCACATATCGCGTATTACCGTAACATATCGTAGTATTACCGTCACACATCGTAGTATTAGCGCTACATATCGTAGTATTACCGTCACACATCGCAGTATTACCGTCACATATCGCAGTATTACCGCCACATATCGTAGTATTACCGTCACATATCGCAGTATTAACGTCACATATCGTAGTATTACCGTCACATATCGCAGTATTACCGCCACATATCGCAGTATTACCGTCACATATCCTACTAATACCGTGACACATCTTAATATTACCGTCACATATCGCGTATTACCGTCACATATCGCGTATTACCGTAACATATCGTAGTATTACTGTCACATATCCTAGTGTTACCGCCGCATATCGTAGTATTATCGTCACATATTGTAGTATTACCGTCACATATCTTACTATTACCGTCACATATCTTACTACTACCGTGACGCATCTTAATATTACCGTCACATATCGTATTATTACCGTCACATATCGTAGTATTACCGTCACATATCGTAGTATTACTGTCACGTATCGTAGTATTACCGTGACACATCTTAATATTACCGTCACACATCGTAGTATTACCGTAACATGTCGTAGTATTACCGTCACATATCGTAGTATTACCGTCACATATCGTAGTATTACCGTCACATATCGTAGTATTACCGTAACATATCTTACTATTACCGTCACATATCGTAGTATTACCGTAACATATCTTACTATTACCGTCACATATCGGAGTATTACCGTCACCTATCGTAGTATTACGGTATTACCGTGACCTATCGTAGTATTACGGTATTACCGTGACCTATCGTAGTATTACGGTATTACCGTCACCTATCGTAGTATTACGGTATTACCGTGACCTATCGTAGTATTACGGTATTACCGTGACCTATCGTAGTATTACGGTATTACCGTGACCTATCGTAGTATTACGGTATTATCGTGACCTATCGTAGTATTACGGTATTATCGTGACCTATCGTAGTATTACGGTATTACCGTCACCTATCGTAGTATTACGGTATTACCGTCACCTATCGTAGTATTACGGTATTATCGTGACCTATCGTAGTATTATCGTCATATATTGCGCATTCTCTATGCAAGTCAGTTATACAATATAGTCAGAAACCAAAAATAGCTTTATTTCACTTTAATGATACAGGTCAAACAGTCATAACATGAACCAGAACATACACATTCAGCTGCTGGCCAATTTCCATCTCTCTTTTTGTAATTAACAGTAACATATCTGATATTTCGCTCAACAAACACATTCATGATAATCTCCAAGAGGTTAAACATCTGTCTTGCGACGTTAAACAGCTGTCTTGCGTCTGTCTTAACGGGGGGGACATGGGAGTACAGCTGTTTTCTGACTGCCAATTGCCGATGCAGTGCTGTGGTCACCCCCACCCACTGGTCCCACGGAACCACTCCAACACCTAGACACACCACACCGGTTCCAACATTGGATACATCAGGCATTGCACTGGAAGACTCATTATATAACGACACATGTAATGTACGTATAACGACCAACTTTCTTAATGACAAACGAGCACCGATCCTCACCAAATGATGGATATACCCAAAACAAAAACACTTTGAGATGAGAACATTGCTATCACTCAAGCAAGAATTTGGCCGGTTCGATATAATATTTATGATTAATATCTTTCATCGCACTCTTTTAGGGCCAAATAAAGTCGAGAATGTGTTTGGTGAGCGGTGAGCCAAGGATTCTCTCTGGCTAACGCCGTACGGGTGGTTAGGATGGGGTTTTCAGCAGCTGAAGAGCGGCTCGAGCATTGGCAAACTCTGGATACGACAAGTATCCATCCTTATTCTTGTCATCCTCTAGTAAGATCTTATCGACGTTACCTGGAGCAATAAAGGGACATTTTGTTATGCATTAAAAATGATTACATTCACACGGTTGCCATTAACATGACTGGGTGCCATTAACATGACTGGGTGCTATTAACATGACTGGGTGCCATTAACACGACTGGGTGCCATTAACACCACTGGGTGCCATTAACACGACTGGGTGCCATTAACACCACTGGGTGCCATTAACAAGACTGGGAGCCATTAACACCACTGGGTGCCATTAACATGACTGGGAGCCATTAACACCACTGGGTGCCATTAACATGACTGGGAGCCATTAACACCACTGGGTGCCATTAACATGACTGGGAGCCATTAACACCACTGGGTGCCATTAGTCAACCATTTATATATATATATTTCATGCAGATTTACATTTCAGTAAATATTTATTTAACAAGACACATGCGAATTGTCTCGTCGAGTGGTTGGCTCGTCTTTGAAGACGGATGACAGAAACACCGAACTTACGCATCACTCGAGATTGCAGAATTTTAATTCGCTGCTTCTTGGCTTTTGTGTTGAGGTTTTTGTTTTTCTCCAGTGCTTCATAAGAAGGGACGAGGCTGTGTGATATGGAGTAGTACAGCTCGAGTCCATCGAGCAGGGAATCCTTGTTGATGTCATGCAGCCTACAATGACACGACATTGTGATAATAACAACAATAATAGAAATGCAAAACTGGATTAAAAAAAGCTTAAATTATGGATAGGGTTCGGAAGGGGTAAATGGCGACACGCGACACTGGAAAAATCGGCATTCGACCCCGACCCCAAATTCGGATACTGACGATCTCAAAAAGCGACATCGACACAGATAGTGGCATTTTAGAAAGAGCGACACTGAACTTGCACACTCCTATAGACCGCCAAAATGTATTTCCTCTTCCCATAATGCGTGACGTGTTCTGCCCAGATCACATGTTGATGTGATGCGACTGGGCGCCATGTTGGATTCAGTGTTGGCGGTGTCCCATGTGCAAATGCAACCCCCCCCCCCCCGCCCCGCCCATGCGGGAGGCCACTCACCCTTGCTGTATCTATCATAATGGCTTGGTACAAACACATGGAGCATAGAGGGTCTAAATATCACGTATTTTATATAATGCGGTGGGGGGGGGGACATCTCCGCAGGGGGGGGGGGGGATTTCCGCATGTGACAGCGGCAAAAGAGCCACATACGCACCCCTGATGGTTCGTATTCTACATTATGAGTTACACCGGCCAGAATGTAGCCTCTAACGCTCCTTGTCGTGTCCACATGTTCTTCTTGGCACTAAGAAGATTTACGTATGGCTAGGTATGGTTAATGCATGCCGGTCCGGAACGTCTGATGAAACTCAATCTTACAGGTAAGACTGGCGCGACATGCGTAAGTGTCCCCCCCCCCCCCCCCCCCGGCGCCGAGGCGCAGCAGCCCCCACTTATATATAATACATGGTATTGAGATCCTCTCCGCTCCACGAACCTTACGAACCGTACGGTGCCATTATGATAGATTCATGGGGGACATCTCCGTAGCGTCGACCCGGGGTGGGGGGGGGGGGGGGCGTGGGGAGGGGGGGTAACTAGATACAAAAAATGCATAAGGAGGTGCCACTGGAAGCCCAAAAATCTTACCCATCCAATTGCCAAAAATTGTAAAATTATGGCCCATCCACGCACCAGCTGAGAAAGTTGCTAAAGAAAAAATCTTTAGGATGGGCCCCTTTCCGGTTTGAAAATTGAGCGGACCCATTGGCGTGCCAAGTGTCCCCCAAAGCAGACTCATGCAGGAAACAGAAGTGCATAATTTAGGACACATTGGCGTACCTAAATGCATGTCCTCAACAGTCAATTACTTGAGATACCCCGGAAGCCACGGAATGCTGTGCAGCGCACTATGCGACGCGGAGACACGACACACGGTTACGTTATGATTGTATTTTGTCCCTGCGCCTCAACAGTCCACCGAGGGTGGGTGTGTGTGTGGGGGGTGGGGGGGGGGCGGGGGGGGGGGGGGGGGGGTCGGGTGGCGGAGGCAACATTTGCTACCAGTCTGTGATTGATAAGGTCGTTGAAGGACACTTTGATCTTGAGACAGAAATATCAAAGTATTTCTCCTGGCATAAAACATCGGAGTATTTATCTGTCCAGTATGTGGGGGGGGGGGGGGGGGGGGAGGGGAGGGGGGGGGGCTTTTCATTTCACCGTGAACTAGGAACGAGGAAAATAATTCTTAGTGAACTGGAAGTGAGCCGACCGCCGTGATCAATCACGGCGGTCGGCTCACCGAATGTGTGTAGATGTAGCAATAGTGAAGCAATACTTGTCATAACGTACGGTGCAAGACCTGGATAGAATTTCGCAGCTTCAGTTTAACATGTTAATATCAAGCAATAGACACACACTCCCTTCGATTGGTAAAAAAAAAATATATAGCATTATAAACATTATATAGAATAAATGTATGACTTACTGGAAAAAATGGAAATTGATTTCGGCTTCGGTCGCAGTCTTGGCGTCAAATTCCACTGAGCCGTCCAAGTGATCCTGGATGTGTCTGGCGGAGACAGGGACACTACCATTACCATGCGTCATGTTTACAGGTTCAGATTATGCATAAAGAGCATATCAGTGCAATAACACACGCACTGAGACGATATTGTACACATGAGGGACTGATAGAACCAACGACTCGACTTTGCAATCATGATTGACATTAATTGACAACAATTGTCGATATGTACCTTTCAAAAAAGGGCGATACCTCTTAACATGTATCCCTATATAAGACACTGACCCCGACATATTAAGAGGTGACTTTCTTATAAGCAGCCTTATCGCTTGACGGACTTGGCTGTCATCCGATTATTGACTGTATAATTGTCTCCTAACTACACCAGACGAGACGCAAATATGTCTACGTTATTGGAATTAGTGACTCGTTTTTATCTAAATGTCTGTCATGGTCAAGTGGGTGACATGCCCAGGGAGGCTGGTTGAAGGGGACCGGAATCCACTGTGTTCAAACACACAACACTTAACGATAACTATATTACAAAGAGGGAGAGAGAGCCTAAGAAAAATTAAATCAACAAAGCAAAATTGCCGGCAGATACAAAGAGGGCTGAGGAAGATCCAGCATTGGTATCACAAATGGGCGTATCAAAGTAACATAAATTAGAGATACTAATGACTGATGATGTGCAAGACGCAAAGGTTTAGCAATCAAAAACAAGCGGGACTACAAGAGGGACTACAACAAATGATTTTTTTAAAAATTGAGAAAACAACGCCGCCACATATGAAGAAGGCGAATGGGTGACGGAATGTGTAAGATGGGTATATGATGCTGGCGAGGGATTTAAACGCCTACTCCGCGTCGTCCACCAGTCGGCCCGTGCGGATGACGTTTTCCGCCTCCTTGATGGGCCGCTTGGGCTTGGCGTTGGTCTTCACCGGCACGTAGTCGTCGTCATCTTCGTCATCGTCGTCAAAGTCATCGTCTCCTAGGTCGTCGTCATCGATGACCTTTCTATGACCTTGAACCGCTGCCAGAAGTAGGAGGACCAGCACGAGGCACCAACGCATGTCCTTAACGGAGGGGCGTCTCCGATATAACTGAAAACATATATCGAGTTACCGATATCTTGATCAAATAACACCTTTTCTTGATCAAAAAAAAATCCGTCAAACAGTTGAAATCCTGTCAGGATGTAAAATGGCTATACTTTATGGCCTGATTAGTGCAAGAATGCATAGAATCTATGAATAGAATCTATTTTTGTCACTAACCTTCCAAAAAAAATTCTTTCTTTATGCCATTCTAAACCTTAAAGATAAATGGCGTAATGTTTATTTTATGCATATAAGCTTAATCACAAAGGCGCATGACAAATGATGAAATAAAGGCAAAAACGTTATATTTTCCGCAGATTGTATCGTTGTTTTAGAACGTATTCTTAAGGGAGTGAGTCGATACTATATTTGGAAGGCAATTTTGCGTTTCCTGGCCGAATTGTATGTACGTTTGTGAGAACTCCAAAACGTCCGACTGCCCAAAACGGGCCAGGATCACGACTTTCACTTTCCGGTTTTTGTCCAAGCACAACACGATCATCAAAGAATAAATATGCCGCCGGATTTTTTTCATACCCTCCTAATCTCGTAATAAATGTTGTTTTAATGGGTAGATCTAGGTCAGGAGGTTGTGACAAGTCCCATAACGAGAAAAGAGGCCAAGGCTGTGAGGTACTACTAACGCTTTTTTCGTGCCTTGCTACGCACCGTTCCCATACAGAAGCTGACACGTCTGAACATTGACTATTAAATTCCCTGCTGTTGACAAGTGCCACCAATTGGTATACCACGGAACCTGGCAACTCTCTAAGACGTCCGTCAACACTTCCTTCGCTACCTGATTGTGACGGTCAACAGATGCGTCGGTAACTTAGTGACTGGTCGCGGGATCGCCGTGTTGACTTGTTATCGACCGTCGCTCAATGTGTTGACTATAGGAACACAAAACACTCAACCCTGTACAGTGTTACACTTTGGAGCTCGGTGGAACACGATCGGCCCACCCATTGATTTAACGAACGTACTAAGGGGAAGCACGTAACCACTCTCGTGGTCTCTTCCCCGGACTGCCGCTACGTGGCGCTACCAAACGCGTTGGGTGAAGCGAAGTCGTGGAACACTTTCCCGGCAGGTGGCGTAGTAGTGATGGGATTTAACAAGACATGGTGGGTTGTCTTAGTCCGTGGTTTTCTCTAATTCTTTGTCATCCCATATATTGATCTCCCGAGCTGAGAGCAGCTGTCGGTTGTAAAGCTACCTCACATGGTTGGTTTTGACCCCACACGCCAGATCTCAATATAGTTTTCATCAGTTTCCGTGTGTTGAGCTGGCGCATTGATCAGTTATCAACAATATGGTACATATCTGATGAAATTGACCAACTCCCAACATTTGTATCGCCATGCTATTTAACCCATGATCTCCTTTCAGTTCTAACCCTTTTCTCTGAACTGTTTCCCCGGTTACCCACCCTCCCCCTAACAACACACCCACACATCTCCCTTAGTCACCGAATAGTGGAGTCAACTATTAGTTCATACAAAGCTATCTAATTCATATAGTAACCCAGCTGCACAATGCAACCTTAAAAGTTGCGAATGAATGTGATCTTAGATTATGAGTTGCATAAACCTAATACAGACAACATCCTGGGTACCAGTTTCTCTCGGCTCAACAGGGATGACATATTTCGCGTCATGTCAAAACATGTTATTCCTGTCCAGAGGGCAAGTGGTGAATACATATATTATCCCTGTTCAGACGGCCCTTCAGCTGATTCGTCTTCCACATGCATTGATTGCAATTAGAAAGTCTCATAATTATTTACACATCAGGAATTGATTCAGCAATTTTATATTGAACGCCAATAAGAAAACGTTACGTGATCAGAATCAGACATTAATACTTGATATATATATGTCATTTAAATCCACCGCAAACCAATGCATGCTCAAACATGAACGCCGTACCGAAATCTCTCACCAACGTGGTAGTTTATTTCCGCCAAAGTGTAATCCTTTCTCTGAATTAAGTGTCCATATGGTGGATCTGTTAATCCAAGCGCCGTTCACTGGTTGGCTTGGGGTTTGATGAACAATATATCCTCACTGCTTTTGTACAAACAATCTGTAAAGGTAATGCGTGATATAACCTTTATGTTGGTGAAGATACCGCAGCTACATTAAATAAAGAGATCTTCCGGACCATGAGAACAATGCAAACATGTCTCTGTCCAGCCAAGGAATACGTGTTTGATTTCCCTTCGCCGCTTGCAGTCACGTGACATGAGCTGTCCATTAGGCGACCGTCGTTTGAACAGACGGCCGTTGTATCTACCGGCAAAGGTGGGGGGGGGGGGGGGGGTAGGGGCGCTGTCATGAGATTATAATAAAATCAATATTAAAGTCGCGCCGAGAAGTATCGAAGTATAGAAACACCTGTTGCCCCGTGTCTCTGTGGGGACGGTGGGTGGCTGTTAGTATCCAACCAGAGGCCCCACCCCACCCCCCACCCCAACCCCCACCACCCCTGACCTACTCCTGACCTACCTCCCCATCCCCGTGACGGAACAGCATGTGACCCAGTCACTGTGTAGTGGGAAGAATACCTGTAGCACTGCCTCCCCGCCCCCCCTCTATCTCAAGTCCCGCTTTCCCTCCCATCGCCGTGACAACGCATGCTCGGGACCAGCTGTGTCTGGCTAGTGGGGATGGGGCGGGGGTGCAATAATAAATGTCGACCTCCAACAATTCCCCCTCTTCCCCCCTCCCCGTGACGGGGTCCCGGGACGGGGTATGTGCCGTGCCATGGTGATGATGACTGGCATCTGTCATACAGCAGTGTGATACACCGGCTCATGTGAGCGACAATCGGCAGTGAACAGAGGATAATATCATGTGTAATATGTCGGCTACAAGGGAAGTATTGTCGTGCATGGCGAACTATATACACAGGACTCTTCATTATGTTAATACAATGTAACAATGTGCTCCGGCGTGAAGTTTTATGCGGAACATTCTCCGGTATTTTTAGTTTGTCTACATTCACAGCCACCCCTTCCCTCCAGCCGCCACTTGACTAAACTGTTAAACCTGCAAACAGCCAACTTGCCAGTAACAACAATATGCGGGTGGCTTCAGTGCTGTGATTCACTTCCGGTTGCCATGTGGTAGCCAATCATATGCCGTGTTTCATTTACACATGCTAGCCATACCAACACTAGGCGTTCAAGGTGGGACTGGTCGATGGTGAGCTGTTTAATGGGAGGCCTCAATGGAATTTAAGCAGGAGAGTAATCTGTAAATGACTCCCATTGTTGAACTTCGATTGGTTGGTTGGTTATTCAGGACGCTTTAACTACTTTTGGTCATATCGCGTCAATGGGAGAAAGAAGGGAGAGTGGACCCCCTACTCTTTACGATGAAAGACATGGGATCTTTATCCTGCGACCACACAGACATAGCCACAGCGGGGCGCGAACCACCGATCCACAAGCCGTTAGGCTCTCGGGTGGCCAGAGCACTCAATGCGAGCGCTCTAGCCCACTGAGCTATCGCGTCGGCCCCTGTTGAACTTCGAGTGTCGATCGCCAAGCCATTGTTGGTTCCCCACAGCTGCCATGCTGTGTCCCCATGTGTGAGCTACATGTGCGTGTCTCAGCAGTTATTCCGCCGAGTATGCATCTGACCAACATGTATTACATTGCAAATTGTATATTTTGTCCACGTGGTATAACTATAATACTAGGGTGGAAAGTAATTGTGTATTACATTATTGGTAAGCTTATTACAGGCGAGACGTGTAAGATGATTGTCTCGCGTCATATCCTTTAAACCGCCAGACCTGGAGTACCGTAGAACCGCCGTTTCGTGTTTATGCTGTGTGGCATTCTCTGCCATCGACTCACAGTACCGTAGAACCGCCGTTTCGTGTTTAGGCGGTGTGGCATTCTCTGCCATCGACTCACAGTACCGTAGAACCGCCGTTTCGTGTTTAGGCGGTGTGGCATTCTCTGCCATCGACTCACAGTACCGTAGAACCGCCGTTTCGTGTTTATGCGGTGTGGCATTCTCTGCCATCGACTCACAGTACCGTAGAACCGCCATTTCGTGTTTAGGCGGTGTGGCATTCTCTGCCATCGACTCACAGTACCGTAGAACCGCCATTTCGTGTTTAGGCGGTGTGGCATTCTCTGCCATCGACTCACAGTACCGTAGAACCGCCATTTCGTGTTTAGGCGGTGTGGCATTCTCTGCCATCGACTCACAGTACCGTAGAACCGCCATTTCGTGTTTAGGCGGTGTGGCATTCTCTGCCATCGACTCACAGTACCGTAGAACCGCCGTTTCGTGTTTAGGCGGTGTGGCATTCTCTGCCATCGACTCACAGTACCGTAGAACCGCCGTTTCGTGTTTAGGCGGTGTGGCATTCTCTGCCATCGACTCACAGTACCGTAGAACCGCTATTTGGTGTTTATGCGGTGTGGTACTCTCTACAACCGACTCACAGTACCGTGAGAACCGCTATTTGGTGTTTATGCGGTGTGGTACTCTCTACAACCGACTCACAGTACCGTGAGAACCGCCGTTTCGTGTTTAAAAATAGATCACAAATTATAACTTTGTCAAAATGGTACAATACGTATTTTGCTGTGTATTATTAAACACGCAGATTATTTTTATGTTTTATTTTTGAAAATGATATAAAAAATTAAAACTTGACCGTCTTAAGACAATCTTGAAATGGACAGCTGCAGCGGTATGAGCGGAGCTTGCGTAGCGCCACCTAGCGAATGAGAGCTTGGCGGTGTGGACGTAAAGGACTCTTTAAGCAGTGTTTAGCACGCACGTGTTGGCGGTTCTATGCACTGTGATGTAAAGGATATGTATGGGTTACAGCGCTCATGGTGCTGCTTGACATGGCAGTAGATAAGATGGCGTGGATAATCCGTATCCATTGAGTTTCTACAATGTCAGTGCTTGGCATTATGTCAACGAACGAGACAATGACAATTAAACAATATTCTGTTTGACGTTGAATGTCATTTTTGCTAAAAGTGAATGATATCACGAAATGTAATTTAATAAAAACATGAGATGAAGAATTTAATAATATGTTTTAATGTAGAATGATATGTTTGCATTTTATTTTCCTTGGTTTTGGAATGGTGTTGACGGTCGATGACAGTCTTTGAAGGTCAGTCACAGCCGTCACACGACGACCCTCGGTTAAATATCCACCCGTTCCTTTATGTTAGGACCAATTATCGTTTCAGCATAGCTCACGTATGACTCACGCCTACGATATAATGCTACAGTAAACCATTTCGTGGGTTCTATGGAAGATGGACCAGTGATTCACATCCGTGAGATGACCTCCCTCGGGTGGGGTGAAGGTCGTTCTCGGCGGTCACATGACTACTCTAGGGCCAGGTAGCCGGATGTCGGCCAGTGCCGCCTGCGCCATCAGAGCGTTAGAGAACTCCGGGTACGTCAAGTACCCGTCCTGGTTCTTGTCATCCTCCAACAAAATCTTGTCGACGGTATCTGAAACCAAACCAACACAAGAAAAGTGATAAGAGTGTTAAACTACACGGTCTTTTAATATGAAATTCTACTTGAGGAATAGTGGAATGGAATGGACTGAATTATCGAATGTTAAGGGCCACAGGGCAAACGAAAATGTGAGAGTCGTTGATGCGATTTGAACCCAGAACTGCCGGCTTGAAGCGCCGGCGGTTCGCTTCACTGACCTAAGGACCCCAGGTGAACTAGATAAGACTTTCTCATATGTATGCAGACACTGGCAATGCCCAATGGTGCCCAGTGGTGCCCCTGGTGCCAATGGTGCCACTGATCCCAATGGTGCCACTGATCCCAATGGTGCCACTGATCCCAATGGTGCCACTGTTCCCAATGGTGCCACTGATCCCAATGCTGCCACTGTTCCTAATGGTGCAATTGATCACAATGCTGCCACCGATTCCAATGGTGCCCAGTGGTGTCACTGATTCCACTGGTGCCACTGATCCCAATGGTGCCAGTGATCCCAATGGTGCCATTGATCACAATGCTGCCACCGATTCCAATGGTGCCCAGTGGTGTCACTGATCCCACTGGTGCCACTGATCCCAATGGTGCCACTGATCTCAATGGTGCCACTGATTCTAATGGTGCCACTGATTCCAATAGTGCCACTGATTCCACTGGTGCCACTGATTCCAATGGTGCCACTGATCCCAATGGTGCCACTGATTCCACTGGTGCCACTGATTCCAATGGTGCCACTGATCCCAATGGTGCCACTGATTCCAATGGTGCCACTGATTCCAATGGTGCCGCTGATTCCAATGGTGCCACTGATCCCAATGGTGCCACTGATTCTAATGGTGCCACTGATTCCAATAGTGCCACTGATTCCAATGGTGCCACTGATCCCAATGGTGCCACTGATTCCAATGGTGCCACTGATTCCAATGGTGCCACTGATTCTAATGGTGCCACTGATTCCAATAGTGCCACTGATTCCAATGGTGCCACTGATCCCAATGGTGCCGCTGATTAGAATGGTGCCACTGGTGCCACTGATCAGAATGGTGCCACTGGTGCCACTGATCCCACTGGTGCCACTGATCCCACTGGTGCCACTGATCCCACTGGTGCCACTGGTGCCAATGATCCCACTGGTGCCACTGATCCCGCTGGTGCCACTGATCCCACTGGTTGCCACTCACCGACGAGCTTCCCTTGCAGGCGAGATGCCCTGACCTTCTTTGCCGACGCCGGTAGACTCTCGTTCTCTGTAATGGCGGCAAACTGCTGAGTCATTCCGTGTTGGATGGCGTGATACAGCTCCAGACCGTCCAATCGGTTGTCCTGATCCAAGTCATGTGACCTGTGACCGCGTGTGTAAGTGATGAAGGTGCGTAATTCCCATCTATAGGGGTCTGGAATTTCTCGGGAGGGGATGGGGGGTCCAATGTTCACTGTTTATTTGGCATAATGTTTGATATGCATTGTCCATTTTTCAACGATTTCCAAGTCGGCTTTTTGAGAATCAACTGTGTTGGTGTCAATTTGTGACGATGCCAATGTCGGGCGTCGATTTTTCCAAAGCGTCGCCTGTCGCCGATTACCCCTTCCAGACCCCTATCTATATGTGACTGTCATTTCACTTGACGGCGAATACATAAAACCGAGAAAAATACAGAATTAGTAATTATTTGATATTGTATCCTTGGATATAAATCTGTCGCGATTGTCTTGTTCGAGATGTTTGTTTACAGACTCATTGCCGATTTCAGGCAATGAGTCATTCTTCATGTCACATTAAATTAAAGTATCTAGCTAGAATGTATATCTAAAAAAAAATCGACAATTTTTAAGCATTACATTTTACGGATTTAATAGTAAGGCAATGTACAAACGTGAAAAAGTGGAAGCTGATTTCAATGAGAGACGCCGTGTTGGGGTCGAAGTGAAGGTAATCATTACTGTGTTCCTGGATGTGGCTGCAACAAGGGACGAAACGTACTCATCATTAATAGACACACATGCTGCAACGAGGGACAAAACGTACTCATCATTAATAGAAGCACATGCTGCAACAAGGGACGAAACGTACTCATTAATAGACACACATGCTGCAACAAGAGACGAAACGTACTCATTAATAGACACACAGACAGCAACATGGGACAAATCGTACTCATCATTAATAGACACACAGACAGCAACATGGGACGAAACGTACTCATCATTCATGGACACACAGACGGCAACAAGGCACGAAACGTACTCATCATTCATAGACATACAGACGGCAACAAGGGACGAAACGTACTCATTAATAGACACACAGACAGCAACATGGGACGAAACGTACTCATCATTAATAGACACACAGACAGCAACAAGGGACGAAACCTACTCATCATTCATAGACACACAGGCTGCAACAAGGGACGAAACGTACTCATCATTCATAGACACACACGCTGCAACAAGGGATGAAACGTACTCATTATTCATGGACACACAGACGGCAACAAGGGACGAAACGTACTCATCATTAATAGACACACAGACAGCAACAAGGGACGAAACGTACTTATCATTCATGGACACACAGACGGCAACAAGGGACGAAACGTACTCATCATTCATGGAGACACAGACGGCAACAAGGGACGAAACGTACTCATCATTCATGGACACACAGACGGCAACAAGGGATGAAACGTACTCATCATTAATAGACACACAGACAGCAACAAGGCACGAAACGTACTCATTAATAGACACACAGACAGCAACATGGGACGAAACGTACTCATCATTAATAGACACACAGACAGCAACAAGGGACGAAACCTACTCATCATTCATAGACACACAGGCTGCAACAAGGGACGAAACGTACTCATCATTCATAGACACACACGCTGCAACAAGGGATGAAACGTACTCATCATTCATGGACACACAGACGGCAACAAGGGACGAAACGTACTCATCATTAATAGACACACAGACAGCAACAAGGGACGAAACGTACTTATCATTCATGGACACACAGACGGCAACAAGGGACGAAACGTACTCATCATTCATGGAGACACAGACGGCAACAAGGGACGAAACGTACTCATCATTCATGGACACACAGACGGCAACAAGGGATGAAACGTACTCATCATTAATAGACACACAGACAGCAACAAGGGACGAAACGTACTCATCATTCATGGACACACAGACGGCAACAAGGGACGAAACGTACTCATCATTCATGGACACACAGACGGAAACAAGGGACGAAACGTACTCATCATTCATGGACACACAGACGGCAACAAGGGATGAAACGTACTCATCATTCATGGACACACAGACGGCAACAAGGGATGAAACGTACTCATCATTCATGGAGACACAGACAGCAACAAGGGACGAAACGTACTCATCATTAATAGACACACAGACAGCAACATGGGACGAAACGTACTCATCATTAATAGACACACAGACGGCAACAAGGGACGAAACGTACTCATCATTCATGGAGACACAGGCAGCAACAAGGGACGAAACGTACTCATCATTCATAGACACACAGACGGCAACAAGGGACGAAACGTACTCATCATTAATAGACACACAGACGGCAACAAGGGACGAAACGTACTCATCATTAATAGACACACAGACAGCAACATGGGACGAAACGTACTTATCATTCATGGACACCCACGCTGCCTGTCGGATACTGACTCCATTGCAAGGCTAGTTCCAGATCTAACATACCTCAATATTCCTGTCGGATACTTACTCTTTATCCTGGATCAGTTTTCCCGATCGTATGATGTTTTCTACCTCGGGATCTTCCTCGTTCACCAGGACGATATGTCCCCCGGCCTCAGGCAATCCACTCATTACCATGACAACGATAATCACACCCCATGCTACCTCTACCATCTCAATTTTACGTGAGCGATAACTGGAGTTACTCGGAATATCTTCAAATCACACCGTTCCACGCAGGTTTTCTCTTAGAAATAAATCATCGATGTGATGAGTATGATGCGTGCTTTAATAAGACAAACTTTTTATGGATGGGAAACATGATACGAGGACAACCACCATATGGCGTGGCTTTGTCCCCCTCCCACCCTCGCGGCACGTTCTCCCACAGGTGTCAGCTGTGCTTGGCTTGGTGGGGCCGTGGACTCTACCCGTGATGACGGCGTTCCGTAGTTTAAATAGCTACAATGCTCCCCATCAATATATGACAGCATTGGTTTGCCAGGAGTGCCGCAAAGCATTATGGTACACGCTGAGACGGTTAGACATGCTGCCTGATTGAAAGTGAACTATTAGAATACCTAACAATTGTTGGTAAGCAAGACTCATTCACTGCCGCCCATGACACAGAACAACAACATTATGTCTTAACAATATGGACGTTCATCACTTTCTCTCCGCCTCCCCCCCCCGCCCCCTCAATATGTATGTTACTTTGCAGGGGCGGACCCAGGAATTTGAAAAAGGGGGGGTCAAATTTGCGACCGGGGGGGGGGGGGCTCTGAACAATATTGCGACCGGAGGATCCACAAATTTGTCGACGACTGGAAGGGGGGGGGGCACTGAACATTTGCGACCGGGGGGGGGGATCCACGCCACCTCAGATAGGCGTTCTTCCTCAAAAAGGGGGGGGGGTCCACGCCTCAGATGGCCCAACTCAGATGACCATAGCGCTGCCACATACGTAGCACAGTCGGTTTGCTTGTGGTGACAGCTAGGCACATAAAAACACAACTCGTATTGTATGAAAACTGCATAAATCACTTTTTTTTATAATCATTGTATCGCAACACATCACGTTCAAAAAGCAAACTGAATATGATTCACAAACATAATCTTCCTGAAACCGCGAACACGAATCCTTCAATGTCCACGTTATCTAAATAGGGCATACCGAATATATGTAAACAAAAAAACACCGGCGTTTCTCAGGCTGCCTCAAGTGTATAAAGCAAATACTGCATCATAAAAAACCCATTAGATCAACACCAGTATAACGATATAAACTAGCTTGTGGTCCATGGTAACAGTCAATGGCATATCGCATTGTCAATATAACACAAAGGACGGATCATGAAACACGGAAATGTGTTTAAGGCTGCGATACGAATAATTCATTCTTGGTGATTGGTGAGACATTATCATCATTGTCAGTATCGCATGGCTGTCCCCTTGCGGAATGTAAGCTATCCCTTTCACCCGCCTCCTTGGGTGATACATCTATGCTCAATATAGCATTCTCGTCTTCATAGCCATTGCGACCGAAGTAGTAGGCCATGAGGTAGAGGATCAATGCCGTGACCTTGAAGCCGGAAGCGAGTCCGTGGAAGCGCCAGCGCATGTCGGTGGGGTTGTACCAGAGACACGCCCCCTGGGCCGCCTCGCACGTCGATTGGTACACCAGGCACGTCGAGTCGATCACAAGGCCGTACAGCACGGGGGCCGGAAAGGCTGAAAACACAAAAGTAACCGAGCTGTCAAAAGGGTGAAAATCGGAAAAAGTAACCGAACTGTCAAAAAGGGTGAAAATAGAAAAAGTTACCGAACTGCCAAAAGGGTGAAATAGAAAAAGTAACCAAAACGTATTACAGAATCACCGACGGATCAACATTCGTCAACTAATGAATCTTAATGTAACCACGCCGAGCAATTGAGGATGTTACAAGTATCAAGGGAAATACGTGCTAAATATTTCCCGGTAAAATATTTTGCCTGCATAGTGTAATTAACTAAGACTAGTATTAACTAATATATTATTCCCAGCTGTGTTGAAAGCAGGATACCTGCCCACGCATAGCTAATTTCAATGAGTTTGCATTGTATAAAAAAAACCTGCTGGCTAGAGAGTCCCTACAGGTGAGCACCTACCAGCGAAGTTGACGACACCAGTGGCCAGAGCCAGAGAGAGAGCCCGGTCATTCCGGTCCCCACACCTGGCGGCAAGGAAACATACCATCGTGATACAACATCGGTGTATACAAATAACTCATTATGCAACATTGATATAAACAAATAATTCATTTCTCAACAGTGATATATACAAATAATTCATTATACAACATTGGTATGAACAAAAAATGCATAATTCATCATTGATATAAAAAAATTATAATTCATTCTTCAGCGTTGATACATAATATAGAACATTGCTATATACAAATTTTTAAATTGACGCGTAACATTCGCGGCGTGCTACCCGTTACATTGAACTAATCACCATAAACCAATTACAGCGAGAACGGGGATTGGATAATCTGCTGACTTTGTTTTATTTATCTCAGTTAGACGCAAATCTGTTCCACAACACTAGTGAGGACTTAGTCCAGTCTCATAATAACGCAATCATAAACTTCATGACAGAAATAAACACTTGGATGGCTGACAATATCGACTTCCGCTCGAATATAAAACTCTCCAATCAGCGGACTCGTTTCACGGATTGTCTTCCGCGGTAACCATGGCGACCTACCTGAGGAGGATGGCCATCATGGGGACAGGGAACATGCTGGTGATGAGGGAGGTGACCCCCAGGGTGACAAGGTAGGACGCCAGCAGCGGGCACCCCGTGCTGCAGCGGCCCACATCCACCCTCCCCGCCCCCTCAGGCCCCACGCAGCGGCAGTCAGCGAACACCTGCAAGGACAACGGCTAATTATCGAAAACATATATTGTGAACAATTTTCAGTATGTATCTATGGCGTTTTGGTCAATGTAACTATGGTAAGTTTTGCACCTTTATATTCAGTCAATAATGAAATTAAAAGTGTTCATTATCAGGTTGGTACAGCTATTAAATAGCCTCAAATGGTCAGGAGACCAGTGTAGCGGTCGCACGTATATTGTTTGACAAATCCTATCTCTAATATATTACTTTTCGGGGAGAAACCGTAAAGTGCGGAAATGACATTATAGAACAGCTGCACACATGACACTGGATTAAAGACGGTGTAAAGTTGTCCTTGTGTGCCTCGTACTAACCCCCTCGCTCAAGACACTGGTACAGCCGGCGGCGCAGGGAGAGAAATAGTTCTGCCCGTCCTCCCCACACACGGGGGTGAAGCGGGAGGGGTCACAGCCGCAGGGGTCAGCGCAGCGGACACTCTCGTTGGCGCTAGAGGGCGACACCATACGTTAATCAGGTGGTTGGATTATATTACAAGGACATATGGACATCAGTTTTAACAGTTACAAACGTTAAAATGAAGTCCAAGTTATATCGATAAAATGTACAAATTAGTGTGATGCTCTAAGGTAAAAGAATTACCCTCCCAAAAAAAGTAACCAAACACCCATTAAATCCCGACTTCGCCATTAGTATGTCTAAACCTTCTTAGCACGATAGTGACTAGAATATAAATTTTTATTTCGTACTTATCAGGCCGTGGAGCCAATGCACCAGTAACGCAAAAAGTGGGCAATACAATCCGCGGGGCTAATATGGCTTACCCTCCATGTATGCAGCTTAATTATAGCTATTTCGGACTAGACCTTTAAATGCATATCAGGTAGAATCAACTGCGTCTCGATTGTTAAAAATAAACAATAGGAAATAATAAACAAAAAATGTTGGACTGAGTGCGGAAGACACGCGTCGAACACTAGATGGCCCCGGTCGTGGGACTGTGGTTACCTTGGCAACGTTCCCAGTATGCTGTCCCCCCACCGGACATCCGGACAGGGCAGGAACATCATGATGAGGAACCCTGAGACAGCCACAACCTGGATCCCGACGATGTACTGGAGCATCCGGCGGACGGAGAGCCGCCATCTGGATAGCACTCGGCCACTGATGATAGGCCCCAGGGACCAGCACAACGCGCTGATACAGCCTGTGGGGGAAACCAACGTATCAGTCAACAATAATGGTCATAGGACCAGCACAGCGCGCTGATACAGCCTGTGGGGGTAACGAACGTATCAGTCAACAATACTGGTTATAGGACCAGCACAGCGCGCTGATACAGCCTGTGGGGGTAACCAACGTATCAGTCAACAATACTGGTTATAGGACCAGCACAGCGCGCTGATACAGCCTGTGGGGGTAACGAACGTATCAGTCAACAATACTGGTTATAGGACCAGCACAGCGCGCTGATACAGCCTGTGGGGGTAACCAACGTATCAGTCAACAATACTGGTTATAGGACCAGCACAGCGCGCTGATACAGCCTGTGGGGGTAACCAACGTATCAGTCAACAATACTGGTTATAGGCCCCAAGGAACCAGCACAGCGCGCTGATACAGCCTGTGGGGGTAACCAACGTATCAGTCAACAATACTGGTTATAGGACCAGCACAGCGCGCTGATACAGCCTGTGGGGGTAACCAACGTATCAGTCAACAATACTGGTTATAGGACCAGCACAGCGCGCTGATACAGCCTGTGGGGGTAACCAACGTATCAGTCAACAATACTGGTTATAGGCCCCAAGGAACCAGCACAGCGCGATGATACAGCCTGTGGGGGTAACCAACGTATCAGTCAACAATAATGGTTATAGGCCCAAGAAACCAGCACAGCGCGCTGATACAGCCTGTGGGGGTAACCAACGTATCAGTCAACAATAATGGTTATAGGCCCAAGGGACCAGCACAGCGCGCTGATACAGCCTGTGGGGGTAACCAACGTATCAGTCAACAATAATGGTTATAGGACCAGTACAGCGCTCTGATACAGCCTGTGGGGGCAACCAACGTATCAGTCAACAATAATGGTTATAGGACCAGCACAGCGCGCTGATACAGCCTGTGGGGGTAACCAATGTATCAGTCAACAATAATGGTTATAGGACCAGTATAGCGCGCTGATACAGCCTGTGGGGGTAACCAACGTATCAGTCAACAATAATGGTTATAGGCCCCAAGGAACCAGCACAGCGCGCTGATACAGCCTGTGGGGGTAATCAACGTATCAGTCAACAATAATGGTTATAGGACCAGCACAGCGCGCTGATACAGCCTGTGGGGGTAACCAACGTATCAGTCAACAATAATGGTTATAGGACCAGTATAGCGCGCTGATACAGCCTGTGGGGGTAACCAACGTATCAGTCAACAATAATGGTTATAGGCCCCAAGGAACCAGCACAGCGCGCTGATACAGCCTATGGGGGTAACCAACGTATCAGTCAACAATAATGGTTATAGGACCAGTACAGCGCGCTGATACAGCCTGTGGGGGTAACCAACGTATCAGTCAGCAATAATGGTTATAGGACCAGCACAGCGCGCTGATACAGCCTGTGGGGGTAACCAACGTATCAGTCAACAATAATGGTTATAGGACCATCACAGCGCTCTGATACAGCCTGTGTGGGTAAAAAATGTATCAGTCAACAATAATGGTTATAGGACCAGTACAGCGCGCTGATACAGCCTGTGGGGGTAACCAACGTATCAGTCAACAATAATGGTTATAGGACCAGTACAGCGCGCTGATACAGCCTGTGTGGGTAACCAATGTATCAGTCAACAATAATGGTTATAGGACCAGTACAGCGCGCTGATACAGCCTGTGGGGGTAACCAACGTATCAGTCAACAATAATGGTTATAGGACCAGCACAGCGCGCTGATACAGCCTGTGTGGGTAACCAATGTATCAGTCAACAATAATGGTTATAGGACCAGTACAGCGCGCTGATACAGCCTGTGTGGGTAACCAATGTATCAGTCAACAATAATGGTTATAGGACCAGTACAGCGCGCTGATACAGCCTGTGGGGGTAACCAACGTATCAGTCAACAATAATGGTTATAGGACCAGCACAGCGCGCTGATACAGCCTGTGGGGGTAACCAACGTATCAGTCAACAATAATGGTTATAGGCCCCAAGGAACCAGCACAGCGCGCTGATACAGCCTGTGGGGGTAACCAACGTATCAGTCAACAATAATGGTTATAGGACCAGCACAGCGCGCTGATACAGCCTTTGGGGGTAACCAACGTATCAGTCAACAATAATGGTTATAGGACCATCACAGCGCGCTGATACAGCCTGTGGGGGTAACCAACGTATCAGTCAACAATAATGGTTATAGGACCAGTACAGCGCGCTGATACAGCCTGTGGGGGCAACCAACGTATCAGTCAACAATAATGGTTATAGGCCCCAAGGAACCAGCACAGCGCGCTGATACAGCCTGTGGGGGTAACCAACGTATCAGTCAACAATAATGGTTATAGGACCAGCACAGCGCGCTGATACAGCCTGTGGGGGTAACCAACGTATCAGTCAACAATAATGGTTATAGGCCCCAAGGAACCAGCACAGCGCGCTGATACAGCCTGTGGGGGTAACCAACGTATCAGTCAACAATAATGGTTATAGGACCAGCACAGCGCGCTGATACAGCCTTTGGGGGTAACCAACGTATCAGTCAACAATAATGGTTATAGGACCATCACAGCGCGCTGATACAGCCTGTGGGGGTAACCAACGTATCAGTCAACAATAATGGTTATAGGACCAGTACAGCGCGCTGATACAGCCTGTGGGGGCAACCAACGTATCAGTCAACAATAATACCTCACCGAAAATGCTGATGGTTATATGATTTGATCCGATTACACGCATTCTCACAATTGGCTATCCATGGTTGAGAACATGACCTCGCTCACGGCTGCGGAGTGTTTATTATCCCTACTAAAATGTACGCATCCATTCTTGACGCTGGGTAGAACGTTTTAAAAAAGAATGTTAAACAGAAAAATGCATTTTCTAAATTGAGAATCAATATAAAAGTAAATATGCAGATAAGCACACTGGTGTTGTTTACCTGTGTATATGTTGGCCATGGAAGGGCTTTGTCCGAAGTGTGTCTCCAGGTACTTGGGAAGAAAGGTGACGTATCCGAGCATGGTGATGTTACAGCAGGCTCCCAGGATGAGGAGGGAGAAGACAGGCTTCCGGAACAGCCGCACAAGGGCGCGGGGCATGTCTAAACACCGAAAACATAGCTGTTACAGGATGAGGAGGGAGAAGACAGGCTTCCGGAACAGCCGCACAAGGGCGCGGGGCATGTCTAAACACCGAAAACTTAGTTGTTACAGGATGACGAGGGAGACGACAGGCTTCTGGAACAGCCGAAAAAGGGCGCGGGGCATGCCTAAACACCGAAAACATAACTGTTACAGTATGAGGACGGAGAACACAGGAACGTTTTCGGTCTTTTGATGTATCGTTTTACCTTAAAAAAATATATAAATAATATCCAAGCCAAAGGTACGACAATTTAGTAATATTGCTTGTAAACGACACCAGTAAACCTCTAAGCCGTGCACTTAACAAAAGGATCAATGTTTTAAATTTCTCTTATAATCAAAACATAAATAAAACACCACTTCAATAAACAATAAAGTGGTGCGCACAGTATAATATGCAATACATTAATTCACTAAACAATATAACGCACAATACATGAATGCCATATGCTACAGTAAAGATGGCCTCATTGGGTCATACCTTTCAAATTAGCGGCGAAGTCATCCTCAGAGGTTGAGTCAGGAATGTCCTCGTCCTCTGTCACCCCCGGACCAGCCTCCACTGCCAGGAAGGACCCATTCGCACATATAACGCGACCGTTTATCACACTGGAGTCACTGGTTAAGTATCCATCTTTGGCACATTGAATGTCGTTATTTGAATGTCCATTTCTGGCATCCAAAATGGCGGATAGAGCCACGGAACCGTTCACTTCCGTCAGTTCCTTCCACACCATGGGTGCCCCAGGGAGCTCCGCGTCATCCTCTTTCTCAGTCAACAGACCCTTTTTCTTTCCATCCTTGTTCTTGCTGGCGGGCCCCTTTGCTACGTGTTTATTGACCTTTGACCTGACCTGTATCTGGGCCGGGAAGCAGAGGAGGGGCAGCGACCAGACTAGGGTGACGAGGCCACAGATGAGGTAGCCGATCCACCAGGCGCCGACCCATCGCGGGTCCTTGGGGCCGAACCCGGGGTCTGCAAACAAAGAAAGACAGTTGCCTTGATGACGTCACGTCCGATATCCGAATCCCTCTGTTGCTGGCTGAAAAGTCCTATCATGCAAGTCGTTTTTCCATGATAGGGAGAACTTGACTATTGTTCCAGCATCGCTCACGTATGACTCACGCGTACCATTTACTGTAATATTTCGTGGCCATTACCATGAAAGATGGATCCATTGTCTACTCGGTGTAGTCCGCCAAAGGTATCGTCGCATCAAAGGCGTTTTTACTTCAGGATGCAATCATCATAATGCACTCAAATGGGTAATGTACTCCTTCATGAGAACAAATCACCACCTGCACCCAGCACGTCATGGTGCAGACTGTAGAATGGGTGATACCTTGGTGTGTTAAAATAGAAATTTAACAAATAATAACCAATCAATGTCAATCCAATGGTATCCGCCATTGTTTTTACCCAATTAACGCTACTGTTGTGACATCCCATCCCACATTGAGCGCCCCCTGCCGGCAGAGAGTGACTGGACTGACCTGACAGGTCCACGTGGATGGAGGAGGTCCAGGCACCGAGCAGGAAGCCCAGCACAGGGGCCAGGGACCGGGAACCGAACATAAATCCTGAAGCAAGGAACAACACACGGTCAACAACCGCACTGTTTACATTATGACGTCACGTAGCCTCTAGTCTAGCTCAGTTGGTATGTAATCAGGCTGAGCTGCAGAGCAACGGGTCGTGGGTTCGCGCCCCTGGTACCTGCATCACCCGGGGGGTTCATGTACAAGGACGGATTTGCGTTTTAGGAAACCCTAGATGTGGATAAAGATAATTACTGCAAATGGACGTGGAACAGTGATGTTAACGAACCTTAATGGCTTGATAAACAAGATATATATAGCAACATCATAAAATAATGAAACATAAATAACGACTTGTGACTAGACATGGGCTCACGAAAACATCGAACGACATCGGACAACAACATATGGAACGGATATGTTATATAAATTTATTGTACGCCTTTCGCACCGCTTCAAACATGATAGAACTACATATGGTACCCTTATCTTGTGTGAGGATACTGTTTGTTATTTTTTCCACTCGAGCCAGATACTGATTTGAAACTGATTGAAGGCAATGTATGCTTCCACTCAGGCAGCACCAGTTATCCCGGTCGCCATGGATTGCAATTACATTCTGATGTCTCACTTATTATTCAAAATTAAGTGAGTTTTTGGACAAGGCAGCTTAACTTGTTCATAAAGACAAGAAAAATAACACAAACATAGCCCA
This sequence comes from Arenicola marina, assembly GCA_964019135.1. Classification (NCBI taxonomy): domain Eukaryota; kingdom Metazoa; phylum Annelida; class Polychaeta; family Arenicolidae; genus Arenicola; species Arenicola marina. The sequence continues at coordinate 42,431,798 of OZ025255.1, forward strand.
TCCCAATGGGATAACCAATAAACTGAGAAAGTAGGGTGTTGTGCGTTAAATTAAGTCGTTCTTACATCACCCCCCCCCCCCCCCCCCAGTTAACAGCAGTCTCTAAACACCCTACCGACAGGGGGCGCTGTTACAGCGAATGAACTCAAAAGATTGGTAAAGATTCTTCACGAAAGAAATGGAAGGAAACAGCTGGCTGAGCTATATACCAACAGGGACAGGTTGCCACCAAGCTCATTTCATTGTTTCCGGAGGTTCCATGGCCAAGTTTAGCCTTCATGTTCATAACAGTGGCCTGCTGATTGACCAACATTTGTATTTCTCTAGAACTTGTACGTTATTTTAATGCAGACAACATACTGGTATTTGGTAAATGTACAGGCTAGTGGAATGGTTGTTTATTGCTCAAGCGAGGAAAAGAAAGAGCTCAACGTGTGGAAAATTCGAGCCTTCGAGCATTAACGTAACAAGACTTCGTCCAATCGCGTTCTCAGAAACACCTTGTCTATTTCCCAGACGCTGTGAGTCTTGTTGAACGGGGAGGGCCCGACCGCCGGAAATAGACAAGACGTAACAGAAGGCTTGTGAGCTGTTATTAGGCTACACCGTGAACGGGGAGGGGGGGGGGTTGGTGGTTGTTGAAGATATGTGCATAACTTTGTGCGCGTTCGAACCACTGTATATCGTTCTTCATTGCCAACAGAATACCGCTGTTAGAAAAACAACATATTGCAACATTGAATGATTTAATTTGATGGACATGACAACACCATGTAGTCTCTCTAATGCCCATGGTACTCCTAGCGAAGTTTCCGAAGCTTTGTGACCGAAATTTGTGTCCGAAGTTTCAACGTGTTTGAATTTGGGCCACAAACTGTCTACATCATTATTATTACAAGCAATCAGAAAGCGAGATGATTTCTTGAGGGGCATGGGTGGGGTCAGCGATGGTAACGTTAGAGTCTTGCCACCAAATAACGGGGTTACGTGCTACGAGTTTCGGAAACAGGGATTAGATGCATCCTGTATCCTGGCCATAATCAGCGGTTCTGCCGTGTTGGCGGGCATCATCCAGTAGAGCTCGCGTAAAACACGTCTAAAATCAACAGCAAATGCTGTACTTTTTGGCAGGCTAAAAGCATTTTTTTAACTGATTGAAAACCGTCTGCAACCCGGTGGTATGCCATTTATAAAATACCCATTATTCCTTTCGACTCACTTCACAAATGTTGCATGTAGAACTAATTCAACGAACAACTACAAAGATAAAGTATTTTCTGTATTTGTATTGCAACATAGCAAGTTATTTGTATTGCAGTATGGCAAGGTATTCTTGTACTTCAACATCGCACTATAGCCTACAGACTATTTTTGTATTCTCAAACTGGACAGTGTCTCCAAACTAAGTTCGGTGTCTGGCGGTTGGCAAAGCGAGTGTCTGGGCGAAAGACAGAAACACGGGGCGAAAAAAGAGCAGATTCGGTTCAACCGGCCGAATGCCCGAATGGCAGGCCGGATGAGGGATGTTATCTATGGGCTGATCCAGGGGGTCCGCCCCCCCCCCCCCTTTTGAGGAACAATGCCGTTTTCCAATGCAAAACCCGGGCACGCCTATCTGAGGCGGCGTGGACCCCCCCCCCCCTCCTTTTTGCGGAAGAACGCTATCAGAGGCGGGGTGGACCCCCCCCCCCCCTACCATCCCCCGGTCGTCAAAAATTGGTGGATCTCCCGGTCGCGTTCAGTTTGTTTGTTCAGAGCCCCCCCCCCCCCGGTCTCAGGTTTGGACCCCCCCTTTTTCAAATTTCTGGATACCCCCTGTTATCGACCTGAACAGAAGGGGAGTTTCGATGCAAATAAAAACAGTGTGTTTCAAGTGCTGAGTTCTTTGAATTCAGACCATGCTTATGAATATTTAAACCTGCTCAATCTCACTTAAAGTGTTAATTTCGAAGCTGCGCACGTCGACTTGGCTCAGAGGACTTTGTCCTGAAGTGCAGGTTAAGCACGATCTGTCAATGGAACAAGGGTGAATGTTGGATTTTGAAAGAGGGAGGCTCACTCTGGGTGGGGTGAACTCTCCGAAAATATCCTGATGGGGAAGCGGAAGGAAGGGGGCGAGGGGAGGGGCGCACCACAAGCCTTAAAATGAGACTCGTTAGAAACGTTCATGAAAAATCTTATTATTTTTACTTTTACTTCGATTACCCTATCCATATCAAGAGCGCCAGATAAGCCACAAACTGGTAGCTATTTATTATAACAAGTTTATATTTACGTATAGTTTGTAAAGCTAATGTAATCGAAAAATGAGAAAGCAATATATCAGGGTCAGGTTATATTTTATGCTGGGAGATTAAGAAAAACAGGGGTGTGGGTACTAAAAACGAAATCAAGAAGACAAGAAGACAAGCTTTACGTCTTTATTACAATCTGCAGCCAAGCAAATATGCTAATCGCCCGGTACAAACATTCAAGGACGTTTAAACTCCTTAACTTGTAATAATTTACACCCTTTCGCAACAGTCGGATCTACTGGATGGGGTTTGATGGGTGGCGAAATATCACAGTTTGCCCTTGAAGTTTGTCATCATTTTCGCACACAACAACAGCAATAATAATACAAAACCAAGACATGTTGTAGGTTCTCCGACAGTCAACTTCATGGCGCTTGTCGGGGTCCGGATTGCTTCGATTTCTTTAAGAAGGACGTTCTAGGATGCATGTTTGCACGCAATAAGTTAGGGTTGATAGTTCAGTTCGTGCGTTGAACAGCCACATCCAGACCCTGCAAGCGCCCTCTTGATGTCACTGTTGCCGACGGCTTGTGGTACGTTGGAGCAGACGACAGTTGGTTATTGGCGGGAAGGCACGGGATTGGTGGCGGGAAAATGAGCGTCACGTGAGAGAGCGGGTCACTGATCAGCGCTTTGGATGCCCGAGACAGCGGGGGAGGGCGAGGCGGCGCGTGGGTGCGTGGAGGCCCCATGACGGACGCCATTCCGGACGTGCCTGAAGCGGGACGGTCTCCGGATGCACCGTCCACGTCCGCCCGGACGTTCGTCCAATCAGCGAGTCCGAGTCCGCAACCCGTGGGTGCTGCCACAGCTTCGCGCGCTCCCGATTCCGTAATTGTGAAGTCGGCCCCTCCGGTTCCGGTTCCGGTTCGGCCCCCCTGGCGGCCGTTCTCGGTGGGCGCGGCGCTGACCGCCGCTACAGGGAGCGCGCGGTCGTAGTAATCCTTCATCCGCCTCTTGACGAGACTCGTCTCGAAGTGACCCCGAAGGAAGTCGGCCTCGCAGGCCGGATGGACCCCCCACGTGGACCCCGTGCGCATGCGCCGTCCGTCGCGCAGGAAGCACCCGTGAGCGGACAACGTGTGTCGGACGGTGTTCTTCCAGCACTTGGCGTTGTCGGAGCCGAAGAAGGCCCAGTGGTCAATCATGTACTGGTAGATGTCGCCCAGGACCATGCGGTGCTCCGGGTGGCTCATGATGGCCGAGCCGATCATCGCCAGATACGACAGCCGCGGCTTCTCCGGCTGCGGTGACGTCATCGGGGGCACCGGCCCCGGAGCCGGTGCTGGTGCGACCGGCTGGAACTGCGCCACCTGTTTCGCGTTGACACCTGGTCGGACACGACCCCTGGCGGTGGAGGCATGCCGGGATCGCTTGGACGGGGGTGGGTTGTCACCGCCGGCTGCCGACTGCGCCGCTGCTACCGCGGCGCCCACCAGGGGGCGAAACGCCAGGGGGCGACCGGGCTTGGGAGCTAAGGTCACGGGACGCACGGCGCTGCCACTTCCCGCCGAGTGGGGGCGCCTCCTACCGCGACCCGCCTTGGATGCGATGGACAACGGAACTGGATCTAGCGGCCGGAAAGTCATCGTGCGGGCCACTGCCGATCCGGGTCTCTTCGCCGAACACGCCGTGGCGCCACCTAGCGGCATTAATGGCAACCCGGAGCTGGGGACAACCCTGGTCGGATTCGGCACCCGGACCGAGAAATCCGGAAGGAGCATTTCTATCTCGGAGAGTGCTCCACCTTGCAGAAGGGAGGTTATCGGATCCCGATACGAATAAGTCGGCTTCGTCTGGCTGCTCAGCGAGGCTGGTAGCGTATCCGGAATAGATCCGAGGTAAGATATATTCGGGATCCAGGACGCTTCGCAAGCCACTGATGACGCCCAGGTGGACGCAGGCAGCGAGCCGTAACACTGCTGCAAGCCGGAGATCCCGGTGCGCGACACGGGTTGCTCCGGTAACCCGCCTGGTCTGATGACGTCATGTCCGGACCACGACGGGAGGTGCCGGAAGCATCCCTCGCTGGCGATCCAAATACCGCTGTCCGCGCTGGACTCCAATCCCGGCCTTTCCTCCCCGCCACGGGAATCCAGACTCCTGCGCGACGTAGACATCAGATCCAGCGTCCCGGGCAGAAGGGATTCGTCCCTGACGTCATTATGGTGGTCCGTGACGTCATTATGGTGGCCCGCGATCGGCGAATGTCTCCCGCCGTAGTGAGCCGGATACTCGCCAGAGGGCAGGGCTACGTCCGGTGGCGCCGCCAGGAACAAGTCCCAGTCACTCCGGCCTTGAGATCTGCACGCGGCCTGCTCTGGATCCAACTCCAGGTTTAGTCGTCTGGAAAATGCACCCTGATGAAGCTCTGACGTCACCAGTCTCTTTGCAGTGATGTCACTGTTTGTGGTTCGAGTCTCTAACAAATGGTGCTCTGCTGAGTTGTTCGACGGATCCATGGCATCCAGTGATCTTCAGTCCTCACAGACGATTTATTTGCGGAGAAAATAATAAATTCCCCTTTTACACACCATCTGTCATCGTTCCCGCAATTCTAAATTGAGTAATTTCTCAGACGTCACCAGCAAATGATTCCCTGACATATGTCTTCAGCATTACGCCCAGGAAGTCAGACAACCTCTCCCGCCAGCAATGCGTTTCCTCTCGCAACTCGGCGTTTTCGGACGAAGTGGAACGCCTGTCGCTCTACCAATGAGCCTTATACACAGCCAGGCCCGCCAACCCAAGGCGGGCTGCTATGGCACCTTCCAAGCCTGAGCTCCCGGCCCAGACAGCAGGGCATTCACACGTACACCTGACCCGATCAGCCAGTCGGGTTCTGTCAAGGAGGGGCCACCGTCAGGGGTCGGCTCTTGCCCGGCTGCTGCAGGCTGGCAACCCGTACTAGGCTCGGTCACTCACTCCGTCACCCCCCTCGCGCCGGCCGGTCGAGTCGGACGCTGGCGGTGGTGAGCGACTCACACAGTCCAGCGCGTGTGTACCTCCAGCGCTCTCTCCTTCAGCCCCCAACATGGCGAGTTCAAAAACGTCGTGAGTTCAGAGCTGACCGCGGTTGGGAAGGGGGGGGGGGAGGGGGAGTGGTAGGGGTTGTATGGTCCGAATAATTGGAAATGCGGTGGCAAGGGTAGGGAAGTGGGGGAGGGGGAGGGATGCATTGGAGACGAATGAAATGTGTTCAGTATTTACAGGATCGACCTGACGAAAGCTTTAAGAAACATTACCTTTAACATTTGTACAATTCGTTTATGCTTGTAAACTTTGAAGGCAATGGGAACATTGACCCGTATTGTGTAAGGGGATTTTGTATGCCCATGAGCCGTGGCAACCACCAAACCCCCTTGGGTTCGATTTAATTATTTTGTTCGATAATAATGGTGTAATTTAAGAGGTGACTAAATAATTCAATATAGACCCTACATGTACAGTTATGTTATGGACATGATAATTGGTGTTTTGTGCGCTTTTAAGATTTAATTAACCTGCTTAAGACTATGACAATGAAACATTCCTCACATTGGGGGACTTCAATTCAAGTATACGCCATCCGCAAGCATACACACTGTGAGAATCGCCCACAGATGAGGGGAGAGGGATATCTTTTCCGATCTCCGCGATTGGCATCCAGGAATTGTTGGAGATTCGCGTTTAGCTGTTGGCAATTTTTGGGGATCATTTTTGGTATAATTCCTGGTTCAACGCGAAGACCCTTTCCCTATTTATTGCGATCCGCTATAGCAGTCTGTAAATTCCTCGATATCTGCCTTTAGGGTGTTTTTTCGTGCCCAGTCTTGAGCAGTACTCATCTTGGAGATTCGATATTACTCTCCCAAATTCTTCGGGATTCGCGATTTAGACTGCCCCCCCCCCCCCCCCCCCGCCTCTCAGTTGGCAAGCAGGCTGAGCGGCAGATCAATAGGTCGTAGGTTCGAACCATGGCACATCCATATGGGGCAAACTTCATCCAACCCTATTTCCTTGTCGTGGGAGGTTTCTTTGTCCAATCGAACCTTCAATAGCACAAACGCGGCCTAAAAATGCAACGATCACAGCGGTTGCCATAACCCCCCCCCCTCCTCCCCCGTTTCCCATCGCGAGCTTTGTTGTGAAATATGTCAGGTCAGGGGTCAGCCAGTCCGGAGCCATGTGCAGGTGTTCCCCAATGGTACACGGGCAGCCCTAACTATGGTGGTCAACCGTTGGCTTCTCGGGACTCCAGTCCTTATTCTAGCTTCATATTACAGGGTCGACAATGATTGCACTAAAGGCTTCAGTGAGTGATACGTGAGCGAACAATGGAACAATGGTTCCCGCAAATATGGCCGAACACCTGTCAAAGTATTCGGTGAAATTACGACTTAGGCATAGACAGCGGTGGGGGACAGGTGGAGGATCGTCACCATCTATTATACAGTAAGGGTATGAAGACGATACCAGCCATCACCCTCGTCACCATCTATTATACAGTAAGGGTATGAAGACGATACCCGCCATCACCCTCGTCACCATCTATTATACAGTAAGGGTATGAAGACGATACCCGCCATCACCCTCGTCACCATCTATTATACAGTAAGGGTATGAAGACGATACCCGCCATCACCCTCGTCACCATCTATTATACAGTAAGGGTATGAAGACGATACCCGCCATCACCCTCGTCACCATCTATTATACAGTAAGGGTATGAAGACGATACCCGCCATCACCCTCGTCACCATCTATTATACAGTAAGGGTATGAAGACGATACCCGCCATCACCCTCGTCACCATCTATTATACAGTAAGGGTATGAAGACGATACCCGCCATCACCCTCGTCACCATCTATTATACAGTAAGGGTATGAAGACGATACCCGCCATCACCCTCGTCACCATCTAGTATACAGTAATTGTATGAAGACAAAGTCGGAACTAATCAATGAGTTTTCGCAAGACACAATTAGCAAGTTGGAAGTTTTATTTGCGATGACGTCATGAGGTCGTGAGGAGCGTAAGGCGTCCCCAGAACAGTCAGTGTACAACAGTCATCGGGTGTTTGATCTAAAACCAGACCATAAACACACATTCTTGACAACTGGGAACCAAGTCGCCATTTGAGCAAATTAACGCACCGAAATTATTTCCGCGCACTATTTACCTAGAATGATAAAGTGATGTAATTCAACCGAATGTGTTGAATATCATTATCCGCTTAAAACCACACTATTTATTCTATAAGTAATAACACTACGGACACATTCCGGGAGTGATCCAGGATTTGCGAAACAGAGGGTGGGGGAGGGGGGGGGCAACTATCATTTCTGAGCTCAATGGAGACATCTTCAAATATTTTGCCAAAATATGACTCATTTCATTTTAAAACATGTGGTAGGGCCGAATCCGTGCAGTTAAACTCAACCTTTCCTTAAAGTTGCATATCGAGCTCTTTCCCGCCAAAACTAAAGAGGTCAAAATGCAAATAATAATCAGTCCTAGAATCATTCAAGATTTCTTTTGTCTATACTCCACCCATGCCAGACTGCCAAATAGTGTCTCTTAGCTATGCCAGTGATATCAATTTACCACAAGTTTTCATTTTAGTGGTAAACGTCATCAGTTTGTGTGCTTTGCGATGCTTTGGTATAAGTAACAGTGCCGCGACAAAGTTCTGTGGTGTCCCGGGATTGACACCTTTGCCACACCACAGCCGAAACGGCGATGTTTATCAGGTTTCTGAATTTATAGAATGAAACAATCGAGTTTTCTGCAAAATTGGATATAAATCTCGCCTTGACTTAGTTTTGGCGGGAAAGAACTCGATATGCAACTTTAATATATAAATTGAAACGCTTAGTAATGTGGTATTAATGTCCCTACTTCAAAACTGAAATAACATTCAAAATAAATACTAAAACTAACCGACAAACAAATCTAGTGTTTTATGCCGCTTTTGTGCAGATGAAACCTCAATTGGGCCAAGAAACCTGCCGAAGCAATGAAATGGGTGCCGGGACCAGGGTGCCAACTCACGACGATGATACATGTCGTAAGGTTAATTTCTGAAAAACATATAATCTCCAAAATAAATTCAAAGAAATTATTCATAAAAACTGCGGGATAAAACAGTTGCCTGTCAAGGGTATAATATCAAGGCGGAGATCGCCAGTGAGACTTACCAAAGTACTTGGGGGCGCTGTCCGGTGAGGTGTCGTCGATGTAGGTCAGGCTGAGGGTGGCCTGTGGGGACCGCATCATGCCCTGGAAGAGCGTGGCACACAGGAAGATCGCCAGAGCACCCGGGTTAAACCGGCCGTCGCGACGCCGCGAACCGCACGTCGAGTTCCCAAACTCCTGTCGAGCTGGGTCGCACAGCTGGTAGGCATCTCTACCTCCGCTATGGCTCTCCCAATGTGTCGAGTTGGTGATGACCGGGTTGTTATCATTATTAGTATTATTATTCCACGTCGTATCGTCGTCGTGGCTGATAGAATCGCTGCCGTAGATGAAGTAAGGGATGACGCATATCCAGATTGCGCAAGCCGCCAGCACATTGGTGACCGCCAACAGCCGCGGTTTGTTAGAGTGCCGGCAAAAATGGCTGAAGACCAGGACGCTCAGCATGAAGCCGATGTTGTCAGCGTTCTTAATGAAGCCGGATATGGAACTGGGCAAGCCATAAAGCCGCTCTATTTGAGAAATGACGGCGGTGAAGTAACTGAAATTGACCGCCCCGAACACGGACAGGAAAGAGAGGACAGCGGTGAAGGACGCCAGGTTAGCGCAACGCTGCAGACGCCGCGGTCGCCATGACACCAATCCGCACTCTGTCGTCTGCTGTTTCGCGCGCTTTTTACCCGATTTCGTTAGGCGATTGTTCTGATTGGCGTCGTGATTAGAATGGTTTAAAGTTTCGTTGCTGCGTTGATCGTCGCGAAGGGGGTCGGTGTATCCATGGAGACGGTCACACTCGTCGCCCATGTTTTCATCTTCGTCGTTTTGGTCGACCATTGTAAAGGATGTTATTCTGAAGTTTAAGGAAAAGTAACATGATTGATAAATACCATGGGTCCATAACAATTACCGATTTGATGTGATGTTCATATCATAACATGTGTCCTTATGTTTCTCGTTAAATCTCCGCAGGCATCGTGTTGGTAGTTTACGACAAATCCCTCACAAATGGAAACATATGCAGTGTTGTTACAGAAACATATACACATTGTTATGTTAAAATGTGAATGAAAGCGGATTCAGGATATGATGGAGCATAAGAGAGCCCCCCCCCCTCCACCTCCCGCCCCCACCGCTCTAACCATGCACCCATGTTCGCTTGATCTAATTAACACTTGATCCCTCAACAGAGTAAACGCCCTATGTCGGCATTTCTGATATAACGCAACGATTCAATGCTATCAGAGTCTGTTAGCGACGTCACAGACAGCGCGCTCACCTCCAGCAAATCCGGTTTTGGGTACATGACACTTCACCACCCCATATACAACACATGGGCAGCTCTTTGTAATGGCGTGAAACCCACAGAAAAACAGTGTATTTCGATTCAAAACTAGTATGAGTATATGAAGGTACACCCCCAAACATTTACTCCATATGGTTTTCAACTCTAACAGTGCAGTCATATTCAAAACCTTACTGAGTCTAGTTTGAGGCCCATAGTAAAGTACGCGTTGTACCCAGAATGGTTGTTTCTAGAGGTAAGCTTGCGCTGTCTGTGGCGTCACTTACAGCAGAGGTCATCCTTGCATAATCTCTGCTTACAGACCCCAACATTCGTAATCAACTTGCCCACTAGATGAAGGCACTATGGTGCATTTCATACAATTACCACTCACCACGAGTTTTAATGGGATTGAGCAAGAGACATGTACTTTAAGCCAGTCAGTTAAGTCACGTGACTTGAAGTCAAATTGTAAAATATGTGGTGCGAGACCTGATGACACGCGCCGATGATATTTGTCGTAACCCGCCCCCCGCTACAGATATGTTCACCTGATATTTGTCGTAACTCGTCCCCCGTTACAGATATGTTCACCTGATATTTGTCGTAACTCGTCCCCCGCTACAGATATGTTCACCTGATATTTGTCGTAACCCGCCCCCCGCTACAGATATGTTCACCTGATATTTGTCGTAACTCGTCCCCCGCTACAGATATGTTCACCTGATATTTGTCGTAACCCGCCCCCCGCTACAGATATGTTCACCTGATATTTGTCGTAACCCGCCCCCCGCTACAGATATGTTCACCTGATATTTGTCGTAACCCGCCCCCCCCTACAGATATGTTCACCTGATATTTGTCGTAACTCGTCCCTCGCTACAGATATGTTCACCTGATATTTGTCGTAACTCGTCCCCCGCTACAGATATGTTCACCTGATATTTGTCGTAACCCGCCCCCCGCTACAGAGATGTTCACCTGATATTTGTCGTAACCCGCCCCCCGCTACAGATATGTTCACCTGATATTTGTCGTAACCCGCCCCCCGCTACAGATATGTTCACCTGATATTTCTCGTAACCCGCCCCCGCTACAGATATGTTCACCTGATAGTTGTCGTAACCCGCCCCCCGCTACAGAGATGTTCACCTGATATTTGTCGTAACCCGCCCCCCGCTACAGAGATGTTCACCTGATATTTGTCGTAACCCGCCCCCCGCTACAGATAAGTTCACCTGATATTTGTCGTAACCCGCCCCCCGCTACAGAGATGTTCACCTGATATTTGTCGTAACTCGTCCCCCGCTACAGAGATGTTCACCTGATATTTGTCGTAACTCGTCCCCCGCTACAGAGATGTTCACCTGATATTTGTCGTAACTCGTCCCCCGCTACAGATATGTTCACCTGATATTTGTCGTAACCCGCCCCCCGCTACAGAGATGTTCACCTGATATTTGTCGTAACCCGCCCCCCGCTACAGATAAGTTCACCTGATATTTGTCGTAACCCGCCCCCCGCTACAGAGATGTTCACCTGATATTTGTCGTAACCCGCCCCCCGCTACAGAGATGTTCACCTGATATTTGTCGTAACCCGCCCCCCGCTACAGATATGTTCACCTGATATTTGTCGTAAACTCGTCCCCCGCTACAGATATGTTCACCTGATATTTGTCGTAACTCGTCCCCCGCTACAGAGATGTTCACCTGATATTTGTCGTAACTCGCCCCCCGCTACAGATATGTTCACCTGATATTTGTCGTAACTCGTCCCCCCCTACAGATAAGTTCACCTGATATTTGTCGTAACCCGCCCCCCGCTACAGAGATGTTCACCTGATATTTGTCGTAACTCGTCCCCCCCTACAGAGATGTTCACCTGATATTTGTCGTAACTCGTCCCCCCCTACAGATAAGTTCACCTGATATTTGTCGTAACTCGTCCCCCCCTACAGATAAGTTCACCTGATATTTGTCGTAACTCGCCCCCCGCTACAGATATGTTCACCTGATATTTGTCGTAACTCGTCCCCCCCTACAGATAAGTTCACCGGATATTTGTCGTAACTCGCCCCCCGCTACAGAGATGTTCACCTGATATTTGTCGTAACTCGTCCCCCCCTACAGATATGTTCACCTGATATTTGTCGTAACTCGCCCCCGTTACAGATATGTTCACCTGATATTTGTCGTAACTCGTCCCCCGTTACAGATATGTTCACCTGATATTTGTCGTAACCCGTCCCCCCCTACAGAGATGTTCACCTGATATTTGTCGTAACTCGCCCCCCCCCCTTACAGAGATGTTCACCTGATATTTGTCGTAACCCGCCCCCCGCTACAGATATGTTCACCTGATATTTGTCGTAACTCGCCCCCCCCCCCTACAGAGATGTTCACCTGATATTTGTCGTAACCCGTCCCCCGCTACAGAGATGTTCACCTGATATTTGTCGTAACCCGTCCCCCCCTACAGAGATGTTCACCTGATATTTGTCGTAACTCGCCCCCCCCCCTACAGAGATGTTCACCGGATAATTGTCGTAACCCGCCCCCGCTACAGATATGTTCACCTGATATTTGTCGTAACCCGCCCCCCCTACAGATATGTTCACCTGATATTTGTCGTAACCCGTCCCCCGCTACAGAGATGTTCACCTGATATTTCTCGTAACCCGTCCCCCCCTACAGAGATGTTCACCTGATATTTGTCGTAACTCGCCCCCCCCCCTACAGAGATGTTCACCTGATATTTGTCGTAACCCGCCCCCCGCTACAGATATGTTCACCTGATATTTGTCGTAACCCGCCCCCCGCTACAGATATGTTCACCTGATATTTGTCGTAACCCGCCCCCCGCTACAGATATGTTCACCTGATATTTGTCGTAACCCGCCCCCCCTACAGATATGTTCACCTGATATTTGTCGTAACCCGTCCCCCGCTACAGAGATGTTCACCTGGTATTTGTCGTAACCCGTCCCCCCCTACAGAGATGTTCACCTGATATTTGTCGTAACTCGCCCCCCCCCCTACAGAGATGTTCACCTGATATTTGTCGTAACCCGCCCCCCGCTACAGATATGTTCACCTGATATTTGTCGTAACCCGCCCCCCGCTACAGATATGTTCACCTGATATTTGTCGTAACCCGCCCCCCCTACAGATATGTTCACCTGATATTTGTCGTAACCCGTCCCCCCCTACAGAGATGTTCACCTGATATTTGTCGTAACCCGTCCCCCCCTACAGAGATGTTCACCTGATATTTGTCGTAACTCGCCCCCCCCTCTACAGAGATGTTCACCTGATATTTGTCGTAACCCGCCCCCCGCTACAGATATGTTCACCTGATATTTGTCGTAACCCGCCCCCCGCTACAGATATGTTCACCTGATATTTGTCGTAACCCGCCCCCCGCTACAGAGATGTTCACCTGATATTTGTCGTAACTCGTCCCCCCCTACAGATATGTTCACCTGATATTTGTCGTAACCCGCCCCCCGCTACAGATATGTTCACCTGATATTTGTCGTAACCCGCCCCCCCTACAGATAAGTTCACCTGCTATTTGTCGTAGCCCGTCCCCCGCTACAGAGATGTTCACCTGATATTTGTCGTAACCCGTCCCCCCCTACAGAGATTTCACCTGATATTTGTCGTAACTCGCCCGCCCCCCTACAGAGATGTTCACCTGATATTTGTCGTAACCCGCCCCCCGCTACAGAGATGTTCACCTGATATTTGTCGTAACCCGCCCCCCCCCCTACAGAGATGTTCACCTGATATTTGTCGTAACCCGTCCCCCGCTACAGAGATGTTCACCTGATATTTGTCGTAACCCGCCCCCCGCTACAGAGATGTTCACCTGATATTTGTCGTAACTCGCCCCCCGCTACAGAGATGTTCACCTGATATTTGTCGTAGCCCGCCCCCCCCTACAGAGATGTTCACCTGATATTTGTCGTAACTCGCCCCCCGCTACAGAGATGTTCACCTGATATTTGTCGTAACCCGCCCCTCCCTACAGAGATGTTCACCTGATATTTGTCGTAACTCGCCCCCCGCTACAGAGATGTTCACCTGATATTTGTCGGAACCCGCCCCCCCCCTACAGAGATGTTCACCTGATATTTGTCGTAACTCGCCCCCGCTACAGAGATGTTCACCTGATATTTGTCGTAACTCGCCCCCCCCCCTACAGAGATGTTCACCTGATATTTGTCGTAACCCGCCCCCCGCTACAGATATGTTCACCTGATATTTGTCGTAACCCGCCCCCCGCTACAGATATGTTCACCTGATATTTGTCGTAACCCGCCCCCCGCTACAGAGATGTTCACCTGATATTTGTCGTAACTCGTCCCCCCCTACAGAGATGTTCACCTGATATTTGTCGTAACCCGCCCCCCGCTACAGATATGTTCACCTGATATTTGTCGTAACCCGCCCCCCTACAGATATGTTCACCTGATATTTGTCGTAACCCGTCCCCCGCTACAGAGATGTTCACCTGATATTTGTCGTAACCCGTCCCCCCCTACAGAGATTTCACCTGATATTTGTCGTAACTCGCCCCCCCCCCCTACAGAGATGTTCACCTGATATTTGTCGTAACCCGCCCCCCGCTACAGATATGTTCACCTGATATTTGTCGTAACCCGCCCCCCGCTACAGATATGTTCACCTGATATTTGTCGTAACCCGCCCCCCGCTACAGAGATGTTCACCTGATATTTGTCGTAACTCGTCCCCCGCTACAGAGATGTTCACCTGATATTTGTCGTAACCCGTCCCCCGCTACAGAGATGTTCACCTGATATTTGTCGTAACTCGTCCCCCCCTACAGAGATGTTCACCTGATATTTGTCGTAACTCGTCCCCCGCTACAGAGATGTTCACCTGATATTTGTCGTAACTCGTCCCCCCCTACAGAGATGTTCACCTGATATTTGTCGTAACCCGCCCCCCCCTACAGAGATGTTCACCTGATATTTGTCGTAACCCGCCCCCCGCTACAGAGATGTTCACCTGATATTTGTCGTAACCCCCCCCCCCCTACAGAGATGTTCACCTGATATTTGTCGTAACCCGCCCCCCCTACAGAGATGTTCACCTGATATTTGTCGTAACCCGCCCCCCGCTACAGATATGTTCACCTGATATTTGTCGTAACCCGCCCCCCCCCCCTACAGAGATGTTCACCTGATATTTGTCGTAACCCGTCCCCCGCTACAGAGATGTTCACCTGATATTTGTCGTAACCCGCCCCCCGCTACAGAGATGTTCACCTGATATTTGTCGTAACTCGCCCCCCGCTACAGAGATGTTCACCTGATATTTGTCGTAACCCGCCCCCCCCTACAGAGATGTTCACCTGATATTTGTCGTAACTCGCCCCCCGCTACAGAGATGTTCACCTGATATTTGTCGTAACCCGCCCCTCCCTAGAGATGTTCACCTGATATTTGTCGTAACTCGCCCCCCGCTACAGAGATGTTCACCTGATATTTGTCGTAACCCGCCCCCCCCTACAGAGATGTTCACCTGATATTTGTCGTAACTCGCCCCCGCTACAGAGATGTTCACCTGATATTTGTCGTAACTCGCCCCCCCCCTACAGAGATGTTCACCTGATATTTGTCGTAACTCGCCCCCCCCCTACAGAGATGTTCACCTGATATTTGTCGTAACTCGCCCCCCGCTACAGAGATGTTCACCTGATATTTGTCGTAACTCGCCCCCCCCCTAGAGAGATGTTCACCTGATATTTGTCGTAACTCGCCCCCCCCTACAGAGATGTTCACCTGATATTTGTCGTAACTCGCCCCCGCTACAGAGATGTTCACCTGATATTTGTCGTAACTCGCCCCCCCCCTACAGAGATGTTCACCTGATATTTGTCGTAACTCGCCCCCCCCTACAGAGATGTTCACCTGATATTTGTCGTAACTCGCCCCCCGCTACAGAGATGTTCCGCACGGACATGTTCACTTGATGGGGGCGGTCTTCACACTGTGTCACTGTGTAGCCAGGGTATGCACCACCCTCACACTGTGTCACTGTGTAGCCAGGGTATGCACCACCCTCACACTGTGTCACTGTGTAGCCAGGGTATGCACCACCCTCACACTGTGTCACTGTGTAGCCAGGGTATGCACCACCCTCACACTGTGTCACTGTGTAGCCAGGGTATGCACCACCCTCACACTGTGTCACTGTGTAGCCAGGGTATGCACCACCCTCACACTGTGTCACTGTGTAGCCAGGGTATGCACCACCCTCACACTGTGTCACTGTGTAGCCAGGGTATGCCCCACCCTCACAATGTGTCACTGTGTAGCCAGGGTATGCACCACCCTCACACTGTGTCACTGTGTAGCCAGGGTATGCACCACCCTCACACTGTGTCACTGTGTAGCCAGGGTATGCACCACCCTCACACTGTGTCACTGTGTAGCCAGGGTATGCACCACCCTCACACTGTGTCACTGTGTAGCCAGGGTATGCCCCACCCTCACACTGTGTCACTGTGTAGCCAGGGTATGCCCCACCCTCACACTGTGTCACTGTGTAGCCAGGGTATGCCCCACCCTCACACTGTGTCACTGTGTAGCCAGGGTATGCACCACCCTCACACTGTGTCACTGTGTAGCCAGGGTATGCACCACCCTCACACTGTGTCACTGTGTAGCCAGGGTATGCCCCACCCTCACACTGTGTCACTGTGTAGCCAGGGTATGCACCACCCTCACACTGTGTCACTGTGTAGCCAGGGTATGCACCACCCTCACACTGTGTCACTGTGTAGCCAGGGTATGCACCACCCTCACACTGTGTCACTGTGTAGCCAGGGTATGCCCCACCCTCACACTGTGTCACTGTGTAGCCAGGGTATGCACCACCCTCACACTGTGTCACTGTGTAGCCAGGGTATGCCCCACCCTCACACTGTGTCACTGTGTAGCCAGGGTATGCCCCACCCTCACACTGTGTCACTGTGTAGCCAGGGTATGCACCACCCTCACACTGTGTCACTGTGTAGCCAGGGTATGCCCCACCCTCACACTGTGTCACTGTGTAGCCAGGGTATGCACCACCCTCACACAGTCGATGTGTGCTCAACTACGGGCAAAACACCCATTCACAAACCTTCACAGCTATTGGTCCTTTCACGGGGGGAAACGGACGCGGAGTGCTGGTCATTTTATGATCTTAAGGTGGACAAGGCTGGGGGGGGCACGAAAACGTTAGGGGTGGGCACAAAAAAGGGGGATGATAGGGGGCTGGTAGGGGGGAGGGGAACACGAGAGGGCTAAGTAACTCCTCAGACCTGTTCAATCATGGCTTTGACCTTCAGCGGACAAGTACCGACACACAAGGTAGTAGGCCTAGTTGCCGGGTTACAAACCAGAATGCAGAAAGACACGAGGTTATTTTAGGGCTGCAAGGCACTTCGCCAATATAATTTTTGTAACCCTAAAATGACCTAAAACAGAGGGCCTAAACTGAGGTCCTCAACAACCGGTGAAGCGTTTTTCGCTGTGAGTAAAACACGCGTGTTCGTGTCCAAGGTGGGGGGGGGCGGGGTGAGGGTGGAGGGCGCTCGACACAAGTCGCGCCATGCTAAAGACTTCTGCTTTTATGTACTACATATTTAAACAGAGCCCTGTGCTTGCCGCCGTACAGATATGGTGCGACTCGCTGGCAACTCGTCGCCAATCTAAGGCATCCAAGTAAGGCGTGACGTGAAGGTTCTCGGGCGATCAATCGATGCCATCATTTCCCCTGATACACCGTGTGCCATGGTCCACTGACCAGGTGCAGACACAGCAGGGTACATTGGTTTGGGGCCCGGAATGTGAACTTTGAGATGGGAGGTTACACTGTACACCCCGTTTACCCTACTATGAATAAGTCTGTCGGTAAATAATCCCCTCTTGTCGGTTTGTAGACACGTGGGATTACCTCTTTCGCTCGGACCGGAAGCCGCTTTATGGCCACTTAACCCATGCGCATCATAAAATACCGGATTCCAAGGAAACAGAATTTCGAAAGTTGTACCACTGTTGACCATCTTCTCGGTTCATCTTCCATGTATTAAGAACCCACGGAATGTATTATTGTAGTAAACGTTAGGCGAGAATAATACGTGAGCTATGCTAAAACAATGGTTCGCCCTTACATGGACCATCTTCTGCCATTGCCATACTAGATAAGGAGGTCTGAAGAAAACAAATGTTATTATTATTGCAATTGTTCATGTGTAATGAATTCTTCCGATTGATGTACTATTTTATACGCAATAATTATAGCACGACAGTAATTCAGTTCTGTTTGTGATAGCTTGAGGGAATCCGCACCCATCACGGCTTTCCCTAGTGAAGTCCGCTATGCGCAATCATTGTTTGATATCGCCATAATGTTAACCGATCACCAATTTGTGGATTCTTTGTCGCGTAATATTTGCTGATCACTCACTGGCGGATATGTCTTCGCTCGCTCCGTGCCAGGGGACACTCCAATTTGGGCTCAGCCTGATAATACCCCCCGCCCCATCCCCCTCATTTCTGCCCCATCCCCCTCATTTCTGCCCCATAGAAGAGGCTTGCAACCCCATATCTGCCTAACCTGCTAACAGAGGCTTACTGCCCCATATTCCCACAATGCAGGCTTGCTACCCCTTTAACGTTACGCTATGCACAAATACTTGCCATACCAACCGTCCAATAAAAAGCTAGTCTTTAAGCGCTTAACAACCGGACCAGGGCCGGGGTCAACGCCGTCCCTACAGCCAGCCTTTACGGCTCTCATCTCCAGACTTTCTCTGACACAATAAATCCACGATTACCGTTGCCATCAAGAAGATGGCTACAACTATGACAAAGCCCTCCTCCCCCTCGTTTAGTGCATGTTAAAAACTTCTCTTTCACCACCCGCCGCAACATACGCCAGTTCCTGCCACGTGTCGGTGGCCTTGCATTATAGACATATGTGGTCCAAATGCGACGTGATGTGATAACTTAACTGCATCATCGTATACGGGTGCAGGTGGGCAAACATGCACCAAGTTACGTTGGGGGGGATCGTGATCAAACCATTTCCGATCTAATGGTTTTGGGGGCAGCCTGATCATGTCTTTGTACTGATCCTGACCGATAATCCACCACGCCTGGTTTCACTGTATACACACATGGGTATGTGCTTCCGCCTTATAGTCTAGGAACATCCGAGCGGGAGACAAGGGTGGGCGAAGTGGGCAAGGATTGAACTCTTTACACTGCGCAACTGTAGAGATTTGCATTAGTTAGCCTCCATAGGTTGGCCTCCATATGTTGACCTCCATAGGTTGGCCCCATAGGTCGGCCTCCATAGGTCGGCCTATATAGGTAGGCCTCCATAGGTCGGCCTCCACAGGTTGGTCTCCATAGGTTGGCGTCCATAGGTCGGCCTCCATAGGTCGGCCTCCAAAGGTTGGCCCCATAGGTCGGCCCCCATAGGTCGGCCTCCATAGGTCGGCCTCCATAGGTCGGCCTCCACAGGTTGGTCTCCATAGGTTGGCGTCCATAGGTTGGCCTCCACAGGTCGGCCTCCAAAGGTTGGCCCCATAGGTCGGCCCCCATAGGTCGGCCTCCATAGGTCGGCCTCCATAGGTCGGCCTCCATAGGTCGGCCTCCATAGGTCGGCCTCCATAGGTCAGCCTCCATGGGTTGTCCTCCATTAGGCGGCCTCCATAGGTCGGCCTCCACAGGTTGGCCTCCATAGGTCGGCCTCCATAGGTCGGCCCCCATAGGTCGGCCTCCAAAGGTTGGCCCCATAGGTCGGCCTCCATGGGTCGGCCTCCATGGGTCGGCCTCCATGGGTCGGCCTCCATAGGTCGGCCTCTATAGGTCGGCCTCCATAGGTCGGCCCCCATAGGTCGGCCCCCATAGGTCGGCCCCCATAGGTCGGCCCCCATAGGTCGGCCCCTATAGGTCGGCCTCCATGGGTCGGCCTCCACAGGTTGGTTGGTTCAAGTAGGACGCTAAAGTCAACCTGTGCCAGTCACATGGCGACAATGGTAAGGGTCAAGGCAGAGGAACTTCGAGAGTAACGCCCTCTAGTGTGTGCGACAGCAATGCCCGCGTCGCTACCCGGCACAAACATATGCACAGATGGGATTCGAACGACGAACCGGCCGCTTGGCCTGGCCAAGCAGAGCATACTCCACACTAGCCGAAGGCGCTATACCTTTACCAGGGGACCCCTTGGTTAAGGCACTCGGTGACGACTGGTACTGGTCGCGCAAACACACTGCGACTTTTTCCAAACTTACCCCGTCCGAGTATCCGCCCACAATACCTTACCTGCCATTATGAAGCCGTCATAACCAACCATTAGAACGTACGAAGGGGACACAGGTTAATATCGCGCCACTTCCGTTTCCGGGGGGCCGGTCTGTGTCCCCAAGTCTCGGGAAGGATGTCTCGTCTCGCCTGGTCGTCTCGCACCGTGACCGGGTATTGGGCAGGTTCTGCCGGTAACAACACGTGGTGACAAGACGTTTAGGCGCGATGTGGGACGAGGTGTGGGGTGCGGGAGCCGGGGGGCGGGGGTGCGGCTCGCAGCGTGGTTTCAGTCCGTGTGTCTCGTCCCGTGTGTGTAATGATGGTGGCGCCGGCTAACGTACGTATATAACCGGCAGCGGCGTCGCGTCTGCTTTCCATATCACTCACTTGACGGTCTCTCACATGCATACCCACATGGGGCAGGCGGAGGTGGTGGGGGGGGGCGTGGGGGGAGAGGATGGGGGTGGCCACGGTTGTTTGACGATCCCCCCAAAAGCTGAACTTCAATCCAACCCAATGCTGCACCAGTACATGACGTGGAGCCCAGGCGTGGACCTCGCATACCGGGCCCTCACATCTAAAGCATGTATAGAATTATAGATCAGTGGTAGCTGCTACAGCCCAGTGTCCACCGCCGGCTTGTTTGTCACGTGGTTGTCCGGGGACACGCCGGCCCCGTCTTATAGACATTGGCAAGAATCCAGCCAAGCGCGAAAGACGCGCGGCCATCAGTATTGGACAACTATGTGGCATGTACATACATAGTCAACGTGTCCGTTTTCAACTGTTTAGCCATTCGTCGTTACGCGCTGACTTTATCTGCATACTGGTCCATACTCCAGTGTGTGAGGGACAACGAAGGCATAGCTTTTTTTGGTTAAAACTGTAGCTGCATGCATGAGATAACAGATTTTTAAAAGCAACTTGTAGGACATGAATGTAGTGAACTAGGGATCGTGTGGGCGGCACTGGTGGTGGGGTGACACCATGACTGGTATGGGGTGGTGGCAAGGGGTAGGAGCCACGTTGCTCAGAGCAACCAGTCTGTATACTGTACCCTCTCCAACCTTCTCTATCTCACTTTCTGTCTCCCTTCCGCGTTCTCTGTCCTCACCCCTCTTTCCTCACCCCCTTATCTAGTCTCTGACCTTACCCCTCTCCTCATACCCCTCTTTCCTCATCCCCTTATCTAGTCTCTTACCTTACCCCTCTCCTCATACCCCTCTTTCCTCACTTCCTTATCTAGTCCCTTACCTTACCCCTCTTTCCTCACCCCCTTATCTAGTCTCTGACCTTACCCCTCTCCTCATACCCCTCTTTCCTCACCTCCTTATCTAGTCCCTTACCTTACCCCTCTCCTCATACCCCTCTTTCCTCACCCCCTTATCTAGTCTCTTACCTTACCCCTCTCCTCGTATCCCTCTTTCCTCACCCCCTTATCTAGTCTCTTACCTCACCCCTCTCCTCATACCCCTCTTTCCTCACCCTCTTATCTAGTCTCTTACCTTACCCCTCTCCTCATACCCCTCTTTCCTCACCCCCTTATCTAGCCTCTTACCTCACCCCTCTCCACATACCCCTCTTTCCTCATCCCCTTATCTAGTCTCTTACCTTACCCCTCTCCTCATAACCCTCTTTCCTCCCCCCCTTATCTCATCTCTTACCGTACCCCTCTCCTCATACCCCTCTTTCCTCACCCCCTTATCTAGCCTCTTACCTCACCCCTCTCCACATACCCATCTTTCCTCACCCCCTTATCTAGTCTCTTACCTTACCCCTCTTTCCTCACCCCCTTATCTAGTCTCTGACCTTACCCCTCTCCTCATACCCCTCTTTCCTCACCCCCTTATCTAGTCTCTTACCTTACCCCTCTCCTCATACCCCTCTTTCCTCACCCCCTTATCTAGTCTCTTACATTACCGCTCTCCTCATACCCCTCTTTCCTCACCCCCTTATCTAGTCTCTTACCTTACCCCTCTCCCCGTACCCCTCTTTCCTTACCCCCTTATCTAGTCTCTTACCATACCCCTCTCCTCATACCCCTCTTTCCTCACCCCCTTATCTAGCCTCTTACCTTACCCCTCTCCTCATAACCCTCTTTCCTCCCCCCCCCCTTATCTCATCTCTTACCTTACCCCTCTCCTCATACCCCTCTTTCCTCACCCCCTTATCTAGCCTCTTACCTCACCCCTCTCCACATACCCATCTTTCCTCACCCCCTTATCTAGTCTCTTACCTTACCCCTCTTTCCTCACCCCCTTATCTAGTCTCTGACCTTACCCCTCTCCTCATACCCCTCTTTCCTCACCCCCTTATCTAGTCTCTTACCTTACCCCTCTCCTCATACCCCTCTTTCCTCACCCCCTTATCTAGTCTCTTACATTACCGCTCTCCTCATACCCCTCTTTCCTCACCCCCTTATCTAGTCTCTTACCTTACCCCTCTCCCCGTACCCCTCTTTCCTTACCCCCTTATCTAGTCTCTTACCTTGCCCCTCTCCTCATACCCCTTTTTCCTCACCCCCTTATCTAGTCTCTTACTTTACCCCTCTCCTCATACCTCTCTTTCCTCACCCCCTTATCTAGTCTCTTACCTTACCCCTCTCCGTACCCCTCTTTCCTTACCCCCTTATCTAGTCTCTTACCTTACCCCTCTCCTCATACCCCTCTTTCCTCACCCCATTATCTAGGCTCTTACCTTACCCCTCTCCTCATACCCCTCTTTCCTCACCCCCTTATCTAGTCTCTTACCATACCCCTCTCCTCATACCCCTCTTTCCTCACCCCCTTATCTAGTCTCTTACCTTACCCCCTTATCTAGTTTCTTACCTTACCCCTTTTCTCATACTCCTCTTTCCTCACCCCCTTATCTAGTCTCTTACCTTACCCCTCTCCCCGTACCCCTCTTTCCTTACCCCCTTATCTAGTCTCTTACCTTACCCCTCTCCTCATACCCCTCTTTCCTCACCCCCTTATCTAGTCTCTTACCTTACCCCTCTCCTCATACCCCTCTTTCCTCACCCCCTTATCTAGTCTCTTACCTTACCCCTTTTCTCATACCCCTCTTTCCTCACCCCCTTATCTAGTCTCTTACCTTACCCCTCTCCTCATACCCCTCTTTCCTCACCCCCTTATCTAGTCTCTTACCTTACCCCTCTCCTCGTATCCTCTTTCCTCCCCCCCCCCCCCCCGCTTCTGTTCGCGTGCTATGCGGCCCTCCTCCGCCCCACCCCCTGCACCCGCAAAGACGCTATTTAACCCGATACACCACTAACTATAGCCTCCCACTGTCTGCGTAACCTTGAGTGTTTTTATATGACCTTTTTGTGTACCCTTCACCTTGTGACCGACACTCAGGCATATGAGCTTGACTGGATTACCTAAATTGAGGTAACGACCTAGATCCGTTGCATGGAGAGCTCCATTAGTTTACCTCTACACTCTACCGGTCCCCACCGCTCATCGTTGGACGGCGTAGCTTGCGGCTGGTGTCGGGTTGGTTGGTGGGTTGGTTTGGGGACCTCACTTTAACCTGTGAAGGTCATACCACCCCATTGGGGAGCGTTAAGATTAGAGGAGCCATGGCCCGGGGTATACCCCCCCCCCCTTGTTTGTGTAGAACGCATGACGTTTACCGTGCGTTGTCACAGTTAGGCGTACGCGGACCCCCGAACCCAGGCACGATGGCTGGCCTGGCAGAGCTCACTGGACAACGCCGAACCTGCTGACCACCGGATCATTCGGGTGGTTCCCGAACTCCGGCACGATGGCTGGCCTGGCAGAGCTCACTGGACAACGCCGAACCTGCTGACCACCGGACCATTCGGGTGGTCCCCGAACTCCGGCACGATGGCTGGCCTGGCAGAGCTTACTGCACAACGCCGAACCTGCTGACCACCAGACCATTGGGGTGGTCTCCGAACTCCGGCACGATGGCTGGCCTGGCAGAGCTCACTGGACAACGCCGAACCTGCTGACCACCGGACCATTCGGGTGGACCCCGAACTCCGGCACGATGGCTGGCCTGGCAGAGCTCACTGGACAACGCCGAACCTGCTGCCCACCAGACCATTGGGGTGGTCCCCGAACTCCGGCACGACGGCTGGCCTGGCAGAGCTCACTGGACAACGCCGAACCTGCTGACCACCGGACCATTCGGGTGGTCCCCGAACTCCGGCACGATGGCTGGCCTGGCAGAGCTCACTGGACAACGCCGAACCTGCTGACCACCGGACCATTCGGGTGGTCCCCGAACTCCGGCACGATGGCTGGCCTGGCAGAGCTCACTGGACAACGCCGAACCTGCTGACCACCAGACAATTGGGGTGGTCCCCGAACTCCGGCACGATGGCTGGCCTGGCAGAGCTCACTGGACAACGCCGAGCCTGCTGACCACCAGACCATTCGGGTGGTCTCCGAACCCCGGCACGATGGCTGGCCTGGCAGAGCTCACTCGACAACGCCGAACCTGCTGACCACCGGACCATTCGGGTGGTGCCCGAACTCCGGCACGATGGCTTGCCTGGCAGAGCTCACTCGACAACGCCGAACCTGCTGACCACCGGACCATTCGGGTGGTCCCCGAACTCCGGCACGATGGCTGGCCTGGCAGAGCTCACTGGACAACGCCGAACCTGCTGACCACCAGACCATTGGGGTGGTCCCCGAACTCCGGCACGATGGCTGGCCTGGCAGAGCTCACTGGACAACGCCGAGCCTGCTGAGCACCAGACCATTCGGGTGGTCCCCGAACCCCGGCACGATGGTTGGCCTGGCAGAGCTCACTCGACAACGCCGAACCTGCTGACCACCAGACCATTCGGGTAGTGCCCGAACTCCGGCACGATGGCTTGCCTGGCAGAGCTTACTGGACAACGCCGAGCCTGCTGACCACCAGATCATTCGGGTGGTCCCCGAACCCCGGCACGATGGTTGGCCTGGCAGAGCTCATTCGACAACGCCGAACCTGCTGACCACCAGACCATTCGGGTGGTGCCCGAACTCCGGCACGATGGCTGGCCTGGCAGAGCTCACTGGACAACGCCGAACCTGCTGACCACCAGACCATTCGGGTGGTGCCCGAACTCTGGCACGATGGCTGGCCTGGCAGAGCTCACTCGACAACGCCGAACCTGCTGACCACCAGACCATTCGGGTGGTGCCCGAACTCTGGCACGATGGCTGGCCTGGCAGAGCTCACTGGACAACGCCGAACCTGCTGACCACCAGACCATTCGGGTGGTGCCCGAACTCTGGCACGATGGCTGGCCTGGCAGAGCTCACTGGACAACGCCGAACCTGCTGACCACCAGACCATTCGGGTGGTGCCCGAACTCTGGCACGATGGCTGGCCATAACACACGGAGACCGCCAGCTCGTCTGACCACAACGATTGCGGATCAAACTTTCCCGTGTTGACATACACCATGATGTCGTAGCTCCCTCCCTGTATGAATCATGTTTTTGAGCCCTCGCACCTGCATCTAGGCAACTTTCATCCAAACCCGGGTTAATTGTCCCGGCAAATTTATTATCCCACTGTAGCCTTCATGTGGACAAAAGCGGCATAAATCTCCAACCTTTCCTTTTTCCTTACCTGTAGTGGTGGGTGAGTGTTGTCACCGTCTAATATCTATGGTCACCGCCTGCTCTCCACCCCGCCCGTCGCCGCTCTCACTGCCGCCTGCTCTCCACCCCGCCCGTCGCCGCTCTCACTGCCGCCTGCAGCAGTAGTAAGCAGACCCACTTTCGCCACACCGAGATCGCCCTCTTCCCTTCACCGTCCGCGCGCGACTCAGTCGTCTGCTCGTAGCGCGGGAGGCGGGAAGAAGCAGACGACAGCGTTTGTAAACAGAGCGCTATCGATCCCGGCTATTTTATTTATAAAAAAACAACAACTGTGTTGTTTGTTGAATAATGGTCCCAGTACTTCGGCGTATCGAGTTAGTACACGGTCTGTGTGTGTGTGTGTGTCTGTGTGTGCCGTGTGGGCGGTGGGTTGGCGGGGGAGGGGGGCGGGGGGTTGGAGCGGGGCTTAGGGGTGCGTTCATGCGCTGGTAGAAATTATTGGATTTAGGTTGATTGCGCATGTAGTGGGGCCTGTCCCCCCAATCTACACCTGAGACATGCTGTGAATGCGACCCAAAGCAGGCGTCGGTGCTTGTTGAGACGTACTGACACTGCGCCTGCATTAATGGGCGAACCATATATGCGTCCCGCGTCTCCAAATCAAGTACGAAATTAAGTCCCCCTTGCGTAACTTGGCTCACTCCATTTGTACATAGGGAACGTATGTACCAATCGGTAAGTGAAAGGTCGTGTCGATGCGTACTTTTGGGCATTTGGCCGTTGTTCACGAGTAAACACAGACGGCCCAGTGCATTATAACGGATGGTTAGATGTTTGGCGATCTTCCGCAGGTCACGGTGGAGAGAGTGGGAGGTGGGAGGTGGGGGTCTAAGTGACATGGTAGGTAGGGGTTACTCCAAGCTAGGGTTGCGGCGGGTGGGTCCCTGGTTCAGAGCATTGGTATCGACCGGCCGGCTATGAGCTGCAGCTTGGCCTCACTCTGTCCACGCCTCGCTCCTGCTTGGCCTCACTCTGTCCACGCATCGCTCTTGTTTGGTTCCACTTTGTCCATGCCTCGCTCCTGTTTGGTCTCACTCTGTCCACGCCTCGCTCCTGTTTGGTCTCACTCTGTCCACGCATCGCTCCTGTTTGGTTCCACTTTGTCCATGCCTCGCTCCTGTTTGGTCTCACTCTGTCCACGCATCGCTCCTGTTTGGTCTCACTCTGTCCATGTCTCGCTCCTGTTTGATTCCACTCTGTTCATGTCTCGCTCCTGTTTGGTCTCACTCTGTCCATGTCTCGCTTCTGTTTGGTCTCACTCTGTCCACGCATCGCTCCTGTTTGATTCCACTCTGTCCATGTCTCGCTCCTGTTTGGTCTCACTCTGTCCATGTCTCGCTCCTGTTTGGTCCCACTCTGTCCATGTCTCGCTCCTGTTTGTTCCCACTCTGTCCATGTCTCTCTTCTGTTTGGTCCCACTCTGTCCATGCCTCGCTCCTGTTTGGTCTCACTCTGTCCACGCATCGCTCCTGTTTGGTCTCACTCTGTCCATGTCTCGCTCCTGTTTGGTCTCACTCTGTCCATGTCTCGCTTCTGTTTGATTCCACTCTGTTCATGTCTCGCTCCTGTTTGGTCTCACTCTGTCCATGTCTCGCTTCTGTTTGGTCTCACTCTGTCCACGCATCGCTCCTGTTTGATTCCACTCTGTCCATGTCTCGCTCCTGTTTGGTCTCACTCTGTCCATGTCTCGCTCCTGTTTGGTCCCACTCTGTCCATGTCTCGCTCCTGTTTGGTCCCACTCTGTCCATGTCTCTCTTCTGTTTGGTCCCACTCTGTCCATGCCTCGCTCCTGTTTGGTCTCACTCTGTCCACGCATCGCTCCTGTTTGGTCTCACTCTGTCCATGTCTCGCTCCTGTTTGGTCTCACTCTGTCCATGTCTCGCTTCTGTTTGATTCCACTCTGTTCATGTCTCGCTCCTGTTTGGTCTCACTCTGTCCATGTCTCGCTTCTGTTTGGTCTCACTCTGTCCACGCATCGCTCCTGTTTGATTCCACTCTGTCCATGTCTCGCTCCTGTTTGGTCTCACTCTGTCCATGTCTCGCTCCTGTTTGGTCCCACTCTGTCCATGTCTCGCTCCTGTTTGGTCTCACTCTGTCCATGTCTCGCTTCTGTTTGGTCCCACTCTGTCCACGCCTCGCTCCCGTTTGGTCTTACTCTGTCCATGCCTCGCTCCTGTTTGGTCTCACTCTGTCCATGCCTTGCTCCCGTTTGGTCCCATTCTGTCCATGCCTCGCTCCAGTTTGGTCCCACTCTGTTCATGCCTCGCTCCTGTTTGGTCTCACTCTGTCCACGCCTCGCTCCAGTTTGGTCCCACTCTGTCCATGCCTCTCTCCTGTTTGGTTCCACTTTGTCCATGTCTCGCTCCTGTTTGGTCTCACTCTGTCCATGTCTCGCTCCTGTTTGGTCTCACTCTGTCCACGCCTCGCTCCTGTTTGGTCTCACTCTGTCCACGCCTCGCTCCTGTTGGGTCTCACTCTGTCCATGCCTCGCTCCTGTTTGGTCTCACTCTGTCCACGCTTCGCTCCCGTTTGGTCTTACTCTGTCCATGCCTTGCTCCCGTTTGGTCTCACTCTGTCCATGCCTTGCTCCCGTTTGGTCCCATTCTGTCCATGCCTCGCTCCAGTTTGGTCCCACTCTGTCCATGCCTCGCTCCTGTTTGGTCTCACTCTGTCCACGCCTCGCTCCTGTTTGGTCTCACTCTGTCCACGCATCGCTCCTGTTTGGTTCCACTTTGTCCATGTCTCGCTCCTGTTTGGTCTCACTCTGTCCATGTCTCGCTCCTGTTTGGTCTCACTCTGTCCATGTCTCGCTTCTGTTTGGTCTCACTCTGTCCACGCCTCGCTTCTGTTTGGTCTCACTCTGTCCACGCCTCGCTCCTGTTGGGTCTCACTCTGTCCATGCCTTGCTCCTGTTTGATCTCACTCTGTCCACGCTTCGCTGCCGTTTGGTCTTACTCTGTCCATGCCTTGCTCCCGTTTGGTCTCAGTCTGTCCATGCCTTGCTCCCGTTTGGTCCCATTCTGTCCATGCCTCGCTCCAGTTTGGTCCCACTCTGTCCATGCCTCGCTCCTGTTTGGTCTCACTCTGTACACGCATCGCTCATGTTTGGTTCCACTTTGTCCATGTCTCGCTTCTGTTTGGTCTCACTCTGTCCATGTCTCGCTCTCGCTCCGATAAATGCGGTGATATCTATCCAGCGGCCGGCTATGGTCGAGTGAGATCAGCTCTGCCAGCCCAAGCGGCCGGCTATGGTCGAGTGTGATCAGCTATGCCAGCCCAAGCGGCCGGCTATTGTCGAGTGTGATCAGCTATGCCAGCCCAAGCGGCGGGCTATTGCCGAGTGAGATCAGCTATGCCAGCCCAAGCGGCGGGCTATGGTCGAGTGTGATCAGCTATGTCAGCCCAAGCGGCCGGCTATGGTCGAGTGTGATCAGCTAGGCCAGCCCAAGCGGCCGGCTATGGCCGAGTGTGATCAGCTCTGCCAGCCCAAGCGGCCGGCTATTGTCGAGTGTGATCAGCTATGTCAGCCCAAGCGGCCGGCTATGGTCGAGTGTGATCAGCTCTGCCAGCCCAAGCGGCCGGCTATTGTCGAGTGTGATCAGCTATGTCAGCCCAAGCGGCCGGCTATGGTCGAGTGTGATCAGCTCTGCCAGCCCAAGCGGCCGGCTATGGTCGAGTGTGATCAGCTATGCCAGCCCAAGCGGCCGGCTATGGTCGAGTGTGATCAGCTCTGCCAGCCCGAGCGGCCGGCTATTGTCGAGTGAGATCAGCTCTGCCAGCCCGAGCGGCCGGCTATTGTCGAGTGAGATCAGCTCTGCCAGCCCAAGCGGCCGGCTATTGTCGAGTGTGATCAGCTGTGCCAGCCCAAGCGGCGGGCTATTGTCGAGTGTGATCAGCTCTGCCAGCCCAAGCGGCGGGCTATTGTCGAGTGAGATCAGCTCTGCCAGCCCAAGCGGCCGGCAATTGTCGAGTGTGATCAGCTGTGCCAGCCCAAGCGGCGGGCTATTGTCGAGTGTGATCAGCTATGCCAGCCCAAGCGGCCGGCTATTGTCGAGTGTGATCAGCTATGCCAGCCCAAGCGGCCGGCTGTGGTCGAGTGTGATCAGCTCTGCCAGCCCAAGCGGCCGGCTATTGTCGAGTGTGATCAGCTCTGCCAGCCCAAGCGGCCGGCTATTGTCGAGTGTGATCAGCTCTGCCAGCCCAAGCGGCGGGCTATTGTCGAGTGTGATCAGCTCTGCCAGCCCAAGCGGCCGGCTATTGTCGAGTATGATCAGCTCTGCCAGCCCAAGCGGCCGGCTATTGTCGAGTGAGATCAGCTCTGCCAACCCAAGCGGCCGGCTATTGTCGAGTGTGATCAGCTCTGCCAGCCCGAGCGGCCGGGTATTGCCGAGTGAGATCAGCTCTGCCAGCCCAAGCGGCGGGCTATTGTCGAGTGTGATCAGCTCTGCCAGCCCGAGCGGCCGGGTATTGCCGAGTGAGATCAGCTCTGCCAGCCCAAGCGGCGGGCTATTGTCGAGTGTGATCAGCTAGGCCAGCCCGAGCGGCCGGCTATTGTCGAGTGTGATCAGCTCTGCCAGCCCAAGCGGCCGGCTATTGTCGAGTGTGATCAGCTCTGCCAGCCCAAGCGGCCGGCTATTGTCGAGTGTGATCAGCTCTGCCAGCCCGAGCGGCCGGGTATTGCCGAGTGAGATCAGCTCTGCCAGCCCAAGCGGCGGGCTATTGTCGAGTGTGATCAGCTCTGCCAGCCCAAGCGGCCGGCTATTGTCGAGTATGATCAGCTCTGCCAGCCCGAGCGGCCGGCTATTGTCGAGTGAGATCAGCTCTGCCAACCCAAGCGGCCGGCTATTGTCGAGTGTGATCAGCTCTGCCAGCCCAAGCGGCCGGCTATTGTCGAGTGTGATCAGCTCTGCCAGCGCAAACGGCCGGCTATGGTCGAGTGACATCAGCTCTGCCAGCCCAAGCGGCCGGCTATGGTCGAGTGAGATCAGCTCTGCCAGCCCAAGCGGCCGGCTATTATCGAGTGTGATCAGCTAGGCCACCCCAAGCGGCGGGCTATGGTCGAGTGTGATCAGCTCTGCCAGCCCGAGCGGCCGGCTATTGTCGAGTGTGATCAGCTCTGCCAGCCCAAGCGGCCGGCTATGGTCGAGTGTGATCAGCTATGCCAGCCCAAGCGGCCGGCTATTGTCGAGTGTGATCAACTATCCCAGCCCAAGCGGCCGGCTATTGTCGAGTGAGATCAGCTCTGCCAACCCAAGCGGCCGGCTATTGTCGAGTGTGATCAGCTCTGCCAACCCAAGCGGCCGGCTATTGTCGCGTATGATCAGCTCTGCCAGCCCGAGCGGCCGGCTATTGTCGAGTGAGATCAGCTCTGCCAACCCAAGCGGCCGGCTATTATCGAGTGTGATCAGCTCTGCCAGCCCAAGCGGCCGGCTATTGTCGAGTATGATCAGCTATGCCAGCCCAAGCGGCCGGCTATTGTCGAGTGAGATCAGCTATGCCAGCCCAAGCGGCCGGCTATTGTCGAGTATGATCAGCTCTGCCAGCCCGAGCGGCCGGGTATTGTCGAGTGAGATCAGCTCTGCTAGCCAAAGCGGCCGGCCATTGTCGAGTATGATCAGCTCTGCCAGCCCGAGCGGCCGGCTATTGTCGAGTGAGATCAGCTCTGCCAACCCAAGCGGCCGGCTATTGTCGAGTGTGATCAGCTCTGCCAGCCCAAGCGGCCGGCTATTGTCGAGTGTGATCAGCTATGCCAACCCAAGCGGCCGGCTATTGTCGAGTGAGATCAGCTCTGCCAACCCAAGCGGCCGGCTATGGTCGAGTGTGATCAGCTTTGCCAACCCAAGCGGCCGGCTATGGTCGAGTGTGATCAGCTAGGCCAGCCCAAGCGGCCGGCTATTGTCGAGTGAGATCAGCTCTGCCAGCCCAAGCGGCCGGCTATTGTCGAGTGTGATCAGCTCTGCCAGCCCAAGCGGCCGGCTATGGTCGAGTGTGATCAGCTAGGCCAGCCCAAGCGGCCGGCTATTGTCGAGTGTGATCAGCTAGGCCAGTCCAAGCGGCCGGCTATTGTCGAGTGAGATCAGCTCTGCCAGCCCAAGCGGCCGGCTATTGTCGAGTGAGATCAGCTCTGCCAGCCCAAGCGGCCGGCTATTGTCGAGTGAGATCAGCTCTGCCAACCCAAGCGGCCGGCTATTGTCGAGTGAGATCAGCTCTGCCAGCCCAAGCGGCCGGCTATTGTCGAGTGAGATCAGCTCTGCCAGCCCAAGCGGCCGGCTATTGTCGAGTGAGATCAGCTCTGCCAGCCCAAGCGGCCGGCTATTGTCGATTGAGATCAGCTCTGCCAACCCAAGCGGCAGGTGTGTGGTTCGATCCCCACCTGTGCTAATGCCTATGTGTGTGCAGGATACATATATTTAAAGGGATACTCCCGGGCATTGGCTCCTCTCTACCATGACCATTACCATAGACGACTTTGTAATTCATTAGTTCAGATTATTCTATTGCGAGGCACCACCGCATGTGCAATGCATTGTGGGTATTATTTCGGTTTTTGCGAGATGTCAAGATGGCGGATATATTACCGCTAGAGGTTAATACGTGCTACTGAAGCCAGCAAACGAATCCTTACGAGAGATCGGGAAGTAGAGCGACGAGCAGCGATTTTCAAAAGTCTCAGTGTCGAATGTCGATTTTTCATAACGTTCCATGTCGCGTTTTGGGTAAGTTTAGAAATCTGTGTCGATGTCGCCTTTTCAGATCCTCAGTGTCAGAATTTGGGGGTCAATGTCGAATGTCGATTTTTCAAATATGCTTGTGTCGCGTGTCGCCATTTACCCCTTCCAGACCCCTATTGCGCCATCCCTCATTGGGCGACTAGCGAGTTTGATCCTTACCTTGCCAGTCACTCACTTTGTGTGAAGGAAGCATCTCAAGTCTTCTGTGACTCCCAGTGACAATTGCTACTTTATTATTCCCCGTCTTATCTCGCCAAAGGTAAGTATTGTCAACCAACGAGTCATATTAAGATACTTTGCATCTGGCAGCTCCAGATCAAAGTAGTCAGAGTACCTGTAAAGTGACGCAACAAATCTTTTATTTGCAACCTGTGCATTTAATCCAGAAACAGTTCAAACAAGCGTCAAACCTCGGGGTGTATGTGCCCCCCCTCCTCCGACCGTTATGACGATACACTACAATGTGTCTGTAACTCGCAAGATGGCGCTGCGGTGTGTGTGTGAGGCTTTCCATCATAACGTAATGCGCAAAAGAGCCTGGACCAAGACATGTGCCGTTCACGTCGCCTTCACTCGCTAGATGGCGCTCCGTTCCTCTTCCTTGTGCCACAGCATGGTTTCCTTGCCAGTTTAGTCTTATAAAAGATAGCGCCATAATTAAAATTTATGTATGCATAAACTAACTGATGTTTCGTGAAAACGTAGAAAAAAGACGAGTTAGAGGGGGGGGGTGGCAGTTTATGTCTCCAGATGGAGGGGGAGGGCACGATATTTTCTCGCCCCTATTAACATTACGGATCTGCGTCCAGTGAGTGCCCCAGTGAGGCGGCACCGCCCCCCGGGCAGCGCCTCCCCCCCCCCCGGGCAGCGCCCCTCCCCCCCGGACAGCGCCCCCCCCCCCGGGCAGCGCCCCTCCCCCCGGGCAGCGCTCGCACCGATCATCCTTCATGTCTTGGCCTGTAAACTAAGTGAGGTGGGTGGAATATCTTATCCAATCTCCGCTTGGAGATCGCGACTAACTATCTGTTGGCAATTGTTGGGGATCGTTATTCTGAAATTTCCTGGTTCAACGCGAAGACCCTTTTCCTATAATCGTTTTCCGTTATAGCAGTCGAATTCCTCGATATTCGCGATGTGACCAGTAAGGTTTTTTGGGGGGGATTGGCGATTCAAACATTCCATGATAAAAATAGCAATTTTAGTGGTACATGATTAATGCATTATAACATCACATGGGACTAGGTGTGGCTAGTAACGCCAAGTATTAATGTTGTTCATATAATTATGTTTTAAGTTGTTTTCTACTACACGTCTGGCCCCTTGCGTAACCCCGACCTGTTGATTCAGACTGGGCCCCTGTGGCACGTGCCGCTTGCCGCCACGGTCTTGGCCAGAGGCCAGTGTAACAGTGTAAGTATCATAGCAGGCAGTATTGGACGTCTGGACGGGATACAGGCAGCAAGACAAAGTGAGGGGGTGGTGGGGGGGGGGGGGGAGGACAAACGCCCCTGGGGAAATGGCCATCCCCTGGTTGGAAAGAAGTACCACCGGGAGTCCGGTCACCCTGGATCTGCAACTGTGAATATTATTACAAAATAATATATTTATATTTTTAATATTACTTCACCTAGTACATTGAGGATTTTTAACAGATCCGTCTTTTTACTTTTAGGTCACCCATGTAATATCTTTAATTCCTATTCATTACTCACATGTTAGTCACGCGAACATAATATCATCCGCTTTAGTTTCCTGAAAAGAGAAAGAGGCCTCATCAGCAGCCTGGTGCCACCCATGTGATGTGACCGCAATATGACATCCCCCATACGACAGACCAGACAGACTATATCTGAGCGGACTCTCACCCGCCTGTTATCCTGTCTCGTTGGATATAAAAAATCCAGCCCAGGAGCAGCGCATCCGGATGATCCGGGTGTAAAGCCAGGAAGTCCATTGCCGCTGACTTACCGGGATCTATTTTTATCTGGATCAGTCGGAATAGTTAAGAGATGAATCTTTACAGTTCCCTGTTGCATTCTGTCTATCAGTCTATTGGCACTGGTCCAAGAATCCCGCCTCCGGTATTTAATGGAATGCTAGGAACGGTGCCAGCGAGGGAGAGATCGAGGTCGCTCAAGCTGTGAGTGCCAGGCCCGGGGTGGTAGGGGACTTGAGGGTCCGTGCCAGGCCCGGGGTGTTAGGGGACTGGGGGTCCGTGCCAGGCCCGGGGTGGTAGGGGACTGGTGGTCCGTGCCAGGCCCGGGGTGGTAGGGGACTGGTGGTCCGTGCCAGGCCCGGGGTGGTAGGGGACTGGTGGTCCGTGCCAGGTCCGGGGTGGTAGGGGACTGGTGGTCCGTGCCAGGCCCGGGGTGGTAGGGGACTGGTGGTCCCAGTGGTGGCTCTGGAGTGCCAGGCCCGGGGTGGTAGGGGACTGGTGGTCCCAGTGGTGGCTCTGGAGTGCCAGGCCCGGGGTGGTAGGGGACTGGTGGTCCCAGTGGTGGCTATGGAGTGCCAGGCCCGGGGTGGTAGGGGACTGGTGGTCCCAGTGGTGGCTATGGAGTGCCAGGCCCGGGGTGATAGGGGACTGGTGTCCCCAGTGGTGGCTATGGAGTGCAAGGCCCGGGGTGGTAGGGGACTGGTGCTAGGGGCGCGAACTAACGGCCTGGTGATCTGCGGTTCTGTCTGCTTACCAACTGATCTAGCGGGGACATTTGTCTGTACTTTAGCGACACTTGATTGTATTTACACTGATTAACTCGCATACGATCAAGTCCATGCTTTTCCTCAGGCAAAGACAAACAAAGTGTCTCCTCCCGCAATAGCCCAAGCTAATTTTTCCTCGATAGCAGTCTAGTGCTGAAGGCGTCAATGGGAAAGGCCCACCTCAGTTGGAATAGATGGGGGCGGTAGTCTGACCCATTCTCCCCCCCCCCCCCACCCACCCACCCCGTGGAGCACACCACCCCCGCCCATCCACCCACCCCGTGGAGCAGACCCTTATGGAGTGAAGTACGAACCCTTGAACCAGACGCAGGTGTATGACCCCCGATCCTCCCTCTGCCGGCGGAGTTGGTTATACCATAGACATAATGTCCATGGTTAGACGGTGTCAAAAAAGCTCGTCGTAAGTTTTGCTCTCTCCAACTTCTCCTACACCTCCCCCCCCCCCCCCCCTCTCCCATCTCTACGGAACCACCCAACAAACTTTACGACGAGAACTTCATCCACAATAAATGCTGGAAATACCAACGATGATCCCGGTGATTATCAAACAGCTGTAATCGGTGACCGAGGCTGGGGAGGGGGCTGGTGATGGAGCCGGGGGGTGGGCCTGGGGGCTCGAGTATCCAAATACGATAGTGCATTGTGACGAGGAAGCTGTTTGGGTATCATGTGTACTTCTCTGTACGTCACTGCAGTGTATGCATGTGTGTGTGTGGTAAAGTCCCATCCATTGCGGTGAACAACCTGGTGTGCAGAGAAACCCCAGCCACGGTAATTGCGTGGGCCCACTGCTTCCGCGTAGAAAAGAGATCCGGATCTCTCACGATAGGTAGTCCGGCTCTTCTTTGATGTGAGTGGAACAGTCCAGCCCTTGTGTGCACCAAATCGGCCTATGACGTACCAGAGAGCGATGGTTTATTACAATAACCACTCATTCATCCGTTTGTGAACAATATTATTATTTAGTCGGAATATCGTTGAATGCACACATGCATTGCTATTTACATCATTGACAGATACTCCAAGATAACAATGGGTAGAACCACAACGTGTACCATATACTGAGACTAGAGGTGGTCAGTACTGCCAAATATGTAACCAGTTAGTCTTAATTAACACCGTAACTACGCACGATATCGTTTGACTTTTCTCGCCAAGTAAAACACATACATAAGCTTTACCAAAATTATTGACTTCATAAATCACATTTATCACAAATCACTCCCATTATTAAATGGTATTTCAGATGGAGACCCAAGGGTCGGAACGTTAAGTCGTATTTAACATGGGAATAGTCGTCGCTCAGTAGGTAGCGGGCTAAGCTTCAACCCAAAGACCCGGGCTCGATCGTGGATCATGTGCTGCGTGTTAAACCTCATTCATGCTATGGGCACAATATGCCACTTTGCTCGGCTATTGTCCATGTGTGCAGAAATGTCTCGCATAGCCTTCATTTATTTTCGGGGTTGACAACAGCGAGTTCACATATTATTGTTCACACATCTGATGTGGCGTTCATCGCGATGATAACTGCGAGATAATTAATGACTCGCTTGTATCGGGTTTCGTCTTTTGATTTTTAAATTGCTAAAGCCCCTCCTGTCGGTGTGAATGAAGAGAGACTGGACATGTTAGCTAGGAGCGTCGTATGTAGCCTGGTTCCGCGGTCCCAACTTCGCTCGCTCAGCAAGGAGTTTGAGCGGCGGTACCAGCTTACGTCGTATGACGACACACCGCGTGGTCATTCAGGTAAACTAACTGCTTACTGCACTGTCAATAAACCGATGATGTTTTGTGATCTATGGAGCATGTTTTATTTTTTGCTTTCCTAGTAATATCTTATAATCTGAAGGTATATTGACAGATGCTGGTACACCTCACCTTATATAGTAAAGCCGTGTCGAGAGGTTTAACACGCCCAAGTTCCGTTTATCACCCTAAGTGTACTTGGTGACCCTGTAGATTAGACATCAACCTGTTGCGTCAACACATTATCGGTCAGTGATTAAGAGTCCAGAGTCCCGGGTCTGTAGCTGGGTGCTGAAGGCTTGTCGAAGGTAGATCTGCCCCTATGCAGTCTCCTAGAGTGCTTTGCCTTACTTTTTGATTTGATACGGTACCGCTATCTGAGGCCACGTG
This sequence comes from Arenicola marina, assembly GCA_964019135.1. Classification (NCBI taxonomy): domain Eukaryota; kingdom Metazoa; phylum Annelida; class Polychaeta; family Arenicolidae; genus Arenicola; species Arenicola marina. Next base: position 42,469,107 of record OZ025255.1, read on the forward strand.
ACCGGGTCTGGCGGCTGTAGCCAGTACAGTCTGGAACACACCATCAGGCGAAGGCTCACTTACCTCGGGGTGTTTACTACCACAGGCAACACACGTGCGGCTTGACACGCGGCGCAACCACAGGACGTCGTCAACATGTTGACAAGGATGTCGTGTTGACAAGGGACGCAGTAGCGTTCTTCAATAACCCGGATTATGTGACGGGGGTGTTTATTGGAAGACCGAAATGGGTGCCCCAGCTGATCAGCCCTCCCACCCCCAGGCCGCCACCCCCTCAACACCCAACCCCTCAAGGGGTAATTTCATTCCACTTACCTTCCAGTGGTGGTCCAGTGTCGATTTCTCAAAATTATTGATCAGTGTCTAATGTCGCTTTTTTACGACGTTCCGCATGGCGTTTTTTTTCTAAAATGCCAATATCTTTTTCAACTATGCCTCGCGTGTAGCGTGTCGCCATTTACCCCTTGCAGACCCCTGCTTGTTGCCACACCGTTGTCGATAGGGGTGCTTTTGATTGACTCGGTTCTAGAACCAGAATTGCAGGCTGCGCAGTGGGTTCTGGTTCTGGAATATGCGGTACGAATCGAACGACACTAAAACTGGTACAAGGGCCAAGGCCGACATGTATGTTGTAGTCTTGGCGGGTTTACATAAGAATGTGTGGAGCTTTGTTCTCATGCCATTCAGATACCGATGCTTTGAGCATCAGATAAAACTGGTATTGAAGACTATGGACACCAGTTTACCTGCACCCAGTAGCTGTTTCATTCCGCAAATACTAAAAACCCTGTAGCCCCATTTTCATATCTGCATCCGGGGATGGGGGGGGGGGTACTTAATACATTGTTGGGCTGGGTTTGGGGTGGGGGTTCCGCAGTAAGTCCCCCCCCCTTTTTTTCATCGCCCAAATCCGCACACGAAATGAATGAACGCACACTTTCAGAGCACACCCCCCCCCCCCCACCCCACCCCCGGATCGCAAGTTTTTAAATATCCGCTCTATAGGAGTATCTTTTGCATCACACATTGCGCTCTCTCAGGCATCAAGGCACCGCGGATCCCCTCCACCAGATGTGTGTAATAACTCTTTCTTGTAGTTGAAAACATAGGGCCTACTTTTTTTTTGATGGGACCCTTCCAAAGGGGGTTGCCGGGGGGTGGGGGGGAGCAAGTTGGTATTGCCGTTAGTCTGGAACAAGCTGTCGATTTCACCGTGACTTGGGAATGAACAAACTAATTCTTCGTGAGCTGGGAATGAGATATTAGCCGACCGTCGTGATCAATGATTTTCCTTAAATAGTGAACTGAGATTTTTAATACAAACAACCGTGAATTAGGCAAGCGCAAATTTCTATGATGCATCCGCCCTTCCGTTGTATGCGATGAGTTCTCCATTTAATTCGCCGTGACCTGGGAATAAAGAAATTTATTCTTCGTGATTTGGGAACACGACATGCCACCCCCCCCCCCCTTGCCCCCCCTCTCCTTCCAATCTCCGACATCAAAGGCAACCACTTTGTTCGTGGTTTTGATGTCGGAACTAAGTGTTTACGCGGCTCCGCCGGTTTGTTTGTTTAGATTTTGTCTAAAATCGGTTTTAGGTAGCGAATAATACACTTCACAATTACATTTGAGCTGGTTTACGAACAGCATGGGACTTTAAAATTGTCAGGCGTACAAGAGCTAACTTTGTGCCATCTTAATTTGGTCTTCGCGCATGCGCTTTGCGACCCATATCTGGCGAAAAATGAGAACCGGTTCCGAAGTTCTGGAACTGGTGCAGGTGTCAAATCGAACGCGCAGAACTGACTGTTCTAGTTTTGGAACCAGATATGGCGCTCAATCGAACGCATCCCTAGCGTATTGCATGCACAGTGCGGCCATCTACTGGACCAACCACTCAGTGAGTCTAGCGTGGCGGGCACACAGGTGTGTGTTGTTGGTTACGCATGGTTGACTCGCCACTTGGGCTACGCCACTGAGCGTCAAGTGGAAGATTTGTCGAGCAATAATCTCGTTTAAACTACATAAGTAGTCACCCAAGAAGTGGATTTTCGGAATTCAGGAAGTGCTAAAATTATATCGAAGAAAATTTCATAATCATGAACACCACCAGAACGAGCTGGTGAGGCTAAGACCTATAGCATGTGAGTGACATGGTTGTAGCTTCTGCGGCATTTGGCAACGAAGTCAGAACAATAAACATCCTCACATGCACCAAAAGCGTATGGCCGGGAATAATTCGAACAACACGACCGACATAGGGTGGATTGATGACATATCTCATATCTCTGCCTAGCTCATACTGGAATGAGATCAGGCCATATATTGCCAGAGATGTTTCTCCACTAGACTTCATACATCTATCTGAGGGAACTGTCTTTATTCTCGTGACACCCTTGCTACGTAAGCAACATGGTTTTAAGTGCAGCAGCTTTAGTTATCTGGGTGATGTTATGAAGACATGTGTTTTGACGAGATGGGTGCTGGCAGAATGATCTGCTGATCCAGTGCACTACGTCAGAAGTGTTGTTTAAAGGGGGGCAAGTGTGGGGGGGGGGGTCGTGTTCCCAGATCACGAAGAAGAAATGTCTTTATTCCCAGGTCACGACGAATTAAAAAGGGTAACTCCCAGTATACATAGGAAGGGCGGATACATGGTATAAATTAGCGATGTCCTGATTCATGGTTATGTAATATCAAAATTCTCAGTTATGATGAATGAAAATCCTTGATCACGACGATCGGCTAATACCTCATTCCCAGTTCACGAAGAATTATTTGCCTCATTCCCAGTTCACGGTGAAATGAAAACCCCATTTCCGACGAACGGAAATACCTATACCCCCTTTAAATGCCAACAGTTACCCATTGAAGGATGAATAGGTGTACATGTAATTTGGGTGGCTGTGTCAGATATGTGGCTCCTAGTTTGATAATATGTTAGCGTATAATATCATGTTGCAATCGTAAGTCACGAAACTCAGGCTTCAACTCCAAACGATCATAGCCGCAAGTTTCGCGCCAAGTGACGTGGTCATCGGTTTCGAATCTGTTTGTGGATCATGCTAATTATATGCAGACGCAGGCTTTATCTAAAATGTGTTTTAAGAAGTGTGTTTGAGATGTGTCGCATTCATAATATCTGAACTAACATTTTACCCGCCTCATGCGTACAGCGAACCAGTTCGTCAAACCTTCGCTTACGTCACGAAGCCTGTAATGATCGCTTTTGCCGGAGTGTTGATGGTTCAGCCCGTCATATGGGACGAGGTCACACAAGGTCATGTGGCTCCATAACGTGTATTATCTGTTGATGGTGAAACCAAAACCGGTTTGCCGAACTGACTGTTCGACACGAGAAGAACCGAAACCGGTTTGCCGAACTGACTGTTCGACACGAGAAGAACCGAAACCGGTTTGCCGAACTGACTGTTCGACACGAGAAGAACCGAAACCGGTTTGCCGAACTGACTGTTCGACACGAGAAGAACCGAAACCGGTTTGCTCGAAATCGTGAAACTATCGAAAGAGCTGGTTAACGGTTTCGGTTCCGCGGAACTGTCAGTTCAATCAACACATACACCATAGTTAATCATGAATGTAATGAATAGAGACTTCTGGAAAAAAAGTATGTTACTTATCTATTAACGGACAGTCCAATCGCGGGTAAAAATGAAATGCTGGCATAACTTCATAAGCACATGGCGATTGCCAATATACAAGCTGAAACTGTAAACAAATGAAACTATGCGTTCGTCTTTAGGTGGTCAAACCGTTGAAACCGGTTTCAAAACGGTTTCGGTTTCCCGTAGGTTTGAGATAAATCGAACACGCCCTTATTAGATTCGAATAGAAAGGCATACATTAAATGTCTACGGGCGAGCCCTGTTCGATATTCGCCTGTTATACAGCCTGTTACAGAACCTGGGTTGAGTTGCGGAGCACGATCGACCGCCGCGAACAATTTGTTGCGGGCATATCCACAAAATAATTAACCCTAATTTGGAAATAGCAGCACACTCTAAATAGTGTAAAATATTGATAAATAATGGGTAATTATTATGCAACGATATTTACAGGCTATCTCCACGTATGTTAGAAGCATCGTCGTCCAGAATTGAATATTATAATGTGGGACCACTCCCGCTGAGGCAGTCGATCGCGGCCGACCGTGCTCCGCAACTCAACCCAGGTCCTTGGAAGTCCCGCGAAGCTCACGCCCAGTCACGTGAGCGGGGCTTCTGCAGCGCCCCCTAGGGGGGAGATTGTCTGGTCTGCGTGGGGCGCCTGTGTACATAAGGATCTTCGTGCACGCTGATGTATCTATTTCTGTACTTTTGCACCCTTGTGGCTATACATAAACAAGAAAAAACCTTGTTCACTTTCACTTATTGAATTTTGATTGATTTAAAAGTGTTTGAATCTTGTATCCACCCCTGATGTCGTTAAAAAATTTGTGTGAAACCGAAAACTTTCCTTTTAGATGACTGTGCACAGATGGTAACAATTGGTTGGTTTAAGTATGTATGTCTTATTGTGACAATGGTAAGTGTGAAGGAGCGGACGGATGTCAGCCATATACCCGGGAGTAACCCACTACTCTCTGCGAAAGAGGACTTCGGATCTCCCACACGAACATTGACATATCCACACATGTTGCTCGAGCTGGATTAGCCGCAGAGCTACCTCAACCACAGCCAAACACGCTAATATGGTAACAATGGTATTAGTAACTTGATAGCCGGGACAGTTTCGCTCGGGCCGTCCCCGGAGGGCCGTCCCCGGGGAGCGGTCCCCGGGGAGCGGGGGGGGGGACGATCGGGTCGGTCATGTGTGCCTTCCGCACTAAACAGGACACAATGTGGCGATATATATATATATATATATACATCGTGACAGGACCTGTAACCCGGAATACTATGGCTGGACAACCCAGCAAACAAGGAATTCCCCGCTTAGTATCTAATTACTATGTCCTTGTCGTGGGGGAATTTATCTCCTGAAAGTCTCGGCATGACCGAGTTAATTAAACGTCATGTATTTCCATAATAATATTAAGATAATTGTAACCGACGTGACAAAAACAAAACTTTATATTAAGCTATTTTATAAGGCATTTTGGTAAATTTTGCTAATAGCTTTAATTTCAATGAAGATTACACGCTGGGTCGCGCTGACACCTGTATATGTGATGTGTTTCATCCAATCCTGTGTCGTGGCCCGAAAGGTTTCTTGGCACGTTTAACCTTCATGTGCCTAAAAGGATCTAAAATACCAACATCTTAAGCCCCAATTTGAGCGCGTATATAACAGTTGTCATAACATATGTGCTTATGGGAGAGTAACGTTCTGTGTATTGTAAACCAACATCTTGTCATCGTTTTATCAACAGATCAATAGACGTGCAGATCCAGGATTGATGACAATGGGGTGGGTTTTGGGGAGGAGTGAGCGTGGCGGGGGGGGGGGGGTAGAGTGCGCGTGGGGGGGGGGTGGAGGAGGGGTTTCTGACCCCTTGATACATGGCGTGCCATTCGACCTTTTTAATGGTTACACTACAGACAGGCCCGTCCCTTTCCTGCCGTGGTTTTGTTGGGCGTTAACCTGTCTTACAAATGGCGTTGTGCGGGCGCTTTACCCGATTACAGAATGTTACGTGCATCCACATATATCTGAAAGGGGGGGAGGGAGGGGGAGTGTTCGTGTTCCCAAACCACGAAGAATCCAATCCGTTATTTCCCGGTCACGAGGAATTATTTTCCTCGCGACGGAATTGATTCTTTGTGGCTTGGGAACACCCCCCCCCCCCCCCCCCCCGCCACATACATATATTCTGATGGAGGTTTTGTCCTTTTGGTAACCACTGTAATCTGTTCTGTCTATTCTCTGGAGTGGAATTAATCATATCATAACAAACTCAAGCTCTGTCTTTACAGTGTAGATCCAGCAGGATGAATGTTGGTACCCATTTCCTCCATAAGGCGTGGCCATTACATGTTGAGTATACTCCTTCGGCCATTTCTCGCTTTGATGACCCCATTTCTTCCATTTTCTGGGCCCTCCATAACCCGAATATAAGCCGGCCCAGTATATCGTTCGGCAGGCACATTGGCTTAACAAAGGTTCTACTGTACTTACCATTAACTTCTGTCTAGACTGGACACTAGTTATTCCCGTGTATAATAACATCGTTCACCAACAAATACATCTTATTTGAGTATTTCCTACTTTTCAGTAATTACGTCAATGACGTTCTCAGTCAAGGTTCCCGCATGGTGGCGCTACGCATGCTAGCTTTTACCGCTGCTGTCGGCCGGGGGCAAATTTCAAGATTCTTGAAAAAATGTCAAATCAGCTGTAATTTCTTGCAACATTATAATTTTTAGGAATAAAACAAACAAATAACGAGCTTTGTGTATTTAATACAGCAAAAAACATCTTGTACCCTTTCAAAAAAGTTATAATTGTGACTGAACTCTTTCTTTTCTCCGCTTCTTCTCGAAAGCGGAGAGTGGTTCTCAGTAAGACAAGTGTTTCTTGCGGGGTGTTCCAGGATTAAACTTTCAAACTGTTCTAGTAAAAAAAACGTTTATTCTATCAAAAGAATGATATGTTGGAGCGAAAATTTGATGTGTGGGTTTTTCCAGCGGGCCTACGCAACGACCAGGCTGCACCGACCGGTACAGCTTATCACAGGATTAACGGTAACACGGGCGGGGGCGGGGGGGGGGGGCGGGGTAAAGGCGTAGGGCCAGTTGGAAACCCCTTCACGCGTTGAAGACCCATTCACTATTGCGGTAACATCTCGGTGACGTATACAACGAAACTGTTAACGTTAAACACAGGATCACGATTCTTCAGATATACACCCCTCCCCTCCCCCCCCCCTTCCCCTCCACACCCCCGGACATGACGGTCGTTTTAAATGAACCGCACGTAGTTTACACTCATGTGAATGGGCAGCAGGCACTTTATACAGTAACTGAAGTGGTGACGGTTGTCTCTACCCTATATATCGCCACCACTCTCACGCCTGGCACGAACCAGAACCACCGCTGTAGCATATTTACGCCCGGGGCTGTGAAATGACTCGCAAACGTGATGCGTAGTCTAAATATCGTTTATGATTAGGCAGTGATTGGACTAAAGTGTCGTGACTTGTGCGCGTGTGTGAAATGTGACATTTGTTTGGCTGAGCCGAAGAGGAACTAAACATGTAATTTTACCTGACGTTATCTTAACTGAGATACTATTTTTAATAAAATAATCTGGAAAAAAATGGTTGCACCTCACGAACCTTTGTATAACTCTTGTTTCCGTTGCTCGTAACGGGATTGTTCCTGTGTAGAAGCCGGGGTGGGGAGGTGTGTGTGGGGGGAGGGGGGGGGGGGAGAGGGAGGTCCCACATACGGGTCGCGCTTCATCGAACGGAGTAATGAAAACACCCAGGGAACAATTATTTCCACGTTCGCCTTCCCCTTGACGTGGTTCAAACTTTTCCTTCACGTACCCTACGATGTTGGTACATGTATATTTCAGGCAGCTGGTCGCTGACACTCCCGCCGTAGGTACCAGCCAGCGCGGGGCTCCCACAACCCACGCAACAACACGGCCCGAGAGTTAGTCACCACTTTTAACTATTCAGGTCCGCTCAAACAAACATTCCTCCTCTCGCCCGCCCCCACCCCGCTACCTGTGTACCTTTTCTGGCGGCAGCGTGGCAAGGAGAGTGGTGGAGGTGGGGAGGGGGTGGGGGGGGGGGAGAGGGTGGAGTAGGGTCAACAGCACCTGTAATAGAGCCAACCAGACGGAATGTTGTTATCTGGGCCAAAGCCCAGCCGGAAGGATTGAAGTTTGCAATTCGCCACGTCGGTGCGTGGAGTGCTCCACGGGGTGGGTGGGGTGGGGTCAGACTGCCGCCGCACTCCCCCCCGAGGCGGGTCTTTTCCATTGACGCCCTCACCACTAGAATACTTACGAGGAAAATTTGAGTTTGATTATCGCGGTTTGAACACCTTTGGAAATGTAGCAGAAGGGTGAGGAGCTTTTGATTTTCAAGGGCGCGGCCTTTCCGCATCCAAAATACATTCCGATAAGCGTTCCGATAGGGGTCCCGATAGGGCGTTGCCGATAGGGCGTTCCGATTGGCGTCCTGATAGGGCGTCCCGATAGGCGTCCCGATAGGGCGTCCCGATAGGCGTCCCAATTGGTGTCCAGATAGGGCGTTCCAGATAGGGCGTTCCCGAGAGGGCGTTCCCGATAGGCGTCCCGATAGGCGTCCCAATTGGCGTTTCGATAGGCGTCCCGATAGGGCGTCCCGATAGGCGTTCCGATAGGGGTCCCGATAGGCGTCCCGATAGGCCTCACGATAGGGCGTTGCCGATAGGCGTCCCGATAGGCGTCCCGTCAACCATGATGAGAGCGCAACTGTACTAGTCTGTAGGTTGTGAATGTACCGCGAAGCATAAGCTAGATGCATGCTTTCTAAAGTTCTAAAGTGACGTGGATGGATTCACACAATCGTGGTCCAATTTAGAGAAACATTCGGACGCCTACAATGTATCTTTAGTACGAACTGCGCAATAATAACTGACAGTAAACCTATCGGCCATTAAAGTTATATGTCTAACGATGCGCCGCACACCTTTCTCAAGCTCGTGACTCGATCAAACAGAGCTATTGTCCGGGTCACCTGGTCATGTTTCTGACAATGCACCGGGACCCACTGCAAGAGGCGTCAGTCAGTCCGGGCCACTGACCTCAGGTGATCCGCCGAGAAATCTGTCCTCAGAAATAATTACACCCACCCCCCCCCACCCCCAACCGCCTGGGTAATACACCGCCCTGTGACCCTTCTCACCCCCCCACACCGGTATCCATCTCACCCCGCCCAACCTCGAAATGTTGCGGTTCATTTACCATTGAATAGTGCGACGCATTAAATAGGTTCGATCAGCTCTACCCTAGGACCAGCGCTACTATCAGCGCTTCTCTGTCGCTACATACTTACGGGGTGTGACCGACTCCTTGTCGGGGGCCGATTCATTATGCTACATGGGTAATACTGGTTTTGTGTCTTGTATTTAAATGTGTGACGTATAATATATTAGAATTCTGGATTTATATATGTCTATTTATTGTAATACGTTGTCCAATCCATTAAATTACATTAAGTTACGACAGCGATCGTAAGATAAAGAGGAAAATCTGATCTAAGAGGCAAAATCTGGCTCGTCATTACAGAACAGCCCTATGTGGTTTTCAGTAAGACCGTGTGAGAATCGACGTGGAAGGTATAGAAAACGTTCCTCATTATAATGATCATAGAACACGGTCGATATTGAAGCTACATATATTGAATATAGCTGAGCCATTATTGAGGCTTCATGTAGAAAGTACGGAAGGGGAGGGGGTGGGGGGGGGGGGTTGGTAACAGCTGATCGTGCGAGGTCGAGGTGTGTTATTACCGTATGGGGGATGTAGGAAGGGGGCGGGGAGCGGGGGGGGGCGATATTGGCCCCTGGAGCAGGATAATTCCACGGACAATTCCCCCCGGTCAGTTCCCCCCAGATAACCCCCCCCCCCTCCGGACAACTCTCCCCGATGTTCCCTCAGACAACCCCCCCCCCCCACCGGACAACTCCCCCCCCCCGAAATTTCCTCCCAGACAGTTCCCTTGCAGAACTTTGAAGAACTCCCCACGAAATTTCCGTCCGGAAAATTCCCCCCAGTCAGTTCCCACTCAGATTATTCCCCACCCCCCCGGACAATTCCCCCCCATACAAATCCCTCCTCGACAATAACCCCCGGTCACTACCCCTCCCCCATGACAACCCCCCCCCCCGCCGATAACGGGAGCGGGACAACCCCCCGAACAATGCCCCCCCCAGACAATCGAGGACAACTGGACCCTGGTCTCCCCCACCCCAACGGACAGGCCTCAGTATGCCAAGTCCCGAGCCCGGCACAGGAGTATTATTTATTCAGATATTAGACATTAACTCGCATGTCGGGTTTGACTGATCGCAACTCGCTCAGTATTGATACGCGAGAGCTCCGAGCGCTCAGTATTGATACGCGAGAGCTCTGAGCGCCCAGTATTGATACGCGAGAGTTCCGAGCGCCCAGTATTGATACGCGAGAGCTCCGAGCGCCCAGTATTGATACGCGAGAGCTCCGAGCGCTCAGTATTGATACGCGAGAGCTCCGAGCGCTCAGTATTGATACGCGAGAGCTCCGAGCGCTCAGTATTGATACGCGAGAGCTCCGAGCGCTCAGTATTGATACGCGAGAGCTCCGAGCGCTCAGTATTGATACGCGAGAGCTCCGAGCGCCCAGTATTGATACGCGAGAGCTCCGAGCGCTCAGTATTGATACGCGAGAGCTCCGAGCGCTCAGTATTGATACGCGAGAGCTCCGAGCGCTCAGTATTGATACGCGAGAGCTCCGAGCGCCCAGTATTGATACGCGAGAGCTCCGAGCGCCCAGTATTGATACGCGAGAGCTCCGAGCGCCCAGTATTGATACGCGAGAGCTCCGAGCGCTTAGTATTGATACGCTAGAGCTCCGAGCGCCCAGTATTGATACGCGAGAGCTCCGAGCGCTCAGTATTGATACGCGAGAGCTCCGAGCGCTCAGTATTGATACGCGAGAGCTCCGAGCGCTCAGTATTGATACGCGAGAGCTCCGAGCGCTCAGTATTGATACGCGAGAGCTCCGAGCGCCCAGTATTGATACGCGAGAGCTCCGAGCGCTTAGTATTGATACGCTAGAGCTCCGAGCGCCCAGTATTGATACGCGAGAGCTCCGAGCGCTTAGTATTGATACGCTAGAGCTCCGAGCGCCCAGTATTGATACGCGAGAGCTCCGAGCGCTCAGTATTGATACGCGAGAGCTCCGAGTGCTCAGTATTGATACGCGAGAGCTCCGAGCGCCCAGTATTGATACGCTAGAGCTCCGAGCGCCCAGTATTGATACGCGAGAGCTCCGAGCGCCCAGTATTGATACGCGAGAGTTCCGAGCGCCCAATATTGATACGCGAGAGCTCCGAGCGCTCAGTATTGATACGCGAGAGCTCCGAGCGCTCAGTATTGATACGCGAGAGCTCCGAGCGCCCAGTATTGATACGCGAGAGCTCCGAGCGCTTAGTATTGATACGCGAGAGCTCCGAGCGCCCAGTATTGATACGCGAGAGCTCCGAGCGCCCAGTATTGATACGCGAGAGTTCCGAGCGCCCAGTATTGATACGCTAGAGCTCCGAGCGCCCAGTATTGATACGCGAGAGCTCCGAGCGCCCAGTATTGATACGCTAGAGCTCCGAGCGCCCAGTATTGATACGCGAGAGCTCCGAGCGCTCAGTATTGATATGCGAAAGCTCCGAGCGCCCAGTATTGATACGCGAGAGCTCCGAGCGCTCAGTATTGATACGCGAGAGCTCCGAGTGCTCAGTATTGATACGCGAGAGCTCCGAGCGCCCAGTATTGATACGCTAGAGCTCCGAGCGCCCAGTATTGATACGCGAGAGCTCCGAGCGCCCAGTATTGATACGCGAGAGTTCCGAGCGCCCAATATTGATACGCGAGAGCTCCGAGCGCCCAGTATTGATACGCGAGAGCTCCGAGCGCCCAGTATTGATACGCGAGAGCTCCGAGCGCCCAGTATTGATACGCGAGAGCTCCGAGCGCCCAGTATTGATACGCGAGAGTTCCGAGCGCCCAATATTGATACGCGAGAGCTCCGAGCGCTCAGTATTGATACGCGAGAGCTCCGAGCGCTCAGTATTGATACGCGAGAGCTCCGAGCGCCCAGTATTGATACGCGAGAGCTCCGAGCGCTCAGTATTGATACGCGAGAGCTCCGAGCGCCCAGTATTGATACGCGAGAGCTCCGAGCGCTCAGTATTGATACGCGAGAGCTGCGAGCGCCCAGTATTGATACGCGAGAGCTCCGAGCGCCCAGTATTGATACGCGAGAGCTCCGAGCGCCCAGTATTGATACGCGAGAGCTCCGAGCGCTCAGTATTGATACGCGAGAGCTCCGAGCGCAGGAAAATGAATTTCGCACCCTTACTTTTGGACGGTTTGTGTGGGCGCCATAATATAGACCCCCCCCCGCCCTCACCACTTACTTTTAGACCAATCGACACAAGTTTGTTAGCGTCAGTACCCATCAGCCTATAGGGCTAGTAGCACATAAGGCTCGTTGTTTAACCTATCGAGACGGCACTTCTCGGTGTACTATATAAAACTATTATATGACACCTGCACATCTACAATGCAACCTAACTGCTGTTGTTAAAAAGGAACAGACAGCGCCACGCTCCTTCACACGCTTAATACGCTCTTGATGGTCCGGAGAGGGAATTTCACCTGGGGGAGTGGGGGCGTGTCTGGGGAAATCACCGGGGGGGAGGGGGAGTTGTTGGCAACGTAACCCTGAGGCCATGCTCAGCTAAGGTTCTTCCACAGCCCAACCTCCCAGCGCTCTGCATGTGACTAATGCTCAGCTATGCATACGCTTACTTCCGTCGAAAACACACTGAACTACAGTACCAACAAAGTAAAATATTAGTAACTTTCCGTTGATTAAAACTACTAGATTAACATTACAGCGTCGCATTTATGTTAGGGAAGTATTTGTAACAGTTATATGGTTCTTAGAAAGCAACCGGAACGACTGACTCACGCCGGGAGTGTTGTGAATGGGGGGGATTCATGGCGACGTAGGGTGTCGGGGGGGAGGGGCGTGCATGCGGATTGATGGTGTTGATAGGGGTGGGTGGAGAGGTGGGGGGAGGGGGGGTAAAGGTAGCTGGCGAATGTCGCCCCACACAGCGCTCGACGTCCAAAGAGACCGGAGAGAGGCGTACGTATGGAAAGCCGTGTCATCGTATTTGCTTTGAAAAGTGACATTTGACACTGAAGCGCTCTACAGTAACAGAAATGACGGTGCAGTTTTCAGAGCGCCCGCCCTGAGCCGCGATTTGCCGCGGCTACTAAAAGACGGAAACTACAGCGTCTGGGGACGGCAGACCTACCCCAAAATGAGGGTTTTCCTGTAACTCCCTTTCCTCTATTTCGTGTTTTCCAAAGGAAACAGAACTTTCCCCATTTTCGACGAGACTGTCAGCAAAGACCTAAGACGATATTACAACATTTATAACTTTCATCGCTACTTATTGATTTATTCTAAAATAGATTAATATAATCAAGGAGCAATAAAATTATTTAAATTTACTCGAATGTTCTATTTTGTGAATGGTTGGCGTTCATGTCCACATTTAAATTGTTGAATAGTTGTGTTCATACCCCCCCCCCCCCCTCCCCCTTCCCTCACCCCCAACACACACATCCTTCTCTAGTTTAGTGGATTTCATAAACTGCAGTGGATTATGGGAGAAACACACGTTAACTCGGTAAACGTCCATTGTTGTCCACAACCACAGGACCGGTCACATGTCTCCTGTCACATGTCTCATTAGGTATGAACCTCCCCCTCCCCCTCCCCCCCCCCCTCCCCCTCCCTTAGGCCAAAGGGAACTTCCCATTTGGCCCGAGGCGCTTGGTGTCTATCATCCAGCCGGGCCTGGGCCGAGATATCACACAGGGACAGAAATGACGGTGCAGTTTTCAGAGCGCCCGCCCCCCGCTCTGATTTGCGGCCGCTACTAAAACACGGAAACTACAGCGCCTGGGAACGGCAGACCTACCTCGAAATGACGGTTTTGCTGTCACTTCCTTTCTTTTATTTCGTGTTTTCCTTTTAGTGCAAGCCGTGGTGCCACCCTATATATAGTTGCTGCGGTGACGGAAGTATAGGAATATGTCAACGTGAAAGCCCGGTCGGTGCCGACTTGTTTGTTCATGCTGACTTGGGGGCAAAGGAAACAGAACATTCCCTATTGTCGACGAGACTGTTATTAAAGATTTAAGACGATGTTACAACATTAATAACTTTCATCGCTACGTATTGATTTATGCGAAAATAGATAAATAATAAACGAGCAATAAAATTAATTGAATTTACTTGAATGTTCAATTTTGCCAATGGATGGCGTTCATGTCCACATTTACACTGTTTTCTGCATGTATTTGCTTTCATATCCCCCCCCCCCCCCGCCCACACACACCCTCTAGTTTAGCGGATTTCATAAACTGCATGCAGTGAATTATGGAAGAAACACACGTTAATTCGGTAAACGTCCATTGTCGTCCCCAACCACAGGACCGGTCACATGCCATGTCACATGTCTCATGAGGTATGACCCCCCCCCCCCCCACCCACTCCCCCTATGAACGCTCCCACCCACCTCCAGTTCCGATTGTAAAACCACGAGGGGAGGGTGCAACTGGCGTGCAACTGGCGTGCAAGTGAAGTGTAACGGTTTCGGTATGTGTTAGGTTTGTTGGTTAGATATATCGATTGTTGATGTGAAAGGTGTGAGCGACATGGGGGATGAGGGGTGGGCGAATGGGGTGGGGGATGGGGTGATATTGAACCGGTATTGAAGTAGACTTCATGTATATACCCGCTGCATGTGGGAAACGCCACTCCGACGACCCCCCCCCCCCCCCGCCACACCGACCCATTCCCCGTCCGTCCTCTCCCCCGGCCACCGTGCGTACACCGAATGACCCTGACCGAGGTTCGCCCGCGTCTCCCCACCAGACGATCACATGCGCCCAGCGGTCATCACCCTCGGGCACATCCACCAGGGGGGAGGGGTGGTTAGGGTAAGGGCAGAGCTGGTCAGCTGAGCGACGACAGCAGACTGGGTCGCCCTGGTGCTCTTCGTCACCCCTCCCCCCTCCTCTCTCCCACCGACCGGCTGCCACTCTGTACCCCCTCCCCCGCCCCACCACTCACTCCCCCTCTCCCACGCCGTGGATACCACCACTTCCCTGCGCTCACCGCGTTTGATGCATCATCGTCATGCGCGGTGGGCGGGACGGTGAGGGGAGGGGGTGAGGGGAGGGGTGGCTGGGTGGCGTGAGGGGTGTTTTCACTACGTCACATACGTGTCAGTTGCACACAGGACGCCGCGCCGCTGTACTCCGCAGCCCGTTGTTTACGTCAAGGATACAGACATGCAACAACAAGGATCAGACAGGTCGTCATGACTACCCCGTCAGCCTCGGGCCGGTCCATCTTCTATGTTACCACCCACGAAATGTATTAGGGTAGTAAACGTTAGGCGTAAGCAAGTAATACGTGAGCTATGCTAAAACAACGGCTCGCCCTTACATGTAAGAACGAACCTCAGGCCCTCGGACCAACATATGACCCAGATTTCTACTTGATGTACGTGTTAAAGAACCAGCCTTGGGACCCGCTTACACAGATTTCTACTTGATGTACGGGTTAAAGAACCAGCCTCGAGACCCGCTTACATAGATTTCTACTTGATGTACGGGTTATAGAACCAGCCTTGGGACCCGCTTACATAGATTTCTACTTGATGTACGTGTTAAAGAACCAGCCTTGGGACCCGCTTACATAGATTTCTACTTGATGTACGGGTTAAAGAACCAGCCTCGAGACCCGCTTACATAGATTTCTAATTGATGTACGGGTTATACAACCAGCCTTGGGACCCGCTTACACAGATTTCTACTTGATGTACGGGTTAAAGAGCCAGCCTTGGGACCCGCTTACATAGATTTCTACTTAATGTACGGGTTATAGAACCAGCCTCGGGACCCGCTTACATAGATTTCTACTTGATGTACGGGTTAAAGAACCAGCCTTGGGACCCGCTTACATAGATTTCTACTTGATGTACGGGTTAAAGAACCAGCCTCGAGACCCGCTTACATAGATTTCTACTTGATGTACGGGTTAAAGAACCAGCCTTGGGACCCGCTTACATAGATTTCTACTTGATGTACGGGTTAAAGAACCAGCCTTGGGACCCGCTTACATAGATTTCTACTTGATGTACGGGTTAAAGAACCAGCCTCGAGACCCGCTTACATAGATTTCTACTTGATGTACGGGTTAAAGAACCAGCCTTGGGACCCGCTTAAACAGATTTCTACTAGATGTACGGGTTAAAGAACCAGCCTTGGGACCCGCTTACATAGATTTCTACTTGATGTACGGGTTAAAGAACCAGCCTTGGGACCCGCTTACATAGCTTTCTACTTGATGTACGGGTTAAAGAACCAGCCTTGGGACCCGCTTACATAGATTTCTACTTGATGTACGGGTTAAAGAACCAGCCTCGAGACCCGCTTACATAGATTTCTACTTGATGTACGGGTTATAGAACCAGCCTTGGGACCCGCTTACATAGATTTCTACTTGATGTACGTGTTAAAGAACCAGCCTTGGGACCCGCTTACATAGATTTCTACTTGATGTACGGGTTAAAGAACCAGCCTCGAGACCCACTTACATAGATTTCTAATTGATGTACGGGTTATACAACCAGCCTTGGGACCCGCTTACACAGATTTCTACTTGATGTACGGGTTAAAGAGCCAGCCTTGGGACCCGCTTACATAGATTTCTACTTAATGTACGGGTTATAGAACCAGCCTTGGGACCCGCTTACACAGATTTCTACTTGATGTACGGGTTTAAGAACCAGCCTTGGGACCCGCTTACATAGATTTCTACTTGATGTACGGGTTAAAGAACCAGCCTCGGGACCCGCTTACATAGATTTCTACTTGATGTACGGGTTAAAGAACCAGCCTTGGGACCCGCTTACATAGATTTCTAATTGATGTACGGGTTAAAGAACCAGCCTCGAGACCCGCTTACATAGATTTCTACTTGATGTACGGGTTAAAGAACCAGCCTTGGGACCCGCTTACATAGATTTCTACTTGATGTATGGGTTAAAGAACCAGCCTTGGGACCCGCTTACATAGATTTCTACTTGATGTACGGGTTAAAGAACCAGCCTCGAGACCCGCTTACATAGATTTCTACTTGATGTACGGGTTAAAGAACCAGCCTTGGGACCCGCTTAAACAGATTTCTACTAGATGTACGGGTTAAAGAACCAGCCTTGGGACCCGCTTACATAGATTTCTACTTGATGTACGGGTTAAAGAACCAGCCTTGGGACCCGCTTACATAGATTTCTACTTGATGTACGGGTTAAAGAACCAGCCTTGGGACCCGCTTACATAGATTTCTACTTGATGTACGGGTTAAAGAACCAGCCTCGAGACCCGCTTACATAGATTTCTACTTGATGTACGGGTTAAAGAACCAGCCTTGGGACCCGCTTACATAGATTTCTACTTAATGTACGGGTTATAGAACCAGCCTTGGGACCCGCTTACACAGATTTCTGCTTGATGTACGGGTTTAAGAACCAGCCTTGGGACCCGCTTACATAGATTTCTACTTGATGTACGGGTTAAAGAACCAGCCTCGGGACCCGCTTACATAGATTTCTACTTGATGTACGGGTTAAAGAACCAGCCTTGGGACCCGCTTACATAGATTTCTACTTGATGTACGGGTTAAAGAACCAGCCTCGAGACCCGCTTACATAGATTTCTACTTGATGTACGGGTTAAAGAACCAGCCTTGGGACCCGCTTACATAGATTTCTACTTGATGTACGGGTTAAAGAACCAGCCTCGAGACCCGCTTACATAGATTTCTACTTGATGTATGGGTTAAAGAACCAGCCTCGAGACCCGCTTACATAGATTTCTACTTGATGTACGGGTTAAAGAACCAGCCTTGGGACCCGCTTAAACAGATTTCTACTAGATGTACGGGTTAAAGAACCAGCCTTGGGACCCGCTTACATAGATTTCTACTTGATGTACGGGTTAAAGAACCAGCCTTGGGACCCGCTTACATAGATTTCTACTTGATGTACGGGTTAAAGAACCAGCCTTGGGACCCGCTTACATAGATTTCTACTTGATGTACGGGTTAAAGAACCAGCCTCGAGACCCGCTTACATAGATTTCTACTTGATGTACGGGTTAAAGAACCAGCCTTGGGACCCGCTTAAACAGATTTCTACTAGATGTACGGGTTAAAGAACCAGCCTTGGGACCCGCTTACATAGATTTCTACTTGATGTACGGGTTAAAGAACCAGCCTTGGGACCCGCTTACACAGATTTCTACTTGATGTACGGGTTAAAGAACCAGCCACGTGAACCGCTTACATAGATTTCTACTTGATGTACGGGTTTTAGAACCAGCCTTGGGACCCGCTTACATAGATTTCTACTTGATGTACGGGTTAAAGAACCAGCCTTGGGACCCGCTTAAACAGATTTCTACTTGATGTACGGGTTAAAGAACCAGCCTCGTGACCCGCTTACATAGATTTCTACTTGATGTACGGGTTTATGAACCAGCCTTGGGACCCGCTTACATAGATTTCTACTTGATGTACGGGTTAAAGAACCAGCCTTGGGACCTGCTTAAACAGATTTCTACTTGATGTACGGGTTATAGAACCAGCCTCGGGACCCGCTTACATAGATTTCTACTTGATGTACGGGTTTAAGAACCAGCCTTGGGACCCGCTTACATAGATTTCTACTTGATGTACGGGTTAAAGAACCAGCCTTTTGACCCGCTTACATAGATTTCTACTTGATGTACGGGTTAAAGAACCAGCCTCGTGACCCGCTTACATAGATTCTACTTGATGTACGGGTTAAAGAACCAGCCTCGAGACCCGCTTACATAGATTTCTACTTGATGTACGGGTTAAAGAACCAGCCTCCTGAACCGCTTACATAGATTTCTACTTGATGTACGGGTTATAGAACCAGCCTTGGGACCCGCTTACACAGATTTCTACTTGATGTACGGGTTAAAGAACCAGCCTCCTGAACCGCTTACATAGATTTCTACTTGATGTACGGGTTATAGAACCAGCCTTGGGACCCGCTTACATAGATTTCTATTTGATGTACGGGTTAAAGAACTAGCCTTGGGACCCGCTTAAACAGATTTCTACTAGATGTACGGGTTAAATAACCAGCCTTGGGACCCGCTTACATAGATTACTACTTGATGTACGGGTTAAAGAACCAGCCTCGAGACCCGCTTACATAGATTTCTACTTGATGTACGGGTTAAAGAACCAGCCTCGAGACCCGCTTACATAGATTTCTACTTGATGTACGGGTTATAGAACCAGCCTTGGGACCTGCTTACATAGATTTCTACTTGATGTACGTGTTAAAGAACCAGCCTTGGGACCCGCTTACATAGATTTCTACTTGATGTACGGGTTATAGAACCAGCCTTGGGACCTGCTTACATAGATTTCTACTTGATGTACGTGTTAAAGAACCAGCCTTGGGACCCGCTTACATAGATTTCTACTTGATGTACGGGTTATAGAACCAGTCTTGGGACCTGCTTACATAGATTTCTACTTGATGTACGTGTTAAAGAACCAGCCTTGGGACCCGCTTACACAGATTTCTACTTGATGTACGGGTTAAAGAACCAGCCTCGAGACCCGCTTACATAGATTTCTACTTGATGTACGGGTTATAGAACCAGCCGTGGGACCTGCTTACATAGATTTCTACTTGATGTACGTGTTAAAGAACCAGCCTTGGGACCCGCTTACATAGATTTCTACTTGATGTACGGGTTATAGAACCAGCCTTGGGACCTGCTTACATAGATTTCTACTTGATGTACGGGTTATAGAACCAGCCTTGGGACCTGCTTACATAGATTTCTACTTGATGTACGTGTTAAAGAACCAGCCTTGGGACCCGCTTACATAGATTTCTACTTGATGTACGGGTTATAGAACCAGCCTTGGGACCTGCTTACATAGATTTCTACTTGATGTACGTGTTAAAGAACCAGCCTTGGGACCCGCTTACATAGATTTCTACTTGATGTACGGGTTATAGAACCAGCCTTGGGACCTGCTTACATAGATTTCTACTTGATGTACGTGTTAAAGAACCAGCCTTGGGACCCGCTTACACAGATTTCTACTTGATGTACGGGTTAAAGAACCAGCCTCGAGACCCGCTTACATAGATTTCTACTTGATGTACGGGTTATAGAACCAGCCTTGGGACCCGCTTACATAGATTTCTACTTGATGTACGTGTTAAAGAACCAGCCTCGGGACCCGCTTACATAGAATTCTACTTGATGTACGGGTTAAAGAACCAGCCTCGAGACCCGCTTACATAGATTTCTACTTGATATACGGGTTAAAGAACCAGCCTTGGGACCCGCTTACACAGATTTCTACTTGATGTACGGGTTAAAGAACCAGCCTCAAGACCCGCTTACGTAGATTTCTACTTGATGTACGGGTTGAAGAACCAGCCTCGTGACCCGCTTACATAGATTTCTACTTGATGTACGGGTTAAAGAACCAGCCTCGTGACCCGCTTACATAGATTTCTACTTGATGTACGTGTTAAAGAACCAGCCTCGGGACCCGCTTACATAGATTTCTACTTGATGTACGGGTTAAAGAACCAGCCTCGAGACCCGCTTACATAGATTTCTACTTGATATACGGGTTAAAGAACCAGCCTTGGGACCCGCTTACACAGATTTCTACTTGATGTACGGGTTAAAGAACCAGCCTCGAGACCCGCTTACGTAGATTTCTACTTGATGTACGGGTTAAAGAACCAGCCTCGTGACCCGCTTACATAGATTTCTACTTGATGTACGGGTTAAAGAACCAGCCTTGGGACCCGCTTACACAGATTTCTACTTGATGTACGGGTTAAAGAACCAGCCTCGGGACCCGCTTACATAGATTTCTACTTGATGTACGGGTTAAAGAACCAGCCTCGTGACCCGCTTACATAGATTTCTACTTGATGTACGGGTTAAAGAACCAGCCTCGAGACCCGCTTACATAGATTTCTACTTGATGTACGGGTTAAAGAACCAGCCTCGGGACCCGCTTACACAGATTTCTACTTGATGTACGGGTTAAAGAACCAGCCTCGGGACCCGCTTACATAGATTTCTACTTGATGTACGGGTTAAAGAACCAGCCTTGGGACCCGCTTACATAGATTTCTACTTGATGTACGGGTTAAAGAACCAGCCTCGAGACCCGCTTACACAGATTTCTACTTGATGTACGGGTTGAAGAACCAGCCTCCTGAACCGCTTACATAGATTACTACTTGATGTACGGGTTAAAGAACCAGCCTCGAGACCCGCTTACATAGATTTCTACTTGATGTACGGGTTAAAGAACCAGCCTCGGGACCCGCTTACATAGATTTCTACTTGATACTTGATGGACTTATTTAAGGACCAGCCAATCAATTTATTTGCTCAAATATAGCACGAGCCACAACTTTGAGCCAATGTGCCACAGTGAAACCTGTAATTTACTGATGACATATATGTTGTAAACAGTATTTAGATCAATGACAGAGCTAGTGATCAGGCCCTCTCTGTCCTGAACCCCTTTCGTCTCATCGTCTTTTCATATTAATCTATTTACTAGAATGGTCAATTACTTGGCCCCTAAAATGAACCAATCGGCCAATTCAGGGGGGTTGGGGGGGGGTGGTTGAAACTCACTGTACGTCATATTAAGCATTGGCTTCTCTTATCTCCAAAACACCCCCCTTATTATGTGTTCCGCCCTCTTGGTGTCACCCCCCCCCCCCAACCCCCCTCCAACTCCACCCCCCCTTTCCCCCTCTCCGGGTCACTTAAATGTCAGGAGACAAAAAACACAGCAGCCTTCAATCCCCCCTTTACAAAATTCTGGCTCCGTCCTTGTTATAGATGTGTCAGATTGATTGTGTCCACCTGATAACCACACACAAAGCCCTTTCAGCCCCCCACAATATATAAACACGACTATGGCGACTGCTCCCATTGCCAGAGATAAGTGCCGATTGACCTACGATTTACCGATTGTAACAAATGCATCGCCACCTAACGACAGAGATAGTTGAGTGGCGTGCGACGTAATGCTGGTGAGCTGGCGTACGACCTATAGCTGGTGAGCTGGCGCACGACGTATAGCTGGTGAGCTGGCGTGCGACGTAATGCTGGTGAGCTGGCGTGCGACGCATAGCTGGTGAGCTGGCGTACGACGTATAGCTTGTGAGCTGGCGTACGATGTATAGCTGGTGAGCTGGCGTGCGACGTAATGCTGGTGAGCTGGCGTGCGACGTAATGTTGGTGAGCTGGAGTACGACGTATAGCTGTTGAGCTGGCGTACGACGTATAGCTGGTGAGCTGGCGTGCGACGTATAGCTGGTGAGCTAGCGTACGACGTATAGCTGGTGAGCTGGCGTGCGACGTATAGCTGGTGAGCTGGCGTACGACGTATAGCTGGTGAGCTGGCGTACGACGTATAGCTGGTGAGCTGGCGTGCGACGTATAGCTGGTGAGCTGGCGTGCGACGTATAGCTGGTGAGCTGGCGTGTGACGTATAGCTGGTGAGCTGGCGTACGACGTATAGCTGTTGAGCTGGCTTACGACGTATAGATGGTGAGCTGGCGTGCGACATATAGCTGGTGAGCTGGCGTGCGACGTATAACTGGTGAGCGGGCGTGTGACGTATAGCTGGTGAGCTGGCGTACGACGTATAGCTGGATAGCTGGCGTGCGACGTATACCCTTACCATGGAGCAGCTGGTCCTGGGAAGATAGATCCCTAGACAGCTGGAGATACCCGATATGTGCTCCCTATGACCTGGTAGACAGACTGCGTTGCAAGCAAAACCGCTGTTATCAGAAATATCCAGATAAAACTTCATAAATTCTGATATCGATTAAAAAGTATTTGTATAATGTCTATTTTAACTGGATTATTTACTGGATACCACATTGATTGTCGGTGAGTGGCGTGTGTTCATTTTTCTTATATTAAAAAGAAGTATCAATCGAATCCCTCACTTTAAACCAGGATTTTGAACTCCACTTTGGCCTGGCGGGTTCAGCCGGGGGGCCTGGCGGCTTCAGCCGGAGGCCTGGCGGCTTCAGCCGGGGGGGCTGGCGGCTCCAGCCGGGGGGCCTGGCGGCTTCAGCCGGGGGGCCTGGCGGCTTCAGCCGGCGGGCCTGGCAGCTTCAGTCGGGGGGCCTGGCGGCTTCAGTCGGGGGCCTGGCAGCTTCAGTCGGGGGGCCTGGCGGCTTCAGTCGGGGGGCCTGGCAGCTTCAGTCGGGGGGCCTGGCGGCTTCAGTCGGGGGGCCTGGCAGCTTCAGTCGGGGGGCCTGGCGGCTTCAGTCGGGGGGCCTGGCAGCTTCAGCCGGGAGGCCTGGCGGCTCCAGCCGGGGGGCCTGGCAGCTTCAGCCGGGGGGCCTGGCAGCTTCAGCCGGGGGGGCTGGCAGCTTCAGCTGGGGGGGGATGGGGGGGGGGCTGACGGCTTCAACTGTACTCCATATTACCCACGCGCTACCCACTGGGCCACGGGGCGACCCCTGTCGTCGTTCAAGCTGTGAACTAGCCGAAGGCATCAAACAGAAGATTTAAAGCTCAACCACGGGCGCTTATCACGCCACGGGCAGTATTCATGAACCCTACAGTTTCAGGCCTAAAGGAATGTGTCAAAAGTAAATATTATTAAACCATTGTTTCTTTTAACATATCTGCGTATCACAGAATAGAGACCTTCGGGCAAATAATCCCCCCTCCCCCCTCCTTCTTTTCTGAGTCAGGATGCACTTTTGCCAGAATTATTGCCGACGCCCAGTTATCTACATGCACCCCCCCCCCCCCCCGCCCCCGCCCCCCACACACACACTTCCCGCCCAATTGTCTCATTTTTCGTCTCCCCTCCCACCGTCCCCCTGTTATCGTAAGATTATTGAAATATTCATCTCACCCTACCTACTTTACCAAAGTGGACCCCCCCCTCTCCCAGCACCGTCCCCACCACCGCTCCAAACCCCCCATCGTGAGACCTGTCCCTCTTCACACAGTTGAAAGCACTGATTGGCGGATATCTTTTAGCCAGGATCGACTGACGTAATCTGAGTCACGTTGCGTCACACGGGGTTGGCAAGGAGAACACACGATTCGCATGTGGGAATGACTTTCTTGCGAATGTTGCAAGCGGACATACGATGGTGTCTATATAAAGTTAGTTGTGTGACAACATTGGAAAAGGACTGTAAAAACGATTTTCTTTCACATGCCCCCCCCCCCCCTAAAAATTTCTAAGCCCAAAAAAGCCGTTTTTATCAAATGTTGACATAATATATATATAATACGTCCACATTTTCCCCAGGAAATGTTTGCATCTGCGAGGTACGTTATGGTCGGAATGGCGCTGTTTAATTATACAGGTTCCATTACATCTGTATGTCGGGTGTGCCCTGCTAGGCCAGACCTAGCAGCCTATGTCGGGTGTGCCCTCTAGGGCAGACCTAGCAGCCTATGTCGGGTGTGCCCTACTAGGGCAGACCTAGCAGCCGATGTCGGGTGTGCCCTACTAGGGCAGACCTAGCAGCCTATGTCGGGTGTGCCCTCTAGGGCAGACCCAGCAGCCTATGTCGGGTGTGCCCTACTAGGGCAGACCTAGCAGCCTATGTCGGGTGTGCCCTACCAGGGCAGACCTAGCAGCCTATGTCGGGTGTGCCCTACCAGGGCAGACCTAGCAGCCAATGTCGGGTGTGCCCTACTAGGGCAGACCTAGCAGCCTATGTCGGGTGTGCCCTACTAGGGCAGACCTAGCAGCCTATGTCGGGTGTGCCCTACTAGGGCAGACCTAGCAGCCTATGTCGGGTGTGCCCTACTAGGGCAGACCTAGCAGCCTATGTCGGGTGTGCCCTACCAGGGCAGACCTAGCAGCCTATGTCGGGTGTGCCTTACTAGGGCAGACCAAGCAGCCTATGTCGGGTGTGCCCTACTAGGGCAGACCAAGCAGCCTATGTCGGGTGTGCCCTACTAGGGCAGACCTAGCAGCCTATGTCGGGTGTGCCCTACTAGGGCAGACCTAGCAGCCTATGTCGGGTGTGCCCTACTAGGGCAGACCTAGCAGCCTATGTCGGGTGTGCCCTACTAGGGCAGACCTAGCAGCCTATGTCGGGTGTGCCCTACTAGGGCAGACCTAGCAGCCTATGTCGGGTGTGCCCTACCAGGGCAGACCTAGCAGCCTATGTCGGGTGTGCCCTACTAGGGCAGACCAAGCAGCCTATGTCGGGTGTGCCCTACTAGGGCAGAACAAGCAGCCTATGTTGGGTGTGCCCTACTAGGGCAGACCTAGCAGCCTATGTCGGGTGTGCCCTACTAGGGCAGACCTAGCAGCCTATGTCGGGTGTGCCCTACTAGGGCAGACCTAGCAGCCTATGTCGGGTGTGCCCTACTAGGGCAGACCTAGCAGCCTATGTCGGGTGTGCCTTACTAGGGAAGACCTAGCAGCCTATGTCGGGTGTGCCCTACTAGGGCAGACCTAGCAGCCTATGTCGGGTGTGCCCTACTAGGGCAGACCTAGCAGCCTATGTCGGGTGTGCCCTACTAGGGCAGACCTAGCAGCCTATGTCGGGTGTGCCATACTAGGGCAGACCAAGCAGCCTATGTCGGGTGTGCCCTACTAGGGCAGACCTAGCAGCCTATGTCAGGTGTGCCCTACTAGGGCAGACCTAGCAGCCTATGTCGGGTGTGCCCTACTAGGGCAGACCTAGCAGCCTATGTCGGGTGTGCCATACTAGGGCAGACCTAGCAGCCTATGTCGGGTGTGCCATACTAGAGCAGACCTAGCAGCCTATGTCGGGTGTGCCCTACTAGGGCAGACCTAGCAGCCTATGTCGGGTGTGCCCTACCAGGGCAGACCTAGCAGCCAATGTCGGGTGTGCCCTACTAGGGCAGACCTAGCAGCCTATGTCGGGTGTGCCCTACTAGGGCAGACCTAGCAGCCTATGTCCGGTGTGCCCTACTAGGGCAGACCTAGCAGCCTATGTCGGGTGTGCCCTACTAGGGCAGACCAAGCAGCCTATGTCGGGTGTGCCCTACAAGGGCAGACCAAGCAGCCTATGTCGGGTGTGCCCTACTAGGGCAGACCTAGCAGCCTATGTCGGGTGTGCCCTACAAGGGCAGACCTAGCAGCCTATGTCGGGTGTGCCCTACTAGGGCAGACCTAGCAGCCTATGTCGGGTGTGCCCTACTAGGGCAGACCTAGCAGCCTATGTCGGGTGTGCCCTACAAGGGCAGACCTAGCAGCCTATGTCGGGTGTGCCCTACTAGGGCAGATCTAGCAGCCTATGTCAGGTGTGCCCTACTAGGGCAGACCTAGCAGCCTATGTCGGGTGTGCCCTACTAGGGCAGACCTAGCAGCCTATGTCGGGTGTGCCATACTAGGGCAGACCTAGCAGCCTATGTCGGGTGTGCCCTACTAGGGCAGACCTAGCAGCCTATGTCGGGTGTGCCCTACTAGGGCAGACCAAGCAGCCTATGTCGGGTGTGCCCTACCAAGGCAGACCTAGCAGCCAATGTCGGGTGTGCCCTACCAGGGCAGACCTAGCAGCCTATGTCGGGTGTGCCCTACTAGGGCAGACCTAGCAGCCTATGTCGGGTGTGCCCTACTAGGGCAGACCTAGCAGCCTATGTCGGGTGTGCCCTACTAGGGCAGACCTAGCAGCCTATGTCGGGTGTGCCCTACTAGGGCAGACCTAGCAGCCTATGTCGGGTGTGCCCTACTAGGGCAGACCTAGCAGCCTATGTCGGGTGTGCCCTACTAGGGCAGACCTAGCAGCCTATGTCGGGTGTGCCCTACCAGGGCAGAACTTGCAGCCTATGTCGGGTGTGCCCTACTAGGGCAGACCAAGCAGCCTATGTCGGGTGTGCCCTACTAGGGCAGACCAAGCAGCCTATGTCGGGTGTGCCCTACTAGGGCAGACCTAGCAGCCTATGTCGGGTGTGCCCTACTAGGGCAGACCTAGCAGCCTATGTCGGGTGTGCCCTACTAGGGCAGACCTAGCAGCCTATGTCGGGTGTGCCCTACTAGGGCAGACCTAGCAGCCTATGTCGGGTGTGCCTTACTAGGGCAGACCTAGCAGCCTATGTCGGGTGTGCCCTACTAGGGCAGACCTAGCAGCCTATGTCGGGTGTGCCCTACTAGGGCAGACCTAGCAGCCTATGTCGGGTGTGCCCTACTAGGGCAGACCTAGCAGCCTATGTCGGGTGTGCCATACTAGGGCAGACCAAGCAGCCTATGTCGGGTGTGCCCTACTAGGGCAGATCTAGCAGCCTATGTCAGGTGTGCCCTACTAGGGCAGACCTAGCAGCCTATGTCGGGTGTGCCCTACTAGGGCAGACCTAGCAGCCTATGTCGGGTGTGCCATACTAGGGCAGACCTAGCAGCCTATGTCGGGTGTGCCCTACTAGGGCAGACCTAGCAGCCAATGTCGGGTGTGCCCTACTAGGGCAGACCTAGCAGCCTATGTCGGGTGTGCCCTACTAGGGCAGACCTAGCAGCCTATGTCGGGTGTACCCTACTAGGGCAGACCTAGCAGCCTATGTCGGGTGTGCCCTACTAGGGCAGACCAAGCAGCCTATGTCGGGTGTGCCCTACTAGGGCAGACCAAGCAGCCTATGTCGGGTGTGCCCTACCAGGGCAGACCTAGCAGCCTATGTCGGGTGTGCCCTACTAGGGCAGACCTAGCAGCCTATGTCGGGTGTGCCCTACTAGGGCAGACCTAGCAGCCTATGTCGGGTGTGCCCTACTAGGGCAGACCTAGCAGCCTATGTCGGGTGTGCCCTACTAGGGCAGACCTAGCAGCCTATGTCGGGTGTGCCCTACCAGGGCAGACCTAGCAGCCAATGTCGGGTGTGCCCTACTAGGGCAGACCTAGCAGCCAATGTCGGGTGTGCCCTACTAGGGCAGACCTAGCAGCCTATGTCGGGTGTGCCCTACTAGGGCAGACCTAGCAGCCTATGTCGGGTGTGCCCTACTAGGGCAGACCTAGCAGCCTATGTCGGGTGTGCCCTACCAGGGCAGACCTAGCAGCCTATGTCGGGTGTGCCCTACTAGGGCAGACCTAGCACCCTATGTCGGGTGTGCCCTACCAGGGCAGACCTAGCAGCCTATGTCGGGTGTGCCCTACTAGGGCAGACCTAGCAGCCTATGTCGGGTGTGCCCTACCAGGGCAGACCTAGCAGCCAATGTCGGGTGTGCCCTACTAGGGCAGACCTAGCAGCCTATGTCGGGTGTGCCCTACTAGGGCAGACCTAGCAGCCTATGTCGGGTGTGCCCTACTAGGGCAGACCTAGCAGCCTATGTCGGGTGTGCCCTACTAGGGCAGACCTAGCAGCCTATGTCGGGTGTGCCCTACTAGGGCAGACCTAGCAGCCTATGTCGGGTGTGCCCTACTAGGGCAGACCTAGCAGCCTATGTCGGGTGTGCCCTACTAGGGCAGACCTAGCAGCCTATGTCGGGTGTGCCCTACTAGGGCAGACCTAGCAGCCTATGTCGGGTGTGCCCTACCAGGGCAGACCTAGCAGCCAATGTCGGGTGTGCCATACTAGGGCAGACCTAGCAGCCTATGTCGGGTGTGCCCTACTAGGGCAGACCTAGCAGCCTATCTCGGGTGTGCCCTACTAGGGCAGACCTAGCAGCCTATGTCGGGTGTGCCCTACTAGGGCAGACCTAGCAGCCAATGTCGGGTGTGCCCTACCAGGGCAGACCTAGCAGCCAATGTCGGGTGTGCCCTACTAGGGCAGACCTAGCAGCCTATGTCGGGTGTGCCCTACTAGGGCAGACCTAGCAGCCTATGTCGGGTGTGCCCTACTAGGGCAGACCTAGCAGCCTATGTCGGGTGTGCCCTACTAGGGCAGACCTAGCAGCCTATGTCGGGTGTGCCCTACTAGGGCAGACCTAGCAGCCTATGTCGGGTGTGCCCTACTAGGGCAGACCTAGCAGCCTATGTCGGGTGTGCCCTACCAGGGCAGACCTAGCAGCCTATGTCGGGTGTGCCCTACTAGGGCAGACCAAGCAGCCTATGTCGGGTGTGCCCTACTAGGGCAGACCAAGCAGCCTATGTCGGGTGTGCCCTACTAGGGCAGACCAAGCAGCCTATGTCGGGTGTGCCCTACTAGGGCAGACCTAGCAGCCTATGTCGGGTGTGCCCTACTAGGGCAGACCTAGCAGCCTATGTCGGGTGTGCCCTACTAGGGCAGACCTAGCAACCTATGTCGGGTGTGCCCTACTAGGGCAGACCTAGCAGCCTATGTCGGGTGTGCCCTACTAGGGCAGACCAAGCAGCCTATGTCGGGTGTGCCCTACTAGGGCAGACCTAGCAGCCTATGTCAGGTGTGCCCTACTAGGGAAGACCTAGCAGCCTATGTCGGGTGTGCGTTACTAGGGCAGACCTAGCAGCCTCTGTCGGGTGTGCCCTACTAGGGCAGACCTAGCAGCCTATGTTGGGTGTGCCCTACTAGGGCAGACCTAGCAGCCTATGTCGGGTGTGCCTTACTAGGGCAGACCTAGCAGCCTATGTCGGGTGTGCCCTACTAGGGCAGACCAAGCAGCCTATGTCGGGTGTGCCCTACTAGGGCAGACCTAGCAGCCTATGTCGGGTGTGCCCTACTAGGGCAGACCTAGCAGCCTATGTCGGGTGTGCCCTACTAGGGCAGACCAAGCAGCCTATGTCGGGTGTGCCCTACTAGGGCAGACCTAGCAGCCTATGTCGGGTGTGCCCTACTAGGGCAGACCTAGCAGCCTATGTCGGGTGTGCCCTACTAGGGCAGACCTAGCAGCCTATGTCGGGTGTGCCATACTAGGGCAGACCTAGCAGCCTATGTCGGGTGTGCCATACTAGGACAGACCTAGCAGCCTATGTCGGGTGTGCCATACTAGGGCAGACCAAGCAGCCTATGTCGGGTGTGCCCTACCAGGGCAGACCTAGCAGCCTATGTCGGGTGTGCCCTACTAGGGCAGACCTAGCAGCCTATGTCGGGTGTGCCCTACTAGGGCAGACCTAGCAGCCTATGTCGGGTGTGCCCTGCTAGGGCAGACCTAGCAGCCTATGTCGGGTGTGCCCTACTAGGGCAGACCTAGCAGCCTATGTCGGGTGTGCCATACTAGGGCAGACCAAGCAGCCTATGTCGGGTGTGCCCTACTAGGGCAGACCTAGCAGCCTCTGTCGGGTGTGCCTTACTAGGGCAGACCTAGCAGCCTATGTCGGGTGTGCCCTACTAGGGCAGACCAAGCAGCCTATGTCGGGTGTGCCCTACTAGGGCAGACCTAGCAGCCTATGTCGGGTGTGCCTTACTAGAGCAGACCTAGCAGCCTATGTCGGGTGTGCCCTACTAGGGCAGACCAAGCAGCCTATGTCGGGTGTGCCCTACTAGGGCAGACCTAGCAGCCTATGTCGGGTGTGCCCTACTAGGGTAGACCTAGCAGCCTATGTCGGGTGTGCCCTACTAGGGCAGACCTAGCAGCCTATGTCGGGTGTGCCCTACTAGGGCAGACCAAGCAGCCTATGTCGGGTGTGCGCTACTAGGGCAGACCAAGCAGCCTATGTCGGGTGTGCCCTACTAGGGCAGACCTAGCAGCCTATGTCGGGTGTGCCCTACTAGGGCAGACCTAGCAGCCCATGTCGGGTGTGCCATACTAGGGCAGACCTAGCAGCCTATGTCGGGTGTGCCCTACTAGGGCAGACCTAGCAGCCTATGTCGGGTGTGCCATACTAGGGCAGACCAAGCAGCCTATGTCGGGTGTGCCCTACTAGGGCAGACCTAGCAGCCTATGTCGGGTGTGCCCTACTAGGGCAGACCTAGCAGCCTATGTCGGGTGTGCCCTACAAGGGCAGACCTAGCAGCCTATGTCGGGTGTGCCCTACTAGGGCAGACCTAGCAGCCTATGTCGGGTGTGCCCTCCTAGGGCAGACCAAGCAGCCTATGTCGGGTGTGCCCTACTAGGGCAGACCTAGCAGCCTATGTCGGGTGTGCCTTACTAGGGCAGACCTAGCAGCCTATGTCGGGTGTGCCTTACTAGGGCAGACCTAGCAGCCTAGATATGTCGGGTGTGCCCTACTAGGGCAGACCTAGCAGCCAATGTCGGGTGTGCCCTACTAGGGCAGACCTAGCAGCCTATGTCGGGTGTGCCCTACTAGGGCAGACCTAGCAGCCTATGTCGGGTGTGCCCTACTAGGGCAGATCTAGCAGCCAATGTCGGGTGTGCCCTACTAGGGCAGACCTAGCAGCCTATGTCGGGTGTGCCCTACTAGGGCAGACCAAGCAGCCTATGTCGGGTGTGCCCTACTAGGGCAGACCAAGCAGCCTATGTCGGGTGTGCGCTACTAGGGCAGACCTAGCAGCCTATGTCGGGTGTGCCCTACTAGGGCAGACCTAGCAGCCTATGTCGGGTGTGCCCTACTAGGGCAGACCTAGCAGCCAATGTCGGGTGTGCCCTACTAGGGCAGACCAAGCAGCCTATGTCGGGTGTGCCCTACTAGGGCAGACCTAGCAGCCTATGTCGGGTGTGCCTTACTAGGGCAGACCTAGCAGCCAATGTCGGGTGTGCCCTACTAGGGCAGACCAAGCAGCCTATGTCGGGTGTGCCCTACTAGGGCAGACCTAGCAGCCTATGTCGGGTGTGCCTTACTAGGGCAGACCTAGCAGCCTATGTCGGGTGTGCCCTACTAGGGCAGACCAAGCAGCCTATGTCGGGTGTGCCCTACTAGGGCAGACCTAGCAGCCTATGTCGGGTGTGCCCTACTAGGGCAGACCTAGCAGCCTATGTCGGGTGTGCCCTACTAGGGCAGACCTAGCAGCCTATGTCGGGTGTGCCCTACTAGGGCAGACCTAGCAGCCTATGTCGGGTGTGCCCTACTAGGGCAGACCTAGCAACCTATGTCGGGTGTGCCCTACTAGGGCAGACCTAGCAGCCTATGTCGGGTGTGCCCTACTAGGGCAGACCAAGCAGCCTATGTCGGGTGTGCCCTACTAGGGCAGACCTAGCAGCCTATGTCAGGTGTGCCCTACTAGGGCAGACCAAGCAGCCTATGTCGGGTGTGCGTTACTAGGGCAGACCTAGCAGCCTATGTCGGGTGTGCCCTACTAGGGCAGACCTAGCAGCCTATGTGGGGTGTGCCCTACTAGGGCAGACCTAGCAGCCTATGTCGGGTGTGCCTTACTAGGGCAGACCTAGCAGCCTATGTCGGGTGTGCCCTACTAGGGCAGACCTAGCAGCCTATGTGGGGTGTGCCCTACTAGGGCAGACCTAGCAGCCTATGTCGGGTGTGCCTTACTAGGGCAGACCAAGCAGCCTATGTCGGGTGTGCCCTACTAGGGCAGACCTAGCAGCCTATGTCGGGTGTGCCCTACTAGGGCAGACCTAGCAGCCTATGTCGGGTGTGCCCTACTAGGGCAGACCAAGCAGCCTATGTCGGGTGTACCCTACTAGGGCAGACCTAGCAGCCTATGTCGGGTGTGCCCTACTAGGGCAGACCTAGCAGCCTATGTCGGGTGTGCCCTACTAGGGCAGACCTAGCAGCCTATGTCGGGTGTGCCATACTAGGGCAGACCTAGCAGCCTATGTCGGGTGTGCCATACTAGGGCAGACCTAGCAGCCTATGTCGGGTGTGCCATACTAGGGCAGACCAAGCAGCCTATGTCGGGTGTGCCCTACCAGGGCAGACCTAGCAGCCTATGTCGGGTGTGCCCTACTAGGGCAGACCTAGCAGCCTATGTCGGGTGTGCCCTACTAGGGCAGACCCAGCAGCCTATGTCGGGTGTGCCCTGCTAGGGCAGACCTAGCAGCCTATGTCGGGTGTGCCCTACTAGGGCAGACCTAGCAGCCTATGTCGGGTGTGCCATACTAGGGCAGACCAAGCAGCCTATGTCGGGTGTGCCCTACTAGGGCAGACCTAGCAGCCTATGTCGGGTGTGCCTTACTAGGGCAGACCAAGCAGCCTATGTCGGGTGTGCCCTACTAGGGCAGACCAAGCAGCCTATGTCGGGTGTGCCCTACTAGGGCAGACCTAGCAGCCTATGTCGGGTGTACCTTACTAGGGCAGACCTAGCAGCCTATGTCGGGTGTGCCCTACTAGGGCAGACCAAGCAGCCTATGTCGGGTGTGCCCTACTAGGGCAGACCTAGCAGCCTATGTCGGGTGTGCCCTACTAGGGCAGACCTAGCAGCCTATGTCGGGTGTGCCCTACTAGGGCAGACCTAGCAGCCTATGTCGGGTGTGCCCTACTAGGGCAGACCAAGCAGCCTATGTCGGGTGTGCGCTACTAGGGCAGACCAAGCAGCCTATGTCGGGTGTGCCCTACTAGGGCAGACCAAGCAGCCTATGTCGGGTGTGCCCTACTAGGGCAGACCTAGCAGCCTATGTCGGGTGTGCCCTACTAGGGCAGACCTAGCAGCCTATGTCGGGTGTGCCCTACTAGGGCAGACCAAGCAGCCTATGTCGGGTGTGCCCTACTAGGGCAGACCTAGCAGCCTATGTCGGGTGTGCCCTACTAGGGCAGACCTAGCAGCCTATGTCGGGTGTGCCCTACTAGGGCAGACCTAGCAGCCTATGTCGGGTGTGCCATACTAGGGCAGACCTAGCAGCCTATGTCGGGTGTGCCATACTAGGACAGACCTAGCAGCCTATGTCGGGTGTGCCATACTAGGGCAGACCAAGCAGCCTATGTCGGGTGTGCCCTACCAGGGCAGACCTAGCAGCCTATGTCGGGTGTGCCCTACTAGGGCAGACCTAGCAGCCTATGTCGGGTGTGCCCTACTAGGGCAGACCTAGCAGCCTATGTCGGGTGTGCCCTGCTAGGGCAGACCTAGCAGCCTATGTCGGGTGTGCCCTACTAGGGCAGACCTAGCAGCCTATGTCGGGTGTGCCATACTAGGGCAGACCAAGCAGCCTATGTCGGGTGTGCCCTACTAGGGCAGACCTAGCAGCCTCTGTCGGGTGTGCCTTACTAGGGCAGACCTAGCAGCCTATGTCGGGTGTGCCCTACTAGGGCAGACCAAGCAGCCTATGTCGGGTGTGCCCTACTAGGGCAGACCTAGCAGCCTATGTCGGGTGTGCCTTACTAGAGCAGACCTAGCAGCCTATGTCGGGTGTGCCCTACTAGGGCAGACCAAGCAGCCTATGTCGGGTGTGCCCTACTAGGGCAGACCTAGCAGCCTATGTCGGGTGTGCCCTACTAGGGTAGACCTAGCAGCCTATGTCGGGTGTGCCCTACTAGGGCAGACCTAGCAGCCTATGTCGGGTGTGCCCTACTAGGGCAGACCAAGCAGCCTATGTCGGGTGTGCGCTACTAGGGCAGACCAAGCAGCCTATGTCGGGTGTGCCCTACTAGGGCAGACCTAGCAGCCTATGTCGGGTGTGCCCTACTAGGGCAGACCTAGCAGCCCATGTCGGGTGTGCCATACTAGGGCAGACCTAGCAGCCTATGTCGGGTGTGCCCTACTAGGGCAGACCTAGCAGCCTATGTCGGGTGTGCCATACTAGGGCAGACCAAGCAGCCTATGTCGGGTGTGCCCTACTAGGGCAGACCTAGCAGCCTATGTCGGGTGTGCCCTACTAGGGCAGACCTAGCAGCCTATGTCGGGTGTGCCCTCCTAGGGCAGACCAAGCAGCCTATGTCGGGTGTGCCCTACTAGGGCAGACCTAGCAGCCTATGTCGGGTGTGCCTTACTAGGGCAGACCTAGCAGCCTATGTCGGGTGTGCCTTACTAGGGCAGACCTAGCAGCCTAGCTATGTCGGGTGTGCCCTACTAGGGCAGACCTAGCAGCCAATGTCGGGTGTGCCCTACTAGGGCAGACCTAGCAGCCTATGTCGGGTGTGCCTTACTAGGGCAGACCTAGCAGCCTATGTCGGGTGTGCCCTACTAGGGCAGACCAAGCAGCCTATGTCGGGTGTGCCCTACTAGGGCAGACCTAGCAGCCTATGTCGGGTGTGCCTTACTAGGGCAGACCTAGCAGCCTATGTCGGGTGTGCCCTACTAGGGCAGACCAAGCAGCCTATGTCGGGTGTGCCCTACTAGGGCAGACCTAGCAGCCTATGTCGGGTGTGCCCTACTAGGGCAGACCTAGCAGCCTATGTCGGGTGTGCCCTACTAGGGCAGACCTAGCAGCCTATGTCGGGTGTGCCCTACTAGGGCAGACCTAGCAGCCTATGTCGGGTGTGCCCTACTAGGGCAGACCTAGCAACCTATGTCGGGTGTGCCCTACTAGGGCAGACCTAGCAGCCTATGTCGGGTGTGCCCTACTAGGGCAGACCAAGCAGCCTATGTCGGGTGTGCCCTACTAGGGCAGACCTAGCAGCCTATGTCAGGTGTGCCCTACTAGGGCAGACCAAGCAGCCTATGTCGGGTGTGCGTTACTAGGGCAGACCTAGCAGCCTATGTCGGGTGTGCCCTACTAGGGCAGACCTAGCAGCCTATGTGGGGTGTGCCCTACTAGGGCAGACCTAGCAGCCTATGTCGGGTGTGCCTTACTAGGGCAGACCTAGCAGCCTATGTCGGGTGTGCCCTACTAGGGCAGACCTAGCAGCCTATGTGGGGTGTGCCCTACTAGGGCAGACCTAGCAGCCTATGTCGGGTGTGCCTTACTAGGGCAGACCAAGCAGCCTATGTCGGGTGTGCCCTACTAGGGCAGACCTAGCAGCCTATGTCGGGTGTGCCCTACTAGGGCAGACCTAGCAGCCTATGTCGGGTGTGCCCTACTAGGGCAGACCAAGCAGCCTATGTCGGGTGTACCCTACTAGGGCAGACCTAGCAGCCTATGTCGGGTGTGCCCTACTAGGGCAGACCTAGCAGCCTATGTCGGGTGTGCCCTACTAGGGCAGACCTAGCAGCCTATGTCGGGTGTGCCATACTAGGGCAGACCTAGCAGCCTATGTCGGGTGTGCCATACTAGGGCAGACCTAGCAGCCTATGTCGGGTGTGCCATACTAGGGCAGACCAAGCAGCCTATGTCGGGTGTGCCCTACCAGGGCAGACCTAGCAGCCTATGTCGGGTGTGCCCTACTAGGGCAGACCTAGCAGCCTATGTCGGGTGTGCCCTACTAGGGCAGACCTAGCAGCCTATGTCGGGTGTGCCCTGCTAGGGCAGACCTAGCAGCCTATGTCGGGTGTGCCCTACTAGGGCAGACCTAGCAGCCTATGTCGGGTGTGCCATACTAGGGCAGACCAAGCAGCCTATGTCGGGTGTGCCCTACTAGGGCAGACCTAGCAGCCTATGTCGGGTGTGCCTTACTAGGGCAGACCAAGCAGCCTATGTCGGGTGTGCCCTACTAGGGCAGACCAAGCAGCCTATGTCGGGTGTGCCCTACTAGGGCAGACCTAGCAGCCTATGTCGGGTGTACCTTACTAGGGCAGACCTAGCAGCCTATGTCGGGTGTGCCCTACTAGGGCAGACCAAGCAGCCTATGTCGGGTGTGCCCTACTAGGGCAGACCTAGCAGCCTATGTCGGGTGTGCCCTACTAGGGCAGACCTAGCAGCCTATGTCGGGTGTGCCCTACTAGGGCAGACCTAGCAGCCTATGTCGGGTGTGCCCTACTAGGGCAGACCAAGCAGCCTATGTCGGGTGTGCGCTACTAGGGCAGACCAAGCAGCCTATGTCGGGTGTGCCCTACTAGGGCAGACCAAGCAGCCTATGTCGGGTGTGCCCTACTAGGGCAGACCTAGCAGCCTATGTCGGGTGTGCCCTACTAGGGCAGACCTAGCAGCCTATGTCGGGTGTGCCCTACTAGGGCAGACCAAGCAGCCTATGTCGGGTGTGCCCTACTAGGGCAGACCTAGCAGCCTATGTCGGGTGTGCCCTACTAGGGCAGACCTAGCAGCCTATGTCGGGTGTGCCCTACTAGGGCAGACCTAGCAGCCTATGTCGGGTGTGCCATACTAGGGCAGACCTAGCAGCCTATGTCGGGTGTGCCATACTAGGACAGACCTAGCAGCCTATGTCGGGTGTGCCATACTAGGGCAGACCAAGCAGCCTATGTCGGGTGTGCCCTACCAGGGCAGACCTAGCAGCCTATGTCGGGTGTGCCCTACTAGGGCAGACCTAGCAGCCTATGTCGGGTGTGCCCTACTAGGGCAGACCTAGCAGCCTATGTCGGGTGTGCCCTGCTAGGGCAGACCTAGCAGCCTATGTCGGGTGTGCCCTACTAGGGCAGACCTAGCAGCCTATGTCGGGTGTGCCATACTAGGGCAGACCAAGCAGCCTATGTCGGGTGTGCCCTACTAGGGCAGACCTAGCAGCCTCTGTCGGGTGTGCCTTACTAGGGCAGACCTAGCAGCCTATGTCGGGTGTGCCCTACTAGGGCAGACCAAGCAGCCTATGTCGGGTGTGCCCTACTAGGGCAGACCTAGCAGCCTATGTCGGGTGTGCCTTACTAGGGCAGACCTAGCAGCCTATGTCGGGTGTGCCTTACTAGGGCAGACCTAGCAGCCTAGCTATGTCGGGTGTGCCCTACTAGGGCAGACCTAGCAGCCAATGTCGGGTGTGCCCTACTAGGGCAGACCTAGCAGCCTATGTCGGGTGTGCCCTACTAGGGCAGACCTAGCAGCCTATGTCGGGTGTGCCCTACTAGGACAGATCTAGCAGCCAATGTCGGGTGTGCCCTACTAGGGCAGACCTAGCAGCCTATGTCGGGTGTGCCCTACTAGGGCAGACCAAGCAGCCTATGTCGGGTGTGCCCTACTAGGGCAGACCAAGCAGCCTATGTCGGGTGTGCGCTACTAGGGCAGACCTAGCAGCCTATGTCGGGTGTGCCCTACTAGGGCAGACCTAGCAGCCTATGTCGGGTGTGCCCTACTAGGGCAGACCTAGCAGCCAATGTCGGGTGTGCCATACTAGGGCAGACCAAGCAGCCTATGTCGGGTGTGCCCTACTAGGGCAGACCTAGCAGCCTATGTCGGGTGTGCCTTACTAGGGCAGACCTAGCAGCCTATGTCGGGTGTGCCCTACTAGGGCAGACCAAGCAGCCTATGTCGGGTGTGCCCTACTAGGGCAGACCTAGCAGCCTATGTCGGGTGTGCCTTACTAGGGCAGACCTAGCAGCCTATGTCGGGTGTGCCCTACTAGGGCAGACCAAGCAGCCTATGTCGGGTGTGCCCTACTAGGGCAGACCTAGCAGCCTATGTCGGGTGTGCCCTACTAGGGCAGACCTAGCAGCCTATGTCGGGTGTGCCCTACTAGGGCAGACCTAGCAGCCTATGTCGGGTGTGCCCTACTAGGGCAGACCTAGCAGCCTATGTCGGGTGTGCCCTACTAGGGCAGACCTAGCAACCTATGTCGGGTGTGCCCTACTAGGGCAGACCTAGCAGCCTATGTCGGGTGTGCCCTACTAGGGCAGACCAAGCAGCCTATGTCGGGTGTGCCCTACTAGGGCAGACCTAGCAGCCTATGTCAGGTGTGCCCTACTAGGGCAGACCAAGCAGCCTATGTCGGGTGTGCGTTACTAGGGCAGACCTAGCAGCCTATGTCGGGTGTGCCCTACTAGGGCAGACCTAGCAGCCTATGTGGGGTGTGCCCTACTAGGGCAGACCTAGCAGCCTATGTCGGGTGTGCCTTACTAGGGCAGACCTAGCAGCCTATGTCGGGTGTGCCCTACTAGGGCAGACCTAGCAGCCTATGTGGGGTGTGCCCTACTAGGGCAGACCTAGCAGCCTATGTCGGGTGTGCCTTACTAGGGCAGACCAAGCAGCCTATGTCGGGTGTGCCCTACTAGGGCAGACCTAGCAGCC
Organism: Arenicola marina; assembly: GCA_964019135.1. NCBI lineage: Eukaryota > Metazoa > Annelida > Polychaeta > Arenicolidae > Arenicola > Arenicola marina. The sequence continues at coordinate 42,507,711 of OZ025255.1, forward strand.
TATGTCGGGTGTGCCCTACTAGGGCAGACCTAGCAGCCTATGTCGGGTGTGCCCTACTAGGGCAGACCAAGCAGCCTATGTCGGGTGTACCCTACTAGGGCAGACCTAGCAGCCTATGTCGGGTGTGCCCTACTAGGGCAGACCTAGCAGCCTATGTCGGGTGTGCCCTACTAGGGCAGACCTAGCAGCCTATGTCGGGTGTGCCATACTAGGGCAGACCTAGCAGCCTATGTCGGGTGTGCCATACTAGGGCAGACCTAGCAGCCTATGTCGGGTGTGCCATACTAGGGCAGACCAAGCAGCCTATGTCGGGTGTGCCCTACCAGGGCAGACCTAGCAGCCTATGTCGGGTGTGCCCTACTAGGGCAGACCTAGCAGCCTATGTCGGGTGTGCCCTACTAGGGCAGACCTAGCAGCCTATGTCGGGTGTGCCCTGCCAGGGCAGACCTAGCAGCCTATGTCGGGTGTGCCCTACTAGGGCAGACCTAGCAGCCTATGTCGGGTGTGCCATACTAGGGCAGACCAAGCAGCCTATGTCGGGTGTGCCCTACTAGGGCAGACCTAGCAGCCTATGTCGGGTGTGCCTTACTAGGGCAGACCAAGCAGCCTATGTCGGGTGTGCCCTACTAGGGCAGACCAAGCAGCCTATGTCGGGTGTGCCCTACTAGGGCAGACCTAGCAGCCTATGTCGGGTGTACCTTACTAGGGCAGACCTAGCAGCCTATGTCGGGTGTGCCCTACTAGGGCAGACCAAGCAGCCTATGTCGGGTGTGCCCTACTAGGGCAGACCTAGCAGCCTATGTCGGGTGTGCCCTACTAGGGCAGACCTAGCAGCCTATGTCGGGTGTGCCCTACTAGGGCAGACCTAGCAGCCTATGTCGGGTGTGCCCTACTAGGGCAGACCAAGCAGCCTATGTCGGGTGTGCGCTACTAGGGCAGACCAAGCAGCCTATGTCGGGTGTGCCCTACTAGGGCAGACCTAGCAGCCTATGTCGGGTGTGCCCTACTAGGGCAGACCTAGCAGCCTATGTCAGGTGTGCCCTACTAGGGCAGACCTAGCAGCCTATGTCGGGTGTGCCCTACTAGGGCAGACCAAGCAGCCTATGTCGGGTGTGCCCTACTAGGGCAGACCTAGCAGCCTATGTCGTGTGTGCCCTGCTAGGGCAGACCTAGCAGCCTATGTCGGGTGTGCCCTACTAGGGCAGACCTAGCAGCCTATGTCGGGTGTGCCCTACTAGGGCAGACCTAGCAGCCTATGTCGGGTGTGCCCTACTAGGGCAGACCTAGCAGCCTATGTCGGGTGTGCCCTACTAGGGCAGACCTAGCAGCCTATGTCGGGTGTGCCCTACCAGGGCAGACCTAGCAGCCTATGTCGGGTGTGCCCTACTAGGGCAGACCTAGCAGCCTATGTCGGGTGTGCCCTCCTAGGGCAGACCAAGCAGCCTATGTCGGGTGTGCCCTACTAGAGCAGACCTAGCAGCCTATGTCGGGTGTGCCTTACTAGGGCAGACCTAGCAGCCTATGTCGGGTGTGCCTTACTAGGGCAGACCAAGCAGCCTATGTCGGGTGTGCCTTACTAGGGCAGACCTAGCAGCCTAGCTATGTCGGGTGTGCCCTACTAGGGCAGACCTAGCAGCCAATGTCGGGTGTGCCCTACTAGGGCAGACCTAGCAGCCTATGTCGGGTGTGCCCTACTAGGGCAGACCTAGCAGCCTATGTCGGGTGTGCCCTACTAGGGCAGACCTAGCAGCCTATGTCGGGTGTGCCATACTAGGGCAGACCAAGCAGCCTATGTCGGGTGTGCCCTACTAGGGCAGACCTAGCAGCCTCTGTCGGGTGTGCCTTACTAGGGCAGACCTAGCAGCCTATGTCGGGTGTGCCCTACTAGGGCAGACCAAGCAGCCTATGTCGGGTGTGCCCTACTAGGGCAGACCTAGCAGCCTATGTCGGGTGTGCCTTACTAGAGCAGACCTAGCAGCCTATGTCGGGTGTGCCCTACTAGGGCAGACCAAGCAGCCTATGTCGGGTGTGCCCTACTAGGGCAGACCTAGCAGCCTATGTCGGGTGTGCCCTACTAGGGTAGACCTAGCAGCCTATGTCGGGTGTGCCCTACTAGGGCAGACCTAGCAGCCTATGTCGGGTGTGCCCTACTAGGGCAGACCAAGCAGCCTATGTCGGGTGTGCGCTACTAGGGCAGACCAAGCAGCCTATGTCGGGTGTGCCCTACTAGGGCAGACCTAGCAGCCTATGTCGGGTGTGCCCTACTAGGGCAGACCTAGCAGCCCATGTCGGGTGTGCCATACTAGGGCAGACCTAGCAGCCTATGTCGGGTGTGCCCTACTAGGGCAGACCTAGCAGCCTATGTCGGGTGTGCCATACTAGGGCAGACCAAGCAGCCTATGTCGGGTGTGCCCTACTAGGGCAGACCTAGCAGCCTATGTCGGGTGTGCCCTACTAGGGCAGACCTAGCAGCCTATGTCGGGTGTGCCCTCCTAGGGCAGACCAAGCAGCCTATGTCGGGTGTGCCCTACTAGGGCAGACCTAGCAGCCTATGTCGGGTGTGCCTTACTAGGGCAGACCTAGCAGCCTATGTCGGGTGTGCCTTACTAGGGCAGACCTAGCAGCCTAGCTATGTCGGGTGTGCCCTACTAGGGCAGACCTAGCAGCCAATGTCGGGTGTGCCCTACTAGGGCAGACCTAGCAGCCTATGTCGGGTGTGCCCTACTAGGGCAGACCTAGCAGCCTATGTCGGGTGTGCCTTACTAGGGCAGACCTAGCAGCCTATGTCGGGTGTGCCCTACTAGGGCAGACCTAGCAGCCTATGTCGGGTTTGCCCTACTAGGGCAGACCAAGCAGCCTATGTCGGGTGTGCCCTACTAGGGCAGACCAAGCAGCCTATGTCGGGTGTGCGCTACTAGGGCAGACCTAGCAGCCTATGTCGGGTGTGCCCTACTAGGGCAGATCTAGCAGCCAATGTCGGGTGTGCCCTACTAGGGCAGACCTAGCAGCCAATGTCGGGTGTGCCCTACTAGGGCAGACCAAGCAGCCTATGTCGGGTGTGCCCTACTAGGGCAGACCAAGCAGCCTATGTCGGGTGTGCCTTACTAGGGCAGACCTAGCAGCCTATGTCGGGTGTGCCCTACTAGGGCAGACCAAGCAGCCTATGTCGGGTGTGCCCTACTAGGGCAGACCTAGCAGCCTATGTCGGGTGTGCCTTACTAGGGCAGACCTAGCAGCCTATGTCGGGTGTGCCCTACTAGGGCAGACCAAGCAGCCTATGTCGGGTGTGCCCTACTAGGGCAGACCTAGCAGCCTATGTCGGGTGTGCCCTACTAGGGCAGACCTAGCAGCCTATGTCGGGTGTGCCCTACTAGGGCAGACCTAGCAGCCTATGTCGGGTGTGCCCTACTAGGGCAGACCTAGCAGCCTATGTCGGGTGTGCCCTACTAGGGCAGACCTAGCAACCTATGTCGGGTGTGCCCTACTAGGGCAGACCTAGCAGCCTATGTCGGGTGTGCCCTACTAGGGCAGACCAAGCAGCCTATGTCGGGTGTGCCCTACTAGGGCAGACCTAGCAGCCTATGTCAGGTGTGCCCTACTAGGGCAGACCAAGCAGCCTATGTCGGGTGTGCGTTACTAGAGCAGACCTAGCAGCCTATGTCGGGTGTGCCCTACTAGGGCAGACCTAGCAGCCTATGTGGGGTGTGCCCTACTAGGGCAGACCTAGCAGCCTATGTCGGGTGTGCCTTACTAGGGCAGACCTAGCAGCCTATGTCGGGTGTGCCCTACTAGGGCAGACCTAGCAGCCTATGTGGGGTGTGCCCTACTAGGGCAGACCTAGCAGCCTATGTCGGGTGTGCCTTACTAGGGCAGACCAAGCAGCCTATGTCGGGTGTGCCCTACTAGGGCAGACCTAGCAGCCTATGTCGGGTGTGCCCTACTAGGGCAGACCTAGCAGCCTATGTCGGGTGTGCCCTACTAGGGCAGACCAAGCAGCCTATGTCGGGTGTACCCTACTAGGGCAGACCTAGCAGCCTATGTCGGGTGTGCCCTACTAGGGCAGACCTAGCAGCCTATGTCGGGTGTGCCCTACTAGGGCAGACCTAGCAGCCTATGTCGGGTGTGCCATACTAGGGCAGACCTAGCAGCCTATGTCGGGTGTGCCATACTAGGGCAGACCTAGCAGCCTATGTCGGGTGTGCCATACTAGGGCAGACCAAGCAGCCTATGTCGGGTGTGCCCTACCAGGGCAGACCTAGCAGCCTATGTCGGGTGTGCCCTACTAGGGCAGACCTAGCAGCCTATGTCGGGTGTGCCCTACTAGGGCAGACCTAGCAGCCTATGTCGGGTGTGCCCTGCTAGGGCAGACCTAGCAGCCTATGTCGGGTGTGCCCTACTAGGGCAGACCTAGCAGCCTATGTCGGGTGTGCCATACTAGGGCAGACCAAGCAGCCTATGTCGGGTGTGCCCTACTAGGGCAGACCTAGCAGCCTATGTCGGGTGTGCCTTACTAGGGCAGACCAAGCAGCCTATGTCGGGTGTGCCCTACTAGGGCAGACCAAGCAGCCTATGTCGGGTGTGCCCTACTAGGGCAGACCTAGCAGCCTATGTCGGGTGTACCTTACTAGGGCAGACCTAGCAGCCTATGTCGGGTGTGCCCTACTAGGGCAGACCAAGCAGCCTATGTCGGGTGTGCCCTACTAGGGCAGACCTAGCAGCCTATGTCGGGTGTGCCCTACTAGGGCAGACCTAGCAGCCTATGTCGGGTGTGCCCTACTAGGGCAGACCTAGCAGCCTATGTCGGGTGTGCCCTACTAGGGCAGACCAAGCAGCCTATGTCGGGTGTGCGCTACTAGGGCAGACCAAGCAGCCTATGTCGGGTGTGCCCTACTAGGGCAGACCAAGCAGCCTATGTCGGGTGTGCCCTACTAGGGCAGACCTAGCAGCCTATGTCGGGTGTGCCCTACTAGGGCAGACCTAGCAGCCTATGTCGGGTGTGCCCTACTAGGGCAGACCAAGCAGCCTATGTCGGGTGTGCCCTACTAGGGCAGACCTAGCAGCCTATGTCGGGTGTGCCCTACTAGGGCAGACCTAGCAGCCTATGTCGGGTGTGCCCTACTAGGGCAGACCTAGCAGCCTATGTCGGGTGTGCCATACTAGGGCAGACCTAGCAGCCTATGTCGGGTGTGCCATACTAGGACAGACCTAGCAGCCTATGTCGGGTGTGCCATACTAGGGCAGACCAAGCAGCCTATGTCGGGTGTGCCCTACCAGGGCAGATCTAGCAGCCTATGTCGGGTGTGCCCTACTAGGGCAGACCTAGCAGCCTATGTCGGGTGTGCCCTACTAGGGCAGACCTAGCAGCCTATGTCGGGTGTGCCCTGCTAGGGCAGACCTAGCAGCCTATGTCGGGTGTGCCCTACTAGGGCAGACCTAGCAGCCTATGTCGGGTGTGCCATACTAGGGCAGACCAAGCAGCCTATGTCGGGTGTGCCCTACTAGGGCAGACCTAGCAGCCTCTGTCGGGTGTGCCTTACTAGGGCAGACCTAGCAGCCTATGTCGGGTGTGCCATACTAGGGCAGACCAAGCAGCCTATGTCGGGTGTGCCCTACTAGGGCAGACCTAGCAGCCTATGTCGGGTGTGCCCTACTAGGGCAGACCTAGCAGCCTATGTCGGGTGTGCCCTACCAGGGCAGACCTAGCAGCCTATGTCGGGTGTGCCCTACTAGGGCAGACCTAGCAGCCTATGTCGGGTGTGCCCTCCTAGGGCAGACCAAGCAGCCTATGTCGGGTGTGCCCTACTAGGGCAGACCTAGCAGCCTATGTCGGGTGTGCCTTACTAGGGCAGACCTAGCAGCCTATGTCGGGTGTGCCTTACTAGGGCAGACCTAGCAGCCTAGCTATGTCGGGTGTGCCCTACTAGGGCAGACCTAGCAGCCAATGTCGGGTGTGCCCTACTAGGGCAGACCTAGCAGCCTATGTCGGGTGTGCCCTACTAGGGCAGACCTAGCAGCCTATGTCGGGTGTGCCCTACTAGGACAGATCTAGCAGCCAATGTCGGGTGTGCCCTACTAGGGCAGACCTAGCAGCCTATGTCGGGTGTGCCCTACTAGGGCAGACCAAGCAGCCTATGTCGGGTGTGCCCTACTAGGGCAGACCAAGCAGCCTATGTCGGGTGTGCGCTACTAGGGCAGACCTAGCAGCCTATGTCGGGTGTGCCCTACTAGGGCAGACCTAGCAGCCTATGTCGGGTGTGCCCTACTAGGGCAGACCTAGCAGCCAATGTCGGGTGTGCCATACTAGGGCAGACCAAGCAGCCTATGTCGGGTGTGCCCTACTAGGGCAGACCTAGCAGCCTATGTCGGGTGTGCCTTACTAGGGCAGACCTAGCAGCCTATGTCGGGTGTGCCCTACTAGGGCAGACCAAGCAGCCTATGTCGGGTGTGCCCTACTAGGGCAGACCTAGCAGCCTATGTCGGGTGTGCCTTACTAGGGCAGACCTAGCAGCCTATGTCGGGTGTGCCCTACTAGGGCAGACCAAGCAGCCTATGTCGGGTGTGCCCTACTAGGGCAGACCTAGCAGCCTATGTCGGGTGTGCCCTACTAGGGCAGACCTAGCAGCCTATGTCGGGTGTGCCCTACTAGGGCAGACCTAGCAGCCTATGTCGGGTGTGCCCTACTAGGGCAGACCTAGCAGCCTATGTCGGGTGTGCCCTACTAGGGCAGACCTAGCAACCTATGTCGGGTGTGCCCTACTAGGGCAGACCTAGCAGCCTATGTCGGGTGTGCCCTACTAGGGCAGACCAAGCAGCCTATGTCGGGTGTGCCCTACTAGGGCAGACCTAGCAGCCTATGTCAGGTGTGCCCTACTAGGGCAGACCAAGCAGCCTATGTCGGGTGTGCGTTACTAGGGCAGACCTAGCAGCCTATGTCGGGTGTGCCCTACTAGGGCAGACCTAGCAGCCTATGTGGGGTGTGCCCTACTAGGGCAGACCTAGCAGCCTATGTCGGGTGTGCCTTACTAGGGCAGACCTAGCAGCCTATGTCGGGTGTGCCCTACTAGGGCAGACCTAGCAGCCTATGTGGGGTGTGCCCTACTAGGGCAGACCTAGCAGCCTATGTCGGGTGTGCCTTACTAGGGCAGACCAAGCAGCCTATGTCGGGTGTGCCCTACTAGGGCAGACCTAGCAGCCTATGTCGGGTGTGCCCTACTAGGGCAGACCTAGCAGCCTATGTCGGGTGTGCCCTACTAGGGCAGACCAAGCAGCCTATGTCGGGTGTACCCTACTAGGGCAGACCTAGCAGCCTATGTCGGGTGTGCCCTACTAGGGCAGACCTAGCAGCCTATGTCGGGTGTGCCCTACTAGGGCAGACCTAGCAGCCTATGTCGGGTGTGCCATACTAGGGCAGACCTAGCAGCCTATGTCGGGTGTGCCATACTAGGGCAGACCTAGCAGCCTATGTCGGGTGTGCCATACTAGGGCAGACCAAGCAGCCTATGTCGGGTGTGCCCTACCAGGGCAGACCTAGCAGCCTATGTCGGGTGTGCCCTACTAGGGCAGACCTAGCAGCCTATGTCGGGTGTGCCCTACTAGGGCAGACCTAGCAGCCTATGTCGGGTGTGCCCTGCCAGGGCAGACCTAGCAGCCTATGTCGGGTGTGCCCTACTAGGGCAGACCTAGCAGCCTATGTCGGGTGTGCCATACTAGGGCAGACCAAGCAGCCTATGTCGGGTGTGCCCTACTAGGGCAGACCTAGCAGCCTATGTCGGGTGTGCCTTACTAGGGCAGACCAAGCAGCCTATGTCGGGTGTGCCCTACTAGGGCAGACCAAGCAGCCTATGTCAGGTGTGCCCTACTAGGGCAGACCTAGCAGCCTATGTCGGGTGTACCTTACTAGGGCAGACCTAGCAGCCTATGTCGGGTGTGCCCTACTAGGGCAGACCAAGCAGCCTATGTCGGGTGTGCCCTACTAGGGCAGACCTAGCAGCCTATGTCGGGTGTGCCCTACTAGGGCAGACCTAGCAGCCTATGTCGGGTGTGCCCTACTAGGGCAGACCTAGCAGCCTATGTCGGGTGTGCCCTACTAGGGCAGACCAAGCAGCCTATGTCGGGTGTGCGCTACTAGGGCAGACCAAGCAGCCTATGTCGGGTGTGCCCTACTAGGGCAGACCTAGCAGCCTATGTCGGGTGTGCCCTACTAGGGCAGACCTAGCAGCCTATGTCAGGTGTGCCCTACTAGGGCAGACCTAGCAGCCTATGTCGGGTGTGCCCTACTAGGGCAGACCAAGCAGCCTATGTCGGGTGTGCCCTACTAGGGCAGACCTAGCAGCCTATGTCGTGTGTGCCCTGCTAGGGCAGACCTAGCAGCCTATGTCGGGTGTGCCCTACTAGGGCAGACCTAGCAGCCTATGTCGGGTGTGCCCTACTAGGGCAGACCTAGCAGCCTATGTCGGGTGTGCCCTACTAGGGCAGACCTAGCAGCCTATGTCGGGTGTGCCCTACTAGGGCAGACCTAGCAGCCTATGTCGGGTGTGCCCTACCAGGGCAGACCTAGCAGCCTATGTCGGGTGTGCCCTACTAGGGCAGACCTAGCAGCCTATGTCGGGTGTGCCCTCCTAGGGCAGACCAAGCAGCCTATGTCGGGTGTGCCCTACTAGAGCAGACCAAGCAGCCTATGTCGGGTGTGCCTTACTAGGGCAGACCTAGCAGCCTATGTCGGGTGTGCCTTACTAGGGCAGACCAAGCAGCCTATGTCGGGTGTGCCTTACTAGGGCAGACCTAGCAGCCTAGCTATGTCGGGTGTGCCCTACTAGGGCAGACCTAGCAGCCAATGTCGGGTGTGCCCTACTAGGGCAGACCTAGCAGCCTATGTCGGGTGTGCCCTACTAGGGCAGACCTAGCAGCCTATGTCGGGTGTGCCCTACTAGGGCAGATCTAGCAGCCAATGTCGGGTGTGCCCTACTAGGGCAGACCTAGCAGCCTATGTCGGGTGTGCCCTACTAGGGCAGACCAAGCAGCCTATGTCGGGTGTGCCCTACTAGGGCAGACCAAGCAGCCTATGTCGGGTGTGCCCTACTAGGGCAGACCTAGCAGCCTATGTCGGGTGTGCCCTACTAGGGCAGACCTAGCAGCCTATGTCGGGTGTGCCCTACTAGGGCAGACCTAGCAGCCAATGTCGGGTGTGCCATACTAGGGCAGACCAAGCAGCCTATGTCGGGTGTGCCCTACTAGGGCAGACCTAGCAGCCTATGTCGGGTGTGCCTTACTAGGGCAGACCTAGCAGCCTATGTCGGGTGTGCCCTACTAGGGCAGACCAAGCAGCCTATGTCGGGTGTGCCCTACTAGGGCAGACCTAGCAGCCTATGTCGGGTGTGCCTTACTAGGGCAGACCTAGCAGCCTATGTCTGGAGTGCCCTACTAGGGCAGACCAAGCAGCCTATGTCGGGTGTGCCCTACTAGGGCAGACCTAGCAGCCTATGTCGGGTGTGCCCTACTAGGGCAGACCTAGCAGCCTATGTCGGGTGTGCCCTACTAGGGCAGACCTAGCAGCCTATGTCGGGTGTGCCCTACTAGGGCAGACCTAGCAGCCTATGTCGGGTGTGCCCTACTAGGGCAGACCTAGCAACCTATGTCGGGTGTGCCCTACTAGGGCAGACCTAGCAGCCTATGTCGGGTGTGCCCTACTAGGGCAGACCAAGCAGCCTATGTCGGGTGTGCCCTACTAGGGCAGACCTAGCAGCCTATGTCGGGTGTGCCCTACTAGGGCAGACCTAGCAGCCTATGTCGGGTGTGCCTTACTAGGGCAGACCTAGCAGCCTATGTCGGGTGTGCCCTACTAGGGCAGACCTAGCAGCCTATGTCGGGTGTGCCCTACTAGGGCAGACCTAGCAGCCTATGTCGGGTGTGCCTTACTAGGGCAGACCTAGCAGCCTATGTCGGGTGTGCCCTACTAGGGCAGACCTAGCAGCCTATGTCGGGTGTGCCCTACTAGGGCAGACCTAGCAGCCTATGTCGGGTGTGCCCTACTAGGGCAGACCTAGCAGCCTATGTCGGGTGTGCCCTACTAGGGCAGACCAAGCAGCCTATGTCGGGTGTGCCCTACTAGGGCAGACCTAGCAGCCTATGTCGGGTGTGCCCTACTAGGGCAGACCTAGCAGCCTATGTCGGGTGTGCCCTACTAGGGCAGACCTAGCAGCCTATGTCGGGTGTGCCTTACTAGGGCAGACCTAGCAGCCTATGTCGGGTGTGCCTTACTAGGGCAGACCTAGCAGCCTAGCTATGTCGGGTGTGCCCTACTAGGGCAGACCTAGCAGCCAATGTCGGGTGTGCCCTACTAGGGCAGACCTAGCAGCCTATGTCGGGTGTGCCCTTCTAGGGCAGACCAAGCAGCCTATGTCGGGTGTGCCCTACTAGGGCAGACCAAGCAGCCTATATCGGGTGTGCCTTACTAGGGCAGACCTAGCAGCCAATGTCGGGTGTGCCCTACTAGGGCAGACCTAGCAGCCTATGTCGGGTGTGCCCTAGTAGGGCAGACCAAGCAGCCAATGTCGGGTGTGCCCTACTAGGGCAGACCTAGCAGCCTATGTCGGGTGTGCCCTACTAGGGCAGACCTAGCAGCCTATGTCGGGTGTGCCCTACTAGGGCAGACCTAGCAACCTATGTCGGGTGTGCCCTACTAGGGCAGACCTAGCAGCCTATGTCGGGTGTGCCCTACTAGGGCAGACCAAGCAGCCTATGTCGGGTGTGCCCTACTAGGGCAGACCTAGCAGCCTATGTCGGGTGTGCCCTACTAGGGCAGACCTAGCAGCCTATGTCGGGTGTGCCTTACTAGGGCAGACCTAGCAGCCTATGTCGGGTGTGCCTTACTAGGGCAGACCAAGCAGCCTATGTCGGGTGTGCCTTACTAGGGCAGACCTAGCAGCCTAGCTATGTCGGGTGTGCCCTACTAGGGCAGACCTAGCAGCCAATGTCGGGTGTGCCCTACTAGGGCAGACCTAGCAGCCTATGTCGGGTGTGCCCTACTAGGGCAGACCTAGCAGCCTATGTCGGGTGTGCCCTACTAGGGCAGATCTAGCAGCCAATGTCGGGTGTGCCCTACTAGGGCAGACCTAGCAGCCTATGTCGGGTGTGCCCTACTAGGGCAGACCAAGCAGCCTATGTCGGGTGTGCCCTACTAGGGCAGACCAAGCAGCCTATGTCGGGTGTGCCCTACTAGGGCAGACCTAGCAGCCTATGTCGGGTGTGCCCTACTAGGGCAGACCTAGCAGCCTATGTCGGGTGTGCCCTACTAGGGCAGACCTAGCAGCCAATGTCGGGTGTGCCATACTAGGGCAGACCAAGCAGCCTATGTCGGGTGTGCCCTACTAGGGCAGACCTAGCAGCCTATGTCGGGTGTGCCTTACTAGGGCAGACCTAGCAGCCTATGTCGGGTGTGCCCTACTAGGGCAGACCAAGCAGCCTATGTCGGGTGTGCCCTACTAGGGCAGACCTAGCAGCCTATGTCGGGTGTGCCTTACTAGGGCAGACCTAGCAGCCTATGTCTGGTGTGCCCTACTAGGGCAGACCAAGCAGCCTATGTCGGGTGTGCCCTACTAGGGCAGACCTAGCAGCCTATGTCGGGTGTGCCCTACTAGGGCAGACCTAGCAGCCTATGTCGGGTGTGCCCTACTAGGGCAGACCTAGCAGCCTATGTCGGGTGTGCCCTACTAGGGCAGACCTAGCAGCCTATGTCGGGTGTGCCCTACTAGGGCAGACCTAGCAACCTATGTCGGGTGTGCCCTACTAGGGCAGACCTAGCAGCCTATGTCGGGTGTGCCCTACTAGGGCAGACCAAGCAGCCTATGTCGGGTGTGCCCTACTAGGGCAGACCTAGCAGCCTATGTCGGGTGTGCCCTACTAGGGCAGACCTAGCAGCCTATGTCGGGTGTGCCTTACTAGGGCAGACCTAGCAGCCTATGTCGGGTGTGCCCTACTAGGGCAGACCTAGCAGCCTATGTTGGGTGTGCCCTACTAGGGCAGACCTAGCAGCCTATGTCGGGTGTGCCTTACTAGGGCAGACCTAGCAGCCTATGTCGGGTGTGCCCTACTAGGGCAGACCTAGCAGCCTATGTCGGGTGTGCCCTACTAGGGCAGACCTAGCAGCCTATGTCGGGTGTGCCCTACTAGGGCAGACCTAGCAGCCTATGTCGGGTGTGCCCTACTAGGGCAGACCAAGCAGCCTATGTCGGGTGTGCCTTACTAGGGCAGACCTAGCAGCCTATGTCGGGTGTGCCCTACTAGGGCAGACCTAGCAGCCTATGTCGGGTGTGCCTTACTAGGGCAGACCTAGCAGCCTATGTCGGGTGTGCCCTACTAGGGCAGACCTAGCAGCCTATGTCGGGTGTGCCCTACTAGGGCAGACCTAGCAGCCTATGTCGGGTGTGCCCTACTAGGGCAGACCTAGCAGCCTATGTCGGGTGTGCCTTACTAGGGCAGACCTAGCAGCCTATGTCGGGTGTGCCTTACTAGGGCAGACCTAGCAGCCTAGCTATGTCGGGTGTGCCCTACTAGGGCAGACCTAGCAGCCAATGTCGGGTGTGCCCTACTAGGGCAGACCTAGCAGCCTATGTCGGGTGTGCCCTTCTAGGGCAGACCAAGCAGCCTATGTCGGGTGTGCCCTACTAGGGCAGACCAAGCAGCCTATATCGGGTGTGCCTTACTAGGGCAGACCTAGCAGCCAATGTCGGGTGTGCCCTACTAGGGCAGACCTAGCAGCCTATGTCGGGTGTGCCCTACTAGGGCAGACCTAGCAGCCTATGTCGGGTGTGCCCTAGTAGGGCAGACCAAGCAGCCAATGTCGGGTGTGCCCTACTAGGGCAGACCTAGCAGCCTATGTCGGGTGTGCCCTACTAGGGCAGACCTAGCAGCCTATGTCGGGTGTGCCCTACTAGGGCAGACCTAGCAACCTATGTCGGGTGTGCCCTACTAGGGCAGACCTAGCAGCCTATGTCGGGTGTGCCCTACTAGGGCAGACCAAGCAGCCTATGTCGGGTGTGCCCTACTAGGGCAGACCTAGCAGCCTATGTCGGGTGTGCCCTACTAGGGCAGACCTAGCAGCCTATGTCGGGTGTGCCCTACTAGGGCAGACCTAGCAGCCTATGTCGGGTGTGCCTTACTAGGGCAGACCTAGCAGCCTATGTCGGGTGTGCCCTACTAGGGCAGACCTTGCAGCCTATGTTGGGTGTGCCCTACTAGGGCAGACCTAGCAGCCTATGTCGGGTGTGCCTTACTAGGGCAGACCTAGCAGCCTATGTCGGGTGTGCCCTACTAGGGCAGACCTAGCAGCCTATGTCGGGTGTGCCCTACTAGGGCAGACCTAGCAGCCTATGTCGGGTGTGCCCTACTAGGGCAGACCTAGCAGCCTATGTCGGGTGTGCCCTACTAGGGCAGACCTAGCAGTCTATGTCGGGTGTGCCCTACTAGGGCAGACCAAGCAGCCTATGTCGGGTGTGCCCTACTAGGGCAGACCTAGCAGCCTATGTCGGGTGTGCCCTACTAGGGCAGACCTAGCAGCCTATGTCGGGTGTGCCCTACTAGGGCAGACCTAGCAGCCTATGTCGGGTGTGCCTTACTAGGGCAGACCTAGCAGCCTATGTCGGGTGTGCCTTACTAGGGCAGACCTAGCAGCCTAGCTATGTCGGGTGTGCCCTACTAGGGCAGACCTAGCAGCCAATGTCGGGTGTGCCCTACTAGGGCAGACCTAGCAGCCTATGTCGGGTGTGCCCTTCTAGGGCAGACCAAGCAGCCTATGTCGGGTGTGCCCTACTAGGGCAGACCAAGCAGCCTATATCGGGTGTGCCTTACTAGGGCAGACCTAGCAGCCAATGTCGGGTGTGCCCTACTAGGGCAGACCTAGCAGCCTATGTCGGGTGTGCCCTACTAGGGCAGACCTAGCAGCCTATGTCGGGTGTGCCCTAGTAGGGCAGACCAAGCAGCCAATGTCGGGTGTGCCCTACTAGGGCAGACCTAGCAGCCTATGTCGGGTGTGCCCTACTAGGGCAGACCTAGCAGCCTATGTCGGCTACAAATAAATACCCCGGGTCTTTCTTTTCAGAGAATAGGGGGATACTCCCGCACACATGGCTCCTCTCTACCGTGACCCTTTCCCGTTGCCTCGATATGACTAACCAACCATTGATATCGCCATATGTGCAAAAACAGTTAACTAATCTGATTGAGAACGCTGAGTAAGTAGCAGTAGTGTCGCCCCGGCAAGATCAGCGCACTTGAGGACGTGACATGTCAGATCTCATAAGATGTTTGACCTGGGGTCACGTTATAAATGCTGACCACGGATCTCCCGTAGGCCACGGGGCACCTTATAAGAGAACGCTGACGTAAGCAAGGCTCGGCCATAATCAGCAGCTCTCAAGTGTAATGTATTATATACGCCTACTAGGCCGCTCCGAATAAAAACGAAAAACTCATCCGGTTCTGGGAACTGGAGCGATGAGCGCTTGTCACGCTGGGCCCCACTGGTTACACGCCTGTCTTACAATACTGTATCATACTACAGCGTCATAGTTCGGCGCGGCGAACATCTAAAGTCCAAAAAGGTTACCATACACTACCACGCTGTTGTCACATGCACTGATTACCGCTATGGCCTATTTCAGTAGGACCTATGGGGTGGGGGTGAATTGAAAACGGGGGTGGCGGCGGGAGTGGGGATGGGGTGCGGGTTTAGGAGTGAAATGAAAAGGCACCCCTCCCCTCCCCGTTTTAAACATGAAGGGTTGGTTGGTGCGTGTGAATGACGTCCTCTCACACTGGACCATTTGGTGTTTACCGGACGTCAGCATATCCTCCTTCGCCAGACAGTCTGACCGGCAGCCATGCGTGATGTTAGCTGTAGGACAGGCATAGGACTGGGGCTAGCGTGATGTTAGCTGTAGGACAGGCATAGGACTGGGGCTAGCGTGATGTTAGCTGTAGGACAGGCATAGGACTGCGGCTAGCGTGATGTTAGCTGTAGGACAGGCATAGGACTGGGGCTAGCGTGATGTTAGCTGTAGGACAGGCATAGGACTGGGGCTGGCGTGATGTTAGCTGTAGGACAGGCATAGGACTGGGGCTAGCGTTATGTTAGCTGTAGGACAGGCATATGACTGGGGCTAGCGTGATGTTAGCTGTAGGACAGGCATAGGACTGGGGCTAGCGTGATGTTAGCTGTAGGACAGGCATAGGACTGCGGCTAGCATGATGTTAGCTGTAGGACAGGCATAGGACTGGGGCTAGCGTGATGTTAGCTGTAGGACAGGCATAGGACTGGGGCTGGCGTGATGTTAGCTGTAGGACAGGCATAGGACTGGGGCTAGCGTTATGTTAGCTGTAGGACAGGCATATGACTGGGGCTAGCGTGATGTTAGCTGTAAGACAGGCGTAGGACTGGGGCTAGCGTGATGTTAGCTGTAGGACAGGCATAGGACTGGGGCTAGCGTGATGTTAGCAGGAGGACAGGCATAGGACTGGGGCTAGCGTGATGTTAGCTGTAGGACAGGCATAGGACTGGGGCTGGCGTGATGTTAGCTGTAGGACAGGCATAGGACTGGGGCTGGCGTGATGTTAGCTGTAGGACAGGCATAGGACTGGGGCTAGCGTGATGTTAGCAGGAGGACAGGCATAGGACTGGGGCTAGCGTGATGTTAGCTGTAGGACAGGCATAGGACTGGGGCTGGCGTGATGTTAGCTGTAGGACAGGCATAAGACTGGGGCTAGCGTGATGTTAGCTGCAGGACAGGCATAGGAATGGGGCTAGCGTGATGTTAGCTGTAGGACAGGCATAGGACTGGGGCTAGCGTGATGTTAGCAGGAGGACAGGCATAGGACTGGGGCTAGCGTGATGTTAGCTGTAGGACAGGCATAGGACTGGGGCTAGCGTGATGTTAGCTGTAGGACAGGCATAGGACTGGGGCTAGCGTGATGTTAGCAGGAGGACAGGCATAGGACTGGGGCTAGCGTGATGTTGGCTGTAGAACAGGCATAAGACTGGGGCTAGCGTGATGTTAGCTGTAGGACAGGCATAGGAATGGGGCTAGCGTGATGTTAGCTGTAGGACAGGCATAGGACTGGGGCTAGCGTGATGTTAGCAGGAGGACAGGCATAGGACTGGGGCTAGCGTGATGTTAGCTGTAGGACAGGCATAGGACTGGGGCTAGCGTGATGTTTAGCTGTAGGACAGGCATAGGACTGGGGCTAGCGTGATGTTAGCTGTATGACAGGCATAGGACTGCGGCTAGCGTGATATTAGCTGTAGGACAGGTATAAGACTGGGGCTAGCGTGATGTTAGTAGGACAGGCATAAGACTGGGGATGTTCGCAGGAGGCCAGGCATAGGACTGGGGCTAGCGTGATGTTAGCAGGAGGACAGGCATAGGACTGGGGCTAGCGGGATGTTAGCTGTAGGACAGGCATAGGAATGGGGCTAGCGTGATGTTAGCTGAAGGACAGGCATAGGACTGGGGCTAGCGTGATGTTAGCAGGAGGACAGGCATAGGACTGGGGCTAGCGTGATGTTAGCTGTAGGACAGGCATAGGACTGGGGCTAGCGTGATGTTAGTAGGACAGGCATTGGACTGGGGCTAGCGTGATGTTAGTAGGACAGGCATAGGACTGGGGCTAGCGTGATGTTAGTAGGACAGGCATAGGACTGGGGCTAGCGTGATGTTAGTAGGACAGGCATAGGAATGGGGCTAGCGTGATGTTAGCTGTAGGGCAGGCATAGTACTGGGGCTGGCGTGATGTTAGTAGGAAAGGCATAGGACTGGGGCTAGCGTGATGTTGGTAGGACAGGCATAGGACTGGGGCTAGCGTGATGTTAGCTGTAGGACAGGCATAAGACTGGGGCTAGCGTGATGTTAGCTGTAGGACAGCTGCTGGTGGTGCCTACATATAAATCCTGCTAAGTTTGCCGCTGCTTGGTGGTGCCCACATGTAAATCCTCTTAAGTTTGCCGCTGCTTGGTGGTGCCCACATATAAGTCCTGCTAAGTTTGCCGCTGCTTGGTGGCGCCCACATATAAATCCTCTTAAGTTTGCCGCTGCTTGGTGGTGCCCACAGATAAATTCTCTTAAGTTTGCCGATGATTGGTGGCGCCCACAGATAAGTCCTGCTAAGTTTGCCGCTGCTTGGTGGTGCCCACAGATAAGTCCTGCTAAGTTTGCCGCTGCTTGGTGGTGCCCACAGATAAATCCTCTTAAGTTTGCCGCTGCTTGGTGGTGCCCACAGATAAATCCTCTTAAGTTTGCCGATGATTGGTGGTGCCCACATATAAGTCCTGCTAAGTTTGCCGCTGCTTGGTGGTGCCCACATATAAGTCCTGCTAAGTTTGCCGCTGCTTGGTGGTACCCACATATAAGTCCTGCTAAGTTTGCCGCTGCTTGGTGGTGCCCACATATAAGTCCTGCTAACTTTGTCGCTGCTTGGTGGTGCCCAAATATAAGTCCTGCTTAGTTTGTCGCTGCTTGGTGGTGCCCACATATAAATCCTGCAATATGTACATGTAAACTGCTGGATTGTACTTATCATTTAATAAATGACATTTGCGCACATTTGCCGAGCCCTTATACAGCAATATCAGAATGTGGACCAAATAATACATCATAGAACATTTGGTTATTCTAACGCAGTTCTTTATATCGAGATGAACGTGATCTTAAAAGTAAGACCTATTTAGTGACAACTGCTTGCTGAGAACTGACTGGGCTGGGCAGGTTAAAAGCGCATTTCGACAGTATTTGATCACTTGCCATAGATACATTTTTGTCATGTTTGTATCTTGACCTTGACCTTGACCAATAGCTTTACCCCCCATGTAGTTCCACTTCGTCGGAAAATAGCTGGCTGTGTTATTAGTATGGATTAGCTGCTGGTTGTATGTAATGTGAGGATCAGCACACTTAAATTAAGAGCCCAGCCCGCCAATATCATATCTTCCCAGGGCACCTCGCCTCTGAGAGCATAGATTATGTAAGGTACTGTACGATTTCTGCCGAGAGAGCGTAGATTAGATAAGATAATGCAAAGTTAGAAAAAAATCGCATTGGCCCAGTCCCAAACATTCGTGTTTATAAGCACGTGAAAAAAGTTGTTTTTTCTTGCCTTTGTCTTTTGCCAACTCGAGTGGGGTAAAGGCTCTTCGTGAACCGTCTCTCAAATCAATCAAATTGGGTGTCCCACCTTTTGTGAACTATGTACAAAACGCCACATGCGCTTCTTATGATGTCATCAGCCGATTGAGCCTGCCACAGACACGCGTGGATGACTTCTCGTTACGCGCAGTGACCGTGAAGCTGACGGAGATGGAATGCTAACCATGTATTGCCCGCTGGCGTTGGCGACGCCAACTCTCGGCATCACTCTAAAGGCATGTTCACTCCGTCTGCAGCTAAAGCACAGGGCTGACGGTTAAGGTGGCTAAGGTGGGCCACTGTCTACATGTATAGTGTATTGTCAATACGCCCACGCCTCGCATTGAAAGACACACGTGGCCAATCACATCTGTTAATGTGCGGCGCAAAACCGAAAAAGATGTTCTTGTTACTTGGGACATAACATTCACAACTAAATGTATCTTAGTTAGGTTTCGATGTTATTAATCAACACGCCACTCTCCCCCCCCCCCCCCCCCACACACACTCACAACCACACACCCTTGAATCTTCATCTCACAGATGTCTGTTAAATCTCGGAAACAGAGCTATATGGATCCAAGTTTGCGTGACTTTCGTCCGTCATTTGTCCGTATCAGTAGACATTAAAAAATCTGTCGCCCGGCCTTTCTAAGGTTTCTTACTTACGGAATATGTCATTCCATCTTAAATACCTAATTAAATAACTCTAAATAGCCGTTGGTTTCGGCTGTCATACAAATTATCTTCATGGGTTGTCATTTGTTTTGTGACAGTAAACTGATAATTATGATTATTACTAAATTTAAAATCTAAAATTTACAGATGAAAAGGATATTGGACCATGTATCGTTTCTCAATGTCATATATATGGCGAGAACTAAGGAAAGGTTACTCTGTCAGTACTCCAAGTATGTTGTAGCTTTTAATCTACTTTTGTAACAAGTGTTATCCGAGAAGGTGCAAGCAATTGTAGCGGCTTGCGGCTCAACCCACGGTGGCGCGGCAGCTTCACCCGGGCATTATACGGCCTAAATCCAGAACGCTGAGTTCATCACATCAGAAATATATCTGAATACATATAGAATCTGGCCGCCCTCCAAAGGCATACGGCTGTCTTATATCACACACGCTCGAGGCATACACAACCATTGTCCATGGGATCTGAGTGGCAAATACGCATAAGGTAGACATCCATTGAAGTGCCACTCAATGAGAGGGCCAATATATAGATACACATAGGTAACGTTAGAGGCTGGGTCAGCTCACATTCCGAGTTAAGTTGGTTCGTTAGCCGATGTGAGCACCGTGCACATAGTTGATACGCTGCATATTCTGCTAGTAGCCCAAGACCCTTTGGTTTGCCAGAGAATAGGTTTATAGTAATAATAGACACTATAAACATGTAAAAAAACATGTGTTGTGGTATTTCTATATACAGGTTTATAAATCAACCTATCTGCACTAAGGGCATATTATTTGCTAACTAATACTTGTAAATGTTGTGTTAAATGCTGATGACGGTAAAATGTGTCTAAATGCATAACAATCAGTCCCAAGACACCGTTTAATTCGATTCACAAAACTGACATAAATTAACCATCGATAAAAAAGTTCTTTGTCACTTTGAAAATTGCTCTTTTTAACAGCTTTTCGATGACACACTGATAGATACATCGGGTGCTGGATTTACCGAAACACAGGGCCACACAGACAAAGACCTATTTACCCTCTCCCCCCGCCCCCCCCCCCCACCGCTGTCGATAATCCCATGACAGTAAATTGCCCAAAGCCGTTCTTTGACTCACTGTGTATGTCTTTGTGACCTAGGTGAAGGATGGCCAAGCCAGGAGAGAAAGGGGAAAGATGTCCGGGTCGGTATGAATTATTGACACAGAACCGGCAACGGCCCGGTAATCGGCAGGGGGTAGAGTGGCTAACCGGAGGGGGTGGGGGACCAATAAACAGATACCCCCCCCCCCCCCCACCCACATCGGCAGCCAACAGCTCGGCGATCAGTCACATGGCGACAGGTGACAAAGAGGTATCAGCCTTTCCCGCGTGTTGTGGGCTGGTGTTACTGTAACAAACCTTTGTGCATCGGGAGAAATATATCATTAACCCCTGGCGCTTTCCCCCCCCCCCCCCACCCCCAACACACACACACCACCACCGGAACCTTCTGACCCTCCAGGCTCGGCATCTGGGCCCCTTCCTGACCCTCCAGGTTAGGCCAGGGGACTCTTCCCTCCTTCCGTCACCGCCCTGTCGCCCGTACCCCCTCCCCACACCAACCCGCCCGACCTTACGACCCCCGCCTCCACCCAGTCAGCCTCCAGGCTAGGCCCGGGCCCTCTCCGCCCGTGGCACACACGGCCCCCTCTAGGGCTGACCCTCCAGGCTGGCGGGGCCGCCCCACCCCCGCAGGAGCCAGCGAGCGAATTTCGCCCGGCCTTTGTCTGCCCTGGGAATCGAACCAGCACTGCGATACTCGCATATGGGACAAAGCCTCCGTCTAAACTTGCGTGGGACGAGATACTGGGTCAGGCAACAGTTTACTTGTCGGCAATCATCATCAGCAGCCGCAGCCGCAGCCGCAGCCGCAGCAGCAGCAGCAGCCGCAGCAGCAGTAGCAGCAGCAGCCGCAGCCGCAGCCGTTGACGGCGATGGGACTGGAGAGCGAGCGTAGCGTTAGTGCGGGGCAAACGATCTGGGGCAAACCGGTGATACCTATCTGCGGAAGAGGGAAGAAAGCTCCCCCCCCCCCCCCTTCTCTCTTCCCACTGCCCCACACCACGCAAGACCGGCGGGATACTCATCCGCCCACGCAGGCAGCACGCAGCATAGTCCCCATCCCGCTTTTCCCCAGCCCTGGGGAAGAGTGACGGGACTGACATCCGCCCACGCAGGCTGGCGGCGACGGCAGGGTGTGTGTGTGTGTATGTGTGTGCGCTGTGTGTGGTAGGGAGGGTGTACTGCGGGGTGGTGTGGGGTGACTGGGGGAGATGAATGACTCTTGGTCGCCCCCGTCGAGCCCACCCCCCTGCTGCACCGTACCAGGGTCCCGGCTGGCACTGCCAATATATCTGCCCCCGACCCCCCCCGGGAGCAGGAATTACCTAACAAAGAAATCCTTTCGAAGGACGTTTTCCCGCACGGAAATCGGCAGGAGGTGTGGGGAGAATGGAATGGCGGGGGGGGGGGGGGCGGGGCGGGGAGGGGGAAGGGGAGGGGTGTCGGAGGGGAATCTGGGTGGTGGTTGATGAGGCTGGGCGGCGTTTAAATTGAGTTTTGACGTTCATGCGGTCTTTGTCCCCAAAGTTCAACGATAATATTGCCAAACAAAACAGTCCTCCATGGTATGTGCCCTGAGGGGGGAGGAGTGTGTTGGCGGGCGGGGGGGGGGGGGGGAGGAGGCTGATAGCTTCCTTATCACGTGACAAGGTTTGGGTACACTAAAGTTATTTGCGGTGGAATGATATTTGAGCGAGGAAAGCAGGAGGGGAGGGGAGGAGAGGGAAGAGTGGGTGGGGGGGAAGCACTACCGAATCCAGGTTTACAAGACAGTGAGCTCGGAATGGGTCACTCCTTTGTGTCGCCCCCCTAGCCCCTGGGTGGGCACCCCTCGCAACATGGAACCCCCACGACGCCACCGCCACATGGCACCGCGCGGGTCTCTTTGTTGACAAAAAGGGAGAGGAGGGGAGGGGTGGGGGGGGGGAGAGGGGGTAAGCGGAGATGGTACGATTTTAAACATAACGAAGACTTTTAGATGGAGTCTTCCTCACACCCCTGCTTCCCTCCGGTACCAAGCTATCCCCCTTTGTCAACACGGAGGTTAAGGTACCTCCCGGTACCATGATATGGTGGTATTGGGTGAAACATTGGCCTAGATGTAGTTGCCAGGGCGCGAACCCACGACCGGTTGGTCTGCAACATAACCTGCCCACCAACTGAGCTCGGCAGATTCCCCCACCAAGCAACAACAAAGCAAGTATTTCATCGGAGGCGTCAAAGTTTATTGATAACGTAAGAAAAGACAAAATATCGACTGATACTGCAACGAAAGAAACTACAGGACGTTGCTTCGTGTAATTTAATCGCATAATAAAGGGTACAGGAGAAATCACTCTGTGACATTAAAAATACTTTACATATCTGTCTCTTAAAAAGTGTGATACAGGAGTAAGATGTTGGAACAAGTTACAAAACCAAACCAGGGATAACGATAAAATCACCTTCAGTCCATCAAAGCAATTTCTTTTGCTCTCAACTAAACAGAAGACCATACATTTTCACCTTTACCTGGGTCGGCAAATTCGAAACGGCGGGGCCGAATCTGTCTCCAAACTCCACAGTAATATCATTTTCGAGGGCATGGTTTTCGGTATCGGCCGTTTAGAACTTACCAGTTTGGGTACACTACATGTTCAAACTGGATGAAACTACCCACTGTACTGTAAGATACATTGCTAGGCCATAAATCAGTGTACTCAGGTGGCCTGTTAAGCTGTGCAGAGTGGCTGACATAATCAATGCATGCTTCCATACCTGAATGTATTCTTGTACAACACATACTACTTGTTTACTGCACGCGCGGCGAAGTTTGGAAACCATACGAGCATCAGATTAGGCGCATACCTTACACATATACAAATACAGCTCTTCCAAATACGAAGTTTGGAATTACACCAAACGTCTGAATGAGGTCAAGTCATCACATTAACTATAAGAGAAACATTTTTCTGACCAGGAGCATAGACAGGAGATATGGGATTGTAACATGTAATGGGAAATTACATTTTGCCATTGACAGAGTGGCATCTTGCAAAGTTATTTCAAAGAACAATGCTGTCACTGTTGACTTTTAGAACTCTGCTATTTTATTTAGCAATGTAACCATATTCTAACAGATGTGATATACTTGGCAAAATCAGGGCTATACTGATGGAATGGAATCTTTTTCCCTCGGATGTGATGTACTTCGTAAAACATGTTTTTCATATCCCAACAGCACATATTCATGTTATGGGTGGCACAAAGTAGACGAGAGTGAACAATCTTGAAATAATTGCCCTTCATGGAAACAACAATAGACGGACATATTATGTAAGTTGGTAATACACATCAGAACAAAAAAACTGAGTGAAAATTGAATCCTGTATATATTTTATCTATGTTTCAAAGAGAGCTAAATGCTTTTTTATCTCGACACCAAATAGAAACATATCAATTTATATTATGATGAAATTATCAAAGTTATAAATTGTGCTGCTGCCTTTTCTTTACAGTATCCATTCTCCACAGGTCACAGTATGTACAGCACCTCGCAGGGTGGTGGTACCCGCTTTATCTTGCTTTACTACACAATTTCACGTTATGGCCATGTCATAACGAGCTCTCTCACATACTCGCTTGGCACAAGTTTATGTTCATCCATATTTGAAGACTTAAACCATTGAGAAGGAAGTCTCAAATCTGCCGCACCAATGCCTGGGGTACCACACCTCTAGCGGTGTTAACCACAGGGAGACAGCCAACCACTCCCTCGAGTCTGTTCTTGCAGAAGTCCCATCCACAGCACTGCAGGTGTCCTCGTTGAGCTTGGTATGTGATGACTAAAGCAACCTTCATCCAACCAGAAAGCGCGGCGTGATACAGCTTCGAGGAGTGTGGCCCTCGTCAGATGCAGAATGACAGCTTGGAACGCTGGTTTCATACAAGGAGCAGGAAGTCAGACCGTTGAAGCCCAGCAGGCAGGTAGGCAGGTCTCCCAGCACAGACCTGGCCTATAGCTTCACCACTCATCGCATACATGTATGTGAGCCTTCACTAGAGGCTAGGCGACACCTCAGCAGGGCTGGTGACAGGCATGTATCCATGGGGATGAGGAGATGAGGATGAAATGATGTATCAGTCAATCATGTTGTGAATGACAAGTTATCACTGTCAGCGAACAGCTGCCATTGTAGCTAGGGCTCCAAGTCCAAACACTGTCGTCCAGATTAATCCTCGCCACATTTTCTTCTCCATATCAGGTTCTTCCATGAAGAAATCGTCAAAAGCATCCTACAAGAAAAAAATATATAATTGGAAACCATATATCACTATTGCAGGTTATTGACATATCAACAAGGTTAAAGAGTCATCAGATACAAAACAAGACCACAGTTCAGCACTCATGCCTGGTCTTGTCAACATGTTTACATGGGGTGCCATCATTGGGGAAACCCAAACATCAATAGTCCCACATCCACCAAACAATTATTGGTGCTACCTGTATACAACATACCATCCATATTGTTATCACCTATTGTTTGGAGTCTTTGTCTGGTGCAATCATTGTTCTCTGGTTGTGAAAACTATATATAGTAATCCTTTCCACTTATCCACCATTTACAACCCATTTCTGATGCAATAAATATTCTCTACTGGTCCTAAACTATCAAGCAATCATTTTAACTACGAATCTGTACCCCTAACCATACTAAAGCCTGACTATGCCACTGCAGTCACTCAGATATTAGGTATCAGGGTATTGGATCGATATACAGCCAGTAACATAAGGTATTTCTTTATTTCAACTACGGGCTTCAATATAGAAAATACCAAAAATTGATGTCTAGTTGTCAAATAACTGAAATTGTTCACAACTAGTAAGATCCACTGCATACAACAATAATTATAATACTGAATGCTGAGTTTTTTTAATATATACTCGCCTTTGAAAACTGGATAATGCTTCATTTCATTTAAACATATTAAATAATGGGGGCCCAAGTAATGGCCTTAAATATAATTATTCTTTCATATAGGCCTAGATCTACAACCTTATATAAAATTAATTAATTTTGTAACTTACTAACTTCTAAGCTTAGTCGATGAACACATTTGATAATATTTTGGCAGTTTGTTCGAAAAACAATAATCTAATTGAAGCAAATGTTACCAATTGTATCGCAATACCATAAGTTAACTACAGTATAACTTACCCATCCACCTTGTTCATGGATCCAATTTACAAGATGCTTTACAACGTATTCTCCTGTGAATTCTGCAATCTTGTCAACATAATCCACCATATTTTTCTCTGCAAAATGCTTTGCTAATCTCCCGGACAAAGCATACACAGTAGCAAGGCGTCCCCAGTTAAATCTTTGATCCCGAAACATTTCTTTGACCACATTTTCAAACGTTTCTTGTCCATTCGCCTTCGTCAGTTCAAGCTTGTTCACCATACTTGCAAATAGGATTGAATGTCGGTCTGACAACTGGTCGACAGTTCTCCTCAACGTCTCAGCGTGTTTGCTGGACGGGCTCATCTTTTTCAAGTTGGAAGAATAGTATACGATATCATACGCAAGATGTTTGGCAATTTCTTCCGTGCAGTGAATGCTGGCCGCCGGAGTTTCTCTGTCCCGGCCATCCGCCATTTTGTTTCGCTTGCCCGAACTACCGTCACGAGACGGCTTGCTGCTGGACTTCAATTTCTTAATGTCTTGTGTTTCCTGGGTGTTGCGGATGTGTCCATCCGAACGTCGGTTACTTGTCTTGTCGTCTCTATCTTCGTTAAGCCCCATTTCTGCGCTATTAAAGGTTATATCGTCTGTAACACACCTCTACATCCACAGACGGTCTCCAAGTAAAGAGCCACCCTGCCTGCCTGCGTCGTGATAAGGACTATACTGTATAGCTACGTCACAAGTCGTTGACCAATCAGAGCAGAGCCACCGAATGAGAGCATAGTCATAGTCTAAAAATAGATCTAGCTGGGATTCCAAGTACTGATGTTTGTTTTCCTTGGTGGGCTCGGGAAATATCTAGATCAAGCGGGTAATTCATACTCGATATTGGCATATAGGGGAAATTTATATCAATAGTAAACAAATAAGATTAGTCGTACTTACTCTTTCCATTTAGATGTCTCAGTTCACATGGACTTGGAGCAGAGCAGAAGGAAACCCCGACGCCCCTGGTGGCTCAATTGCACTGATGGACTCTCTCAAGGGAGGGGGTCATTAATCGTGAAATGGGAATTTTAATATTAAACAATCGGGACCGCCCCCCCCCCCCCCATTCTTTTCACTTCCAAAACCCGCTCGGTGCGGAGCACTTTTCATCCAAAATCAGATTGGAACCGATATCTTTTTTTTCCAGTGGTGGCATCGAGCGAGTGCTCTATATGTGGCCGCTCGGTTTACCCATTTACATACTAAAGTCAAAGCCATAATGCGTCCGCACGTCTGTTGTTGTCGATTCTGACTTTCTTGTCAATTCTGACCAGGCAGTTAGAAAATAATAATTACTCCCTATTTTGACCGAGACTGCTGTTGCAGGGTGTAGCAAGGTCAAGGACGTATATGAGCGGCAGAATTTGTCCCTGGTGATGTCGCTATAGATTTAGTAATAAGCTTATATATACTCAAATTCATTAATGCCGTTCACACTCCTTTTGGCCGATATCTTCGTTAATATTGGAGGAATCACCCAGATATTTTCTGACTGGCTGCACTGAACTAAGACCCAACAGATTTATACTTACTTTCCTCTCTTTGCTGATTATTTCTTTCTGTGTTATCTAAAGAAATATTCCATATGATGAAGCTCCATTGACCACAAATGTTTGCCTCTTAATAAGCTAAAAGAAGGAGCACGTGCTTGTTATGACGTGTACTGTATCCATTCTCTCAATAGGGCTATAAAGTCTCGTTCGCTTAGACTTCCGGTTTACTAATTTTGGGGACAAACAAACGGAGCACGTGTTCGGAACGAGTTTAGAATCACTGCGCACACTGGTATCCTGACTATCTGTGACGTAGGGGTGACGTGTGTGTTACGCAAAGAGAGAGACTGGGAACCAGACTACCTGCGCAAAAACCAGGCGCCGAGGGATGGGTCCATTGCGGAAGGCCTAGCGCTATGATTAAGAATATTTAAGAAATATAGCTTCACAAAACGGATAGATGACATATTTTTTATTCGTTTGCGCCATCACAATGACTAATATTTGTTACGACGGGACAATACGACTGAGAAACTAACGTTTTTTTGCATTTCTTACGAAAACGAGGCATTATGACGTCACACGGATTCTCTCCGGTGACAACGTTGGCGCAACGCTTCAAACAGAAAACTTACAAAAATGAAGAAACTTGGTCTTTTCGTGATCCCAAAGGGATACGAAAACATCCAACTGGTCTTCTTGTATCTTTACCATGTGGTTTAATGACCCACCCGTGCGTTGTTATTCCATGCGCTGCACATTTTGACAGCGGAATGGTTTAGTCGATCACTTGCTCTCGCCATTTTTGTTGCCGCGGAGGCACGCGAAACTCTGTGACGTCACTCGCTATTTGGTGACCTTGCGAAAGCCCGGGTGCAGGGCTAAATTTACAACGTTATTTTTAGCTTTCGAGTGTTTTGAAGACGGATTTTTCCTTGTATATTCCCAAAGTTCTGCGCTTCATCGCCTCCAAATATTTTAACGTATATCTCCCAAAGCCATGTTTAGTGAAATGATACTCATAGTCTTTAGAATGAACCTGGAAAGAAATTGACTCGTAGCTGCCTATACTTCAACATGGAGCACGTGTATTTGTTTGTCCCCAAAACTGAAGTCTCACGGCCCGATCGCGAGAACTGTATAGCCCTATAGGGCTGTACAGTTCTCGCGGAATCTGTTTCCGGTTTAGGTCTTTTGGGGACCAACAAAAAAACACGTGCTCTTAGAACGAGTGCGCATCACGCTGGTGCCTTGCTGCAACTGCGTGACGCGCACTCATTGTAGTCAACGTTTTAGTGTTGGGAACCGGCCAGCTGCGCGGTTTGTGCGTAAAGAATCGAGTGGGTCTGAAACTATTTTTTGTTTGCTTTGGTCCAGGCATTGTTAACTATAAAATCATAATATAGTTAAAGACAAGACATTTATCTCTCCATAATGCATGTGGTCCGTTCGATGAGACCGTTGAAAGCGTTGTATTTTGAGCCAAATCATCGATGTTTACAGTTCTACAACAAACGGAGCACCATTGTCCTCACCTGCTCAGTCCATATAGGGTCTGTAAGTGACGTCACAGACAGCGCGCGCTCACCTCTAGAAACAACCGTTCTGGGTACAACGCGTCAGCGGGTCCCTATACTTTACTATGGGCCTCAAACTAGACTCACTGATGTTTGAGATATGAATGCAATGTTAGATTTGAAAACCATATGGAATAAATGTTTGGGGGTGTACCTTCATACTCGTACTAGTTTTAAATCGCAAGACGCTGGTTTTCTGTGCGTTTCACACCATTACAAAGAGCTCCCTATGCTTTGTATATGGGGCGGTGAAGCGTCATGTACCCAAAACCGGATTCGCTGAAGGTTAGCGCGCTGTCCGTGATGTCACTTACATACCCTATAAGGAGCGTTGTTACGTAACCATAGATACCGCGCGCAGACACGCGCGTCATGATGATTATTACGTCATACGACATGGAAAACCCCGCGCAGCACATTAGATCGCCTGACACTGACAGTCACTCATGAGACAACCGCATTCTGGTTTATCAACTGCCTAACCGCTCATACATTACATAAATCTACTCGGATGGTTATAATTCGGATATGCACAGAACTTCAGTGGTTAGTTGTGCTTCCAAGGACAGCTTTAGCCGATCTTGTGTGTGAGGCGAGCGAAGGCAAACAACCGGAAGGTAGGCAGCACCTACAGGCTGTTGATGCTAGCCATTGACGCAGAGCATAGGTATCCCTGTCTCGTGGGGTCGCGATAAGATCCCGAAGTGACTGTACAGCCCTATTGCATCCAATGGTAACCATTGCCAGGCAACGCTTCGCGCACGCTGCTTGTTTTAGTTTGTTAAATGGCTGACGTTTGTGGTCAATGGAGCTTCATCATATGGAATATCTCTTTGGATAACACAGAAAGAAAAAATTCGCAAAGAGAGGAAAGTAAGTAGACCTATAAATCTGTTGGGTCTTAGTTCAGTGCAGCCAGTCAGAAAATATCTCGGTGGTTGCTCCAATATTAACGAAGACATCGGCCAAAAGGAGTGTGAACGGCATAGCCATTAGGCATTAAAGTCAAAGTCATAAATGCCGTAGACACACGTTTCGGCCCATATTTTCCGCGATTGTGCTGCGATCGCTCTACAAATCACTGACATGAGAAAGCAACACTAGACCATTTTAATGATACCAAACTTACGTTTGTACTGAGATGTTATCCTTTTCTATGATAGAAAGAATATTTCTCCATCCTGACACCCCATTGGCAGCAGACACAGTTTCGCAAATAGACTAAATCACAGACAATGAAAGGCTCTATAGTTGCCATGGCATCCTCGTGGCTGGTATAAATATAGAGCATATGTATTGTTCAGAGCACGTTCGGCGCCATGGCAACCATCATTTTATGACGCAACTTTTAGTATTTTGGCGACAGAGCGTTTTCTGCCAATGGCGTGTCAGCATGGAGAAATATTCTTTGTGTCATAAAAAAGGATAACATCGCAGTACCAACGTAAGTTTGGTATCATAAGCCCCTTTCATAAGCCCCATATATGGATTCGCCACCTAGCGAATGAACGGGAAACTACCAGAGGGGAACAAACTGACTTCCCGCGTCGCCTCTCAGCCTTGTGTTGACGGTGAAACACCGAACCACTGGGCCGAAAACTGCTACTTTTAGCACTTCTACTACAAAATGTAATTAAGAAATCTAAAATTGATTAGATTGTCAGCTTGGATAATAAAATCCATTAAAATTGTGACTTAAGTATTTTTGGTTACATTTTGGCGGGTTTGCGTTCGCCGATGATCCGGGCTGCGGCAGGTAACATAAAGCGAAAATTTGTAGTTGTTTCAGGACCAGTGCCAAACCTGGCAAGGACGGGACAGTGGAGGCCCGTGGGGGGTGGGGGTACTTAATACCATGCTGGGTTTAGTAAAGCCCCAATTTTTCACTCGAAAAACCAAAATCTGTCGGAATCTGTGTTCCATTGCCCGACGGGGTGTATCGTCGCCGCTCCATGCAGACACCGCTCGATTTATTCTTTTTTCTTGGCAAACCCGCTCTATAAATGGACGATAACTTTCGCTCAAAAGGGCATCTTTTTCGTCAGAAATATCTATTACATAGGGTATCGTTTTCATCCATAGTCCATATGATATATTTTTCATGAGAAATGTCCGCTCTCTCAGGCATCACAAGGCACCCAGAGGCCCCCCGCCCAACCAGATTTTTATAATAATCCCCTCCACTCATTCTGCTCCACCTCCTCCCTCCTTGCCGCCGGATTATCAACATATCTTGCCTCCCATGTTCCTCACCGTCCACTCGGGCTGATCCAGGGTGTTGTAAAGCGGGCGACTCGAGCGGAGGGGGTGATGTTGAATGGGATGCAACAGCCAGAACAACACCCCCTCCACCCCGTAACACAGAGATCTTCGACAAAGTTTGGGGAGGGAGAGCGGGGGACAGGGTATTAGCCAGAAATTATTTTTTGCCAGCCAAAAATGTGTCTTTTTAAAAACAAAAGTTATCACTGTGCACCAAAGATATTAATACACAAAGGTGTACTAATTAGAACAGGGCACAATTTAGAGCCCATCAGGTCGCATTTTGAGCTCGCAATCCTACAAACTAATTTTTTTCTCGATGTCATATAAAATTGTGAGTGGTACGATTTTCTCAAGTTTTAAACTTCCTGTTCAAAGAGCCCTTGTTGGGAGAGTAAACAGCACCTAAGTGCCCGCCAAAATCAAAATCGGCCCGCCAAAATTGAAACTGCCTGCCCCTCCGGCGGGCAGGCGGGTCTCTGGCTAATACCCTGGGCGGTGGGGGGGGGGGGGGGCGATTATATAGAGTATGGCCGGTCACAATATTTTAATGAACAAGCACGATCAATCATATATACGGCGGTCACGGGGCGGGGGCGGCCCCAGACCCCCGCTAGATCAGCGCTGCTCATGCAAGTGCTATATCTCCCCCTTCGAAAACGTTTACTATGTGTTAAACTGATACGAGTACTTGAGGTGGGGGTGCAATAAATGGAACAGCCTGCAGCGTCATTTGCATACATGAAGCATGTTGTCAAATGAATGATAGTTCAGTTTGTAGCTCAATGTCTTAGTCATGTCTGATGCCTGAGGGTTTATTTAATGCAGTACATGTTACCAAATAAATAGATCTAAATACACCCCACCCCCACTGTGCGTCCATTGCATCACGCGACCCTCCCATTCACGGCCACTGTTTCTCATCAGACCGTCTGCGTAATCACAAGATGGAGTATTTGTGCAGTTATGTCACATCAAGATTCTCCCTTCAATGTCTTGTTCATGATATTTCTAATATTTGTCTCAAAACGTTACACTTTACGCCTATACGCCCTTGATGACAAGCCGCATACGGTCTGGGTATGCCGAGCCGTGTGTTGAGAGTCGGTGCGCAAAGCCAGTTTGTTCCCCTCTGGTAGTTACGCCATCAGTCGCTAGGTGGCGCGCAGGCCGGAAGTGGCGGAACTGTAAAGTACCTTATTAAAATGGTCTAGTGTTGCTTTCTCACGTCAGTGATTTTGAGAGTGATGGAGGAAAGTTCGCGGAAAATATGGGCCGAAACGTGTGTCTACGGTATTTATGACTTTGACTTTAGTATGTAAGTTATCTCTGTTGGAACATATGTAAACACTGTCCGGTAAGGGCATAGGCGCTGCAGATCGACTGACACAGGCCGGGGGGGGGGGGGGGAGTCGCGCACCGCCTACATACATAATAATAGAACTTGTTCTATGTAGGCGGGGCGCGACTCCCCACCCCCCGGCCTGTGTCAGTCGATCTGCAGCGCTTGTGGGTAAGGGTGAGGTGTTACAGTCATCGTAAAATTGATTTTGCCGGATACTCTACTCATAAACAAACAAGAAGTCAGTGAGGACACTGATGATGACGAAAATCGACTCTAGGTCGAAGAGCGTGTCTATCTGAACATGTTGATCGAAACCGCGACCGTCCACGATGATTATTAAGGGAATGAGGGCCATTTCTATATTGCGATTTGAGCTGAACAGCGCATATAGGGGGCAATTTGGGATAAACAGCGCGTATACGGGACAATTCGGGCTAAACAGCGCGTACAACGGGAAATTTAAGCCAAATAGCGCATTCATCCGACAACGTGCGCA
Organism: Arenicola marina; assembly: GCA_964019135.1. NCBI lineage: Eukaryota > Metazoa > Annelida > Polychaeta > Arenicolidae > Arenicola > Arenicola marina. The sequence continues at coordinate 42,540,064 of OZ025255.1, forward strand.
CCGCAGGCTCTATTTTCAGCAATGTGCAATGAGCAATTAACCGATATTAACGGAATTACACGTAAAACCGTTCCTTGTGTCGGTGACGTGAGGATCGCGTCGTGTAACGCATCTTCCGCCCGCCAATTTAATGCCATATTAGAGTTTAAGTGAACATGAAATTTTGTTTTCTCAAGAGCGATTGCTTGACTCATTATGAATGGCGCTACGAATTTTACTTTTTATCTAATAATACGTCATCGTGACGCGACATGGCGCCATTTGACGATTGCGAAAATGCTTAAGATGGCTTCTCTTTCTTTACTATACCTACGTATCAACTCGGGCTATGACAGCTATTGCCAAAGTGGCTGAACATGAAGCAAATCCAACATGTCGTAGGAGCACGTTAGCTATGACGTCATTTTTGACGCATACTTATCCTCTGCACCAAAAAAGTTACACACGGCACAAACTGTCCCTGAACACGACATGCAACGTCAAGCAACCCGAAAGTCGCCATACCTTGTAATAGCTGAGTAATAGCCTACGTAAGATATGTGACGTCATGACGTCATGGTGACGTTATGACATGACGCACGACAACGTCCAAGCGGCAATATGCCAAGCTTTACTGCCACAACTTATTCGATTAAAGAGCTAGCCGATAGTAAGATTAGTCCTTCAGCTATGGCTTGGCGAAATGGTCAAAAATTGCATTAGCTTATCATTGCGGAAACACGGAGACCGACGACAAGAACAAAGAACACTGTAAGCGAAGTGATATAGCAACTCATTTGTTTCTTTTACTATTTTTCTGACCATCAATGTTCCCTACCATTTGACGCAAACATCACAGCTGTAGCTTGTTTTTCTGATTTTTGACGATTTTTTCAAGATGGACACAATCTCCATTCACTCATCATTGGGGGCCCCGCAAAGGTGTCGTCCCACTTCGGAGCGCTCTAGCACCATAACTAGACAACCTCCGCCTAATTAAAGCACTAAGTGATCTGAAGATGCTTATTGGCAACTAGTTGGCGAAAAGAATGCAATTTTAGCATTTGTATCTGATTTCTGACGATTTTTCTTTAAATGGCCAGAATCTGTATGTTTATCATTAGGCCAGTGGCTTCGTTGCCATGGAAACAAAAAGTAATACAGAGATCGCCGTGTTTTTCTTATAGCTTGCTTTAAGGTGATATTATCTCACTGTGTGGCGAAGGAGACTGAAATAGCTTGAGCGGAAGTAGGTCATATTCGATCAAGTTCATTTTTCCCCATAGAATCCCATGTTAAACGATTTCGACTATATACCGAAAAGTAATGTGGCTATGGAACCATATTGACAGATTATGATTCAGCTTAGTATTATCCATCCACAGCTGCAAGCATTGAGTGATGGCTTGAATAGGACACCCGTGGGAGCCTCTGCTAACACCAAAAAGCCGTATCTTTCACCATGGGCCAAATTTTAAAAAAATCCTGTGACGTCACTTTTTTCTCCAATTGCATATGATAAGCACTGTTGCTACTAGGTATCATGCTTAACTAAGACAAAAATCCCGGTGTTGTTTGCTGGAGGCACTTGCGACATACGCGACAAAACATTTTTTCCTAGCCTAAAGATACAGCCCTTTTAACATGGGAAGTCCCATAGAGAAATTCCCCCGGCCCTGGAACCGGAAGTAAGATAGGAACGTATTCTTTTTAGTTTGTAGCTATACGAGGAACTACTTTTCCTACAATATAATGCTACTCTCACATTTTTGTGATTTTTTTCTGATTTTTGATGATTTTTTGTAATTACCAAAAGTGACGTCATCAAGACGTCACGTGACGTATCAGAAAATTCTAAGATTCAACGCAAGTCATCACAATTCATATTTCTATGACATATTTGAACATCATAGCGATAGCTTTATGGCAAATGTGCCAAAAAGCGAAAAAACTGACAGAGGTCATTTAGTGCGTTTTCCGCAAAACTTATTACCTCATTTTCCTCGAAAATGAGTATTACGCATCAAAAAGTGAACAATACCCGAAAACTGCACCTGAAAGAGGGGCACATTCTGAAACTAATGCGAGATCTCTAGCTTTAATATTAACGGGGGTTTGTTATGAATCCTATGTTGTGAGGCGGCGACTCGGTCGGCTAGTTTGGTGTGCGATCAGAAACAGCGATGAGACGTGAACGGCCCCTGATGAAGACACGTCTTATTCGGTCCCCTGAAACCTTGGTTTCAGTGTTCATCTCATATTTACCCTCACGGGGTCTCCATTTTCATTCATAAGTGTGCAATGTGGCAATTGTTCACGATTGTTCACTGTTGTTTTGGCCTATTTTTGATCTATTCTCGTTTTGGCCTGTTTTGATCCATTTCATTTTCCCCAGACCTGTTTTCATCTGTTATATATTTTCCCCAGATCTGTTTTTGGCCTGTTTTTATCTATTATATTGTTATCCTGGACTTACCTACAGCTTGTGGTTTACCCTGTGCCCGTGCGTTTCTTTTTTACACACATACATACATAGCCACGGCCTGGGTTACAAGAGGGCTTTAGCCCCCTGCCTGCTTGTATGGTAAGCCTTTACGTTCATATTCGAGGACGAAACTTCACCTATGGTAAGTGCGAATTGGTTTGAGGTTGGCTCTGGGCATATGCAGTCTATTGACATTCAGGCCAGTGTGTGTATCATGATGCCTAATCTAGGCCCTGATATGGTAGTTATTGCCTGAATATCTTGTCAAGTTACCGGGAGTAGCATCTGTCAGAAGTACTCTTGTTAGCATCCAACTGTGAGCTACAAGTTGACTTCACCTGCCTTTTACAGTTAAGGTTCACCCACGGTTTTGACCATTCGACGCATTTTGGCTATTGGCTAGCCACGCGTACCTAAATTATTTGTGTGGGGTTCCCGTCATCCCATAGTCTGAGGCTCCGATCCAATAACGGACGGTATTTACCTGGTAAGTAAATAATACGCCTCGCCTTCCATATTATCGCTACTTCGTCTGTAGTCGGTCCTTTGTTGACCGAGCGACTGCATTCAGTTTGAATTATGAGTTGGCCCACCCGCCCCATCCCAGCTTGTACATAACCATCGTTTTAGGCCTTATTCCTCACCGCGACCACTCCTTGGTTTGGCCTTCTCATTCTATGCTTACATTTTGGCTCTGAATTACTCATTTGCAGTTTTAGTTTTGCGTGCACAGAACACACGGTGGGTCGGTATAAAAGGCAGTAGCCTTCTTGGCGACTTCACTCGATTCCTCTGCCACGCCAGGTAACCAAGACTCTATAGGTTCACTGAACTAGGTATGATTTTCTATACCGTTTCAGTATTTTCACCAAGCCTATTGCTATCAGAGTCTGGTAGATCGCTGTTGGGCCATTTCGCCGCCATGCTAGCTGATCGGGGCCGCCTTCTCGACTGGGGTTTGTTATGAATCCTATGTTGTGAGGCGGCGACTCGGTCGGCTAGTTTGGTGTGCGATAGAAACAGCGATGAGACGTGAACGGCCCCTGATGAAGACACGTCTTATTCGGTCCCCTGAAACCTTTGTTTCAGTGTTCATCTCATATTTACCCTCACGGGGTCTCCATTTTCATTCATAAGTGTGCAATGTGGCAATTGTTCACGATTGTTCACTGTTGTTTTGGCCTATTTTTGATCTATTCTCGTTTTGGCCTGTTTTGATCCATTTCATTTTCCCCAGACCTGTTTTCATCTGTTATATGTTTTCGCCAGATCTGTTTTTGGCCTGTTTTTATCTATTATATTGTCATCCTGGACTTACCTACAGCTTGTGGTTTACCCTGTGCCCGTGCGTTTCTTTTTTACACACATACACACAAACACGACCAACCGACATATGCCGAAAATTGAAAATTTCAATTTTCGTCATAATAAGACTTATCAAGGGGTAAACATATGGCAAGAGCCAAGTTGTTGCCCCCCCTTCAAGAAAATGTATTCATTCGTTAACGTCACTACATAAATTACTCTGTAATCATTAAATGTTTACCTTTTTTGGTGAAATAGTTTATTTGTTAAATATTAATTAAATAGCATTTGTACGTAGATTGCCACATCGGATGAAGTTACATGTTTACTATAATTATAAATTATACTGGTCAATACCCAGTCGATCTATACTTAAACATTAATTTGCATTGCTCTTTCAGGTGGATCATGTAGTCAATGCAAAAAGCAACTGACAACTCTTTTCTTTCTTTTCTGAGTATTATTAAGACAAAGACAATTAAGATTAAGACAGTAGCATTTGATTCCAATACTTCTTTATTAAACACAGCCTCTGGGCTGGGGCCGGACAGGTGGCAAGACCCAAATGTACACCTGTAATAATTCACGAGGCTTACAGTAACGTGGAATAAAATAATGCAATTAATAATAATAATATTCATTTCTCGATGACAGCTGATTACTTATAAAATCTGAGAAACCTCAGGCAGCAACACCAAATTATACATTCTCAATCGAACTATTACTCATAATATAGAGAGTCCTACCACAGGTGCAGTCTTACATTCTCACACCTGTTTCGCATCATACATTAGATCTACCTGGATTATAATTATATACCAATTATTACATTAAGTATTATAAATAAGCTGATTATAAATAAAAGTATACATATGTGGCGATGTTAAACTTCTCGTCTCAGTTAAATACCAAAACGAATTGATAACCAAAACAGCGTCAAGGCTACCTACCTGTACCATCTAATCAGCAGCAAACAAAGAAGTGAGGCTAATGCGCGTCAATTGATAGGCATGTGCAATGATCCATACATTCAATATAGTCAACAACCTCACCGACAGGGGTCATAACTGTGAGTGTGACACTCTCTCACCACAGGGAACTTGTTATTTCAATATACCGATAGAAAACCTGTCCACATTGACAGTAACGGTGAAACAAATAAGCAGTGATTTTGATAGGCAGGCCAATAGGTAGGTCCCAGTGTCCCAGAGCTCCTTAAAATTATAGAACATCGTAAAAAAGGACATTTGTTTAAATGAAACAGGTCAATGAAATGTGTAATTTGACATTTTTACCTGCCCAAAAAGGCCTTTTTGTCAGGAGGTTTACAAAAAAATCTTGCCTTATTTTGCCACTGCTGTAGACTCAATTCTCTCTCTGCATGTGTCCATACCTAAATCACATTAAAAATCAATCAATTCTTACTTATATGATGAAAAAGTCAGAATTGACAATGGTGAAATCTTTGTCAATTCTGACTTTTTTATCATAAAAAACCTATTTATGGTAATACCCGTCTTTTTTGCCACTGTTGTAGACTCAATTCTCTCTCTGCATGTGTCCATACCTAAATCACACTCAAAATCCATCAATTCTTACTTATATGATGAAAAAGTCAGAATTGACAATGGTGAAATCTTTGTCAATTTTCTGACTCTTTTATCATAAAAAACCTATTTATGGTAATATCTGTCTTTTTTGCCACTATTATAGACTCAATTCTCTCTCTGCATGTGTCCATACCTAAATCACACTCAAAATCCATCAATTCTTACTTATATGATGAAAAAGTCAGAATTGACAATGGCGAAATCTTTTTCAATTCTGACTTTTTTATCATAAAAAACCTATTTATGATAATACCTGTCTTTTTTGCCACTGTTGTAGACTCAATTCTCTCTCTGCATGTGTCCATACCTAAATCACACTTAAAAACCATCAATTCTTACTTATATGATGCAAAAGTCAGAATTGACAATGTTGAAATCTTTGTAAATTCTTACTTTTGTTATCATAAAAAATATATTTATGATAATATCTGTTTCTTTGCCACTATTATTGACTCAATTCTCTCTCTTCATGTGTCCATACCTAAATCACACTCAAAATCCATCAATTCTTACTAATATGATGAAAAAGTCAGAATTGACAATGGTGAAATCTTTGTCAATTCTGACTTTTTTATCATAAAAAACCTATTTATGGTAATATCTGTCTTTTTTGCCACTATTATAGACTCAATTCTCTCTCTGCTTGTGTCCATACCTAAATCACACTCAAAATCCATCAATTCTTACTTATATGATGAAAAAGTCAGAATTGACAATGGTGAAATCTTTGTTAATTCTGACTTTTTTATCATAAAAAACCTATTTATGGTAATATCTGTCTTTTTTGCCACTATTGTAGACTCAATTCTCTCTCTGCATGTGTCCATACCTAAATCACACTCAGAATCCATCAATTCTTACTTATATGATGAAAAAGTCAGAATTGACAATGGCGAAATCTTTGTCAATTCTGACTTTTCTTATTATAAAAAAACCTATTTATGGTAATATCTGTTTCTTTGCCACTATTGTAGACTCAATTCTCTCTCTGCATGTGTCCATACCTAAATCACACTAAAAAATCCATCAATTCTTACTTATATGATGAAAAAGTCAGAATTGACAATGGCGAAAAATTTGTCAATTCTGAATTTTTTATCATAAAAAACCTATTTATGGTAATACCTGTCTTTTTTGCCACTATTATAGACTGAATTGTGGGGCTAAACGTTTGCCTTTTATTATTTGGACGCTGTCGTTCGTCATGCCATGACGTCACCATTACGTGATGACGTCATAGATTGCAAAGGCCATTACTCGGCTATTATACGTCATAGCGATTTCCGGTTTATATGACGTTGTACATGGTATCCAGGGACAAGTACCACCATGCGTAACTTTTTTTTGCGGTACCGAAACGTGTGCGTCAAAAACGACGTAGTTAAAGTGTGCCGACGTCATTGTGGGATTGCTTCATGAATCATGTTCACCTACTTAGGTAAGTACTTAAGTACTTAAGTTTCCATCGCTTTAAAGTTACTCATCCAGCAATATTTTTCTTGAAAAATTTAAAAGCTATTTTTTTTGGGAAATGATGGATTTATAGTCTTAGCGTAGAAGTACACCTATTGTATGCAATTAAAACCCAGATATGTTGTTAATGCTTTTTTGGGGAGCAAAATTAGTGCACCCCATGTGGAAAAGTTTGGCTTTTTTGTGTACTACGTCATCGAAATATGCACATTGCGGCAGTTTTATACCTTTCATCATGCGATGACAGATCTATTTCTCATGAAGGTTACATTTATACAGTCGAACAATGTGTTCTAAATGTGTTTCCAAAATATTTCGAAACCATAATTTACTATATAAGTAAATGCGATGAAAAAAATAGAAGCCCAATTTGTTACGTTTTGGTAAGCGTCAGCGACGTCATGTTGACGTCCATGGCAACGGATGTAAGCCCAATGTTAACGTATAGAAATCCTGGCCAAATTGGAAAATTCGTCAAAAATAAGAAAAGCCCCTGTCCTCGAGTCCAGCGAGCGTTGCCTGTCCGAGCGGTCACTCCGTTTCCCGCTCGCCGGCTTTCCCAGGGGGACGCGCCGAGTCCCGCGCTCTTTCGGGATTGGCTGAGTGGTGTCAGACTCTGCGGAGTGCGCGAGCGGGGTAGGGTTGTATGGAAGTTCCAACTTGGCCGACAGGCCAGTATTATATGATATCAAGAGAAGAATAAAGATTTTAGAAACCGCTGCCTGGTGTGTTGTGGATTCGCTGTAGAGATCGCAATAAAAAACCGACAATAACGTCGCGACAAAACCAATAGGGCCGGCCTCGTTCCCACTTATGAACACGAAACTGAGGCTGGCTTCTTTGTCACTGGACAGCTCCGGAATGCCCTGGGCCTTCTCTCTAGATCCGCGCGTTGGCGGGACAACCCTGCATTATTAAAGTCCCCCACCTGGGTGCACTGGGACTCTTATCAAAAGATACAATTTTAAGAAGAAAGTAGAAGGAATAAAATCCGAGAAAACTGATGATATATATATATGTTAACTGGCGAATGTGAGTTTCGTGCTGCACCGTTTGTATGAAAGCAGTCTCCGTTTGTTTATGTTCTTAAGTGCAGAAATGCTGACCTTTCTCGGATGTATTTTGATTTAGAGAAATCAGAAATGTTTACTTTATAGAAGATGTAAATATTCATTAGATGTACACCCATTATAACTTCTCTTAAAGCCGTATATATAGGCCGGTATGTTCTGTCACGACGGTTTGTCACAGTTCTGTCTTTCCAATGAGAATCTGATATTATAATCGCTGACGCCGGGGCTTTACAACGTGTTCAACTGTTCTTAAACAACTGGATTATTGGCTGTGACTTTATAATACTTCAGAGAAAATTGACTGAGACATCAATCTATATTTTACTTACCCATTATGATTAAAACTGTGAAGCCGGTTACCTGACAACTGCTGTGTGAGCTATGACACGCTTTGCGGGAATCGTTTTTCTGACCCGAATCACCCAGTTTGTTTTTAACGCCAGATGTGGCCATATGGAACGGTCTTGGTATCACATATTACCCAAGGGGTGGTAGAAACCCTGATTGTACCCGCTTTTGTGTCAGAAGGTTCGATTCCTTCCCTGGGTTTTACCTATATTCTATATTGGTCATGGTGCAGATTACCCAGTGGCACCACACAAAGCAGCCATTCGTAATGTCTCTTTAGATTCTTGTTCATAATACAAATACCACTGGGCATAGATAAATATTTTACCTATCAAACGGACCGGGGGGTAACCCCCTAACTTCTAGCCAACGACACATAAAATGCAGCCACCAACCGGGGTAATTTACCCCCTAACTTATAGCGAACGACACATAAGGTGCAGCCACGAACCGGGGTAACCCCCTAACTTCTAGCCAACGACACATAAAGTGCAGCCGCGAACCGGGGTAAACCCCTAACTTATAGCGAACGACACATAAAGTGCAGCCACGAACCGGGGTAACCCCCTAACAGCCAACGACACATAAAGTGCAGCCACGAACCGGGGTAACCCCCTAACTTATAGCGAACGACATATAAAGTGCAGCCACAGACCGAGGTAACCCCCTAAATTATAGCCAACGACACGAAGTGCAGCCACGGACCGGGGTAACCCCCTAACCTCTAGCGAACGACACATAAAGTGCAGCCACGAACCGGGGTAACCCCCTAAATTATAACCAACGACACAAAGTGCAGCCACGGACCGGGGTAACCCCTAACCTCTAGCGAAGGACACATAAAGTGCAGCCACGGACCGGGATAACCCCCTAAATTATAGCGAAGGACACATAAAGTGCAGCCACGGACCGGGGTAACGCCCTAACTTATAGCGAACGACATATAAAGTGCAGCCACAGACCGAGGTAACTTAATTCTACCCGGTGGTGACATGATTTTTAGATAATCTTTCAGCTAAATTGCCCTCAAATATTCGCTATGGCAAACCCAAATGGTTCAGTCTGATGTGCCAGAGCAATTGTCGCGCATTTCTAGATAATTCCGCCAACATTGATCGACAAAGGTTATTCTGGACCGCAGCGGCCTGTCGTCTTACAAGTCATATCTCCCGCCTTCCCAATTCACACAAGTCTTGCAACATAATTGCTTTACCAGGCCTGTTGACCAGCCGGCGGCTCCCACCATATAGGCTATAGCACACCGATTATCTGTTAATACCATGATTCCCATACACACATTGGGCGGTAACTATTCGTGCAAGTACATGACATTAACAAATCTTTAAATCAAGTTTGCCATGGATCTTTATCCTGCGATCACACAGACATGGCCACAGCAGGGCTCGAACCATCGATCCACGCGCCGTTAGGCTCTCAGGTAACCAGAACACTCAATGCGAGCGCTCTAGCCCACTAGGCTATCGCGCCGGCCCCCTCAGCACGCAGCTGTAACAAGGCACCAGCGTGATGCGCAATCGTTCCAAGAGCACGTCTTTGTGTTGGTCCCCAAAAGACCTAAACCGCAAATAGAACTGTACATGAACATTGTACTTAGGGTGCGTTCGATTGAGCGCCAAATCTGGTTGTAGAACTAGAGCCGCCAGTTTTGCGCGTTCGACTTGACACCTGCACCAGAACTTCGGAACCGGTTCTCAGTTATCGCCAGATATGGGTCGCAATTCACGGTTACTTAGTATTGAAATTCTCAGTTCACGTAATGAAAATGATTAATCCCGACGGTCGGCTAATGTCTCATTCGCGGTTCATGAAGAATGATTTTCCTCATTGCCAGTTCACGATGAAATGAAAAGCCCGTTCCCGGGGATCGGATATACCACTTTTTAATTAAAGATTTATCCATTTAGTACTTGGAATATCGCATTCATTTCATAACCCAATTACCGGAGGGGGGTGGGGGTGGGGGGGGGGGCACTGATTGCCGGAATGTCAGGCTCTTTTAGACGGGGTGTCAATTAAATAATGACATTTTGGCAAAGTTTCGATGCATGTGAAAGTATAATTTCTTCATATATTCCGGCATTGTTCACTTTATAATGTGATTGAGTAGGACGATGAATGTCTCTTAGGTATTTGCATGTTCAAATAGAAAGGGAGACAACGGTTCGATCGAGGGCCCCACGGGGTGGTGAAGAGGGGGATCTGTCGGTTGGTGCGCCAAATCGCGCATTTGGCCCGCGGCACCAATATCCACATTCTCCACGAATTTTAAAGTTATTATTTCAACAAAATGTAAATAAACAATCCGGTGGGGCCGCCAGAACAAATCTTCCGATTATTCACTGAAGCACACATGGAATCAAGGAATTTCCTTCAAAAACTGATCATCGTCGGGAGAAGCACTTTTTTTTAGAACAATAGTGGTTATTTCCAGCACGAAATGCACAATTAAACAAGTTGCCTCCATCGGGATTTAAACGCACAACCCTGCCGATGTCTGATGCTTTGGTGCGCTTAACAATTAATGGGGGCGTTTGAGCCTGCTTCTGAACTCGCGAAACCGTTCCCGCCAAAATTACATCTTCTCTCCTGTGTGCAGGTATTATAACAAAATGAATGTTCACATTTACTTTTTGTTGAAACCCCCTACCACCACTACCAACACACCCTAGCCCCCAGCAACTCTTGCCACGCACGCTGATCAGTTTCCGCTAAGGCAAGGAGACCGGAGCTCCACCTAGCGAATGAAAGCTGTTTGAAGCGCGGCACCTGGGTTGAGTTGCGGAGCACGATCAACCGCGATCGACCGCCTCAGCGACAGTAGACAATAATATTCAACTCTGGGCGGCGATTCTTTTGAAATACGTGGGGATAACCCGTAAATATCGATGCATACTAATTATCCTTTACTTATCAATATCTTACACTATTTAGAGTGGGTTGTTTTTTCCAAATTAGGGTTAATTATTTAGTGGATATGCCCGCAACAAATTGTTCGCGGCGGTCGATCGCGCTCCGCAACTCAACCCAGCTCAGTCTACTTTTGCGTGCTAACGGATGCTTGCTGCGATGTGATTTTACCTTTTCCCCGTCGTGTGCAGCAAAGACAATTATAGAAAGATATACGCTGAAATATGACAATGACATTTGCTTGAAATCAAATATTACTAACAATAATAGTTTGTTACTCATTAATTTTTGCCGACATAGATGAATACGTCATGAGAATTGAATTTAATTCGAATTTAATTTATTTTCTGACTGGATGGGGAGCTCTCATTTTCACATACACTATTTACAGAAACAACACGGGGTTTTACCCCCGCCCCCCCCCCCTCCACGTAAGTTAGTATATTTCATTAACTACGGTAGATTATGTGACAAATTTTAAGTAATTCGATTGTTGAAATGTCAATGAAAAAGAAATTGCCACTGCGTGGCCGGGAAGAGGCTTACTTTAAGGTATGTACGGGGCCTGGTCAGAATTGACAAGGCTGGTCAGAATCGACAACCACACACGTCTTCCGTGTCCGTTCGGGATACGTAGGCGGAAAAGTCGTCGGATAGTCACTGTCCGCTTACAAGCGACAGGTGCGGATCCAGCAGACAATCATTTGGGGGTCAAAGCTGGCAAGGATCTAGGATTTTGAGAATTTGAGCAAGGCGATCCACTGGGTTTGACTTTATTACGACCGGGTTGGGGCGTGAGGCGTGGGGGGGGGGGGGGGTAAACCAAAATAGGCGGTCCACGTAATAATTTCGGAGTCCAGTACGAAAAGGCGGGTGTGTCGACCACATCTTTGCTGGCATACGATTACCATTGACCAAGAGCCTCCTCCCTCAAAATGGGGGAAGGGGTCAGACCTCCAAGACCCCCGCTGAGATATCTTTTCATGTCTTTTCGGGAAGTAACAGAAATAACCTGTGACCCCTAACTGTCTACCGTGCCAAGGGAGGGGCACAGGACCCCGATGACCCACCCCCCTTGATCCGCACCTGAGCGACATTAGAATCATCACGACCCCTTCGATGTCTGGCACCGGAGAAATAACACGAGGCAAGAATCCCTAATTTCCACGGAATGAAACACACGGCACAAACCCATGGCTGCGCCGTCCAGGTGACACCGGAAAGCGTCTTCGACCAATCCGGCACCACAGGTTCTCCCGTCTTTGGTCTCCCGTGCATGAATCAATTAATCAGGTTTTTGAGACAACTTCTTGTGGCAAGATAAACGCTGGTTCTGGGGTGAGTGATCGAGCCCGAGTATTCATTATGACGTTCATAAGGTCAGTATTACAACGACGGCGGGGAGGGGGGGGGGGGGGGCTTATTGTTGGCTAAGTGTACGGCATGCAGAAGTCAGCGATAATATGCAAAGAAGCAAACATTACACTAAGGCTTGATTACGATTTTGTTGTCGCATATATTCCGTCGTCCCATAGCCTAGGTGGGTTATCTTTCCGGTGAGTTTCTCGGGCATAGCGGTACGCAATCCAACATTCTCGAGGCGGTGATGGACAATGCAACAGACAGTTAAGTTACTGTTAGATCTTATAGAGTGATCGGATGATCTCAGCTTATAAAGATCGGATCTGTCCACAAAAGAAGACATTTTATAATAAAGACTAAAGTATCTCAAACTTATGATGCATATGTTTTATATCTCGTTGGGTCTGTAATTGTAAAACAACAATAGCGCGGATTATTTCATCACACGTGGTCATCCTATCGAGTCGCGGTCGACATCATACTGAATACCGAACAGCGAACAGGCGCGCGGGGATACTAAAAGCCGGCCACCAACTTCTGCTTCTCTCCGGATAGCCCACAGGCTCTCAGGATTTAAATTCAAAGACAGAAAATACTTATTTGACATAGAGGAGAGGTTGGCAATACCAAAAAATACAGAACTTATTACTTTAATACATTTTCATCGAAACAAATCGAAACTTGCCTTGCCCAATCATCAGTCGACAGATGGCGTGTTGTGTCACACCGATAAGGTAACGTTATGATGTTTACTCGTTGGTTGCGCCATCTATCGAGTGATTGTCGTCATGTTTACATGTGAGGCGTTGCCCAATCAGCTTGCAAGCCACCCAATTATCGCCACCTTGTTGCTAAAAATAGACCCATTTGCCCAAACACATGGAATTCGTGTCGCAATCATCACACGCACAAAATAGAAATGATGCAAATCGCAGGACATCTCGATTTGTGCAAGTAGACAGTATAAGACCTTGCAATAAATGTAGTGTGACCGATACTCGAGCATATAGAAGACACCAGAGACCCGTTGCGGCCATCTGGCTACGACAATTTACGATTGAAGCGAGAACTGCGCCATACGAAACTTCAGCACAACAACACAAAGCAAGGTCGTGCGGCGGCGTCTTGGGACAACTGGCCGAGGGGCCTGAATCGTGGCAGAAGAGAGCTGCTGCCTCAGCGTGATATATCTAATCTGTAACCAACCCAGGCGTCAATGATGTACTTCTGGGAAGAGACGTATGAGAATATATGGGATTCTGCCCCACGGGTCAAACCACAAGAAAAGGGGCGACCTGAGTGTCTGTGTGAGAAACAAAGGCTTCGGGAGCTGCTCGGCGCCCTTCTGGATCTCCTGGATCAGGACACGCCACAGACCCTGGTGGCCACCTTGAGGTCTCATATTCAAGACGGACTCTGCTGCTGCAAGAAGAAATGTCTGCATCAAAGTAAGTCAGTGATGAATCCGGGAAATTGGTCCAAATATCGGTGTCAGATATACTGGTCGGGGTATATTTGAGTGTATATATAGTCATTATTCCACAGACATACAATATTTATGTAACTGCACATGTGAAGTTTATTTGGGATGGGGGGTGGCGGTGAGGGGGAGGGGGGCTAGGGGGCACTGCGTACGTATTATCTGCACTTTCTAATGGGTCTTTCACGCGTATTTCTTATGTTTTATTAAACATGGTATAAAGTAACATAGATATAAAAACCTCATTTGTGTCCAACATTTTTCTCTATATTGATTCTGTGACATTGAGTCATCTCGTATGTTGTGCAACTTGTATTTTTGAAACGTGTATGTCATAATGCAAACATCTCGTCTTTTTCGTTGCAGAGTTCAATCTGCCACAGGAGGCATATGAACAACAACTCTGGGACCTCTACACCTTCTATCTCAACGCGTTCAACGTATACAGCCAAGACAAAACGCGGCTTTCGGAAGACACGGTCCGCACTCCGCTAGAAGACAACACTCACACGGTTCCAGGCGGAGAAAACGAACTACAGGGGGACGCGACCGAGTGCGAGGTGCTGTCGGATTCGCCAGACGGCGCTGCTGTTGGCGAGGGCGCCAAGAAGCCTGAATGCTGCGAGGATTTGACGAGAGATATTTTGGATGTCCTGGAAAAGTGCGTGCGACACGGAGATGTTCATGTATATGTCTTACTCCAGGACCTAAAGGCAGCCTTACAATGTCTGCATTCCCTTGACAATGACGACAGTGCTACCTTCAGCGCCGAAACTTTGATGGATGAGACAAATCTAGAAGAGGAGGAGGCGCATGCGTGATGATCGGGTGTCAGCGCCTGTTTTCCCAGAATATACCGCTCCGCTATAGAATTGGTTTTTATTTATTATTGGTTAGCACCTGATTCTGAGACCCAATCAGGGACTCGAGTTATACGGAACAAGACTTGTTGATGTCATGGCTAGTCACAACATTGAATACGATCTGTGCAATATTACATGCGCGGATATAAAGAGATATTGATATATGTATACGTTATGACAAGGACAGTTTCCTGTGAATACGGTCTGTACAATATTATATGCGCGGATATAAGCAGATATTGATATATGTATACGTTATGACAAGTTCAGTTTCGTGTTTTGTTAAGTGAAGATCAGATCTTCACCCTACAGGCCACAAATTATGCACTCGTCAATGTGTGCAATAAGTAATTTTATGTATATCTGGTTAAATATATTGCATTTTGTTTACTCCTTTCGCGGCCATAGTTTGTTTCTATCGTTGCCATATTTTGTGTTTTTATCGTTGCCATGTGCAAAATAAAATGCTCATACATTTGAATCCAACAATGTCAGTGTTCGTGCAATATTTCCCATGATCATTTCACTTTTGATTAACGTATTTAAACACAGTAGTGTTACGGTGTGTCCGTGAAATATAAACGTTGCATATCAATTTATATAATTTATACCAGTTCACATAGGAAAACCAAAACCGCCCCCCCCCCCACCCCCTCTATCCACCATATCTGGATCCGACCCTAAAACCGGCCCTTCCTATCCAGATTTTCTGGATCCGCCCCTGCACTATAATGGTGAGGAAAGGGGGGAAATACGCCACTTATGTATGTTACGTATGAGAAATGTACGCTATATACGTACGTATGAGAAATGTACGCTATATACGTACGTATGAGAACGTGTTCAGCTTGGCGTGCTGCGGTCACCACGAAGGATGAACGTCTTCAAAAACCAAGATCCAATCATCCACATAGTGTTCAGAGAGGTCAGACGTAACCTGAAGTACATCACGGAGACTGGACCATACGATCATGCGATGTCGAACGAGATCACACCTCAACTGGCGGCACTGGCGTCAGAGCCAAATCAGCTGCTAAATATGTTAGTGCTGACGCCCACTGGACGCGGCACGCGGAGCGGCGGCGGAACCGAACGCCGTTCGGACGCGGTTGCCAACGTCCGCTGGACGCGACCCGTCCCGCGGCGGGCAAATTGTTTTGCCACAGTCGCCATGTTAAAGATCATGCGGTGCATCGTGCTAAAAACGTTTTTTTTAATGATTGGCTCAAAATGTCGACACGCCAACCGAGGACCGAAACATTTTACAGGTCCTATCTCAACGCGGAGCCGCGACGGCAATGCACTAGGAACGCGTTGGCAACGCGTGCATTGAGCGTTCAACCAGGGCCGATTTTCGGAGCACGATCGACCGCTGCGTACATTTTCTTGCGGGCATATATCCACTAAATAATTAACTCAAATTTTGAATTAGTAGCACACTCTAAATAGTTGAAAATATTGATAAATAAAGGATAATTATTATCTAGCCCTGGTACATGCCTCTCTGACCACGCCCGTAAACGGAGCTAGTGTGAGAGCCATGCCGCTGACACGGCCGAAAACAAGAAATCGGCAGAAATCGCGGACCGGTGGCTCAAGTTGAAGTTCATAACAGAAAAAATATACAGTGCCTACCCGCCAATGTGCGCCACGACGTTCTTAAAGCTTTTTGGACTTTCGTCGCACTTTCATTTCTTTGCTTGGTAACGTATTTTCTTGTAATCCGGGCGATTATTTTCACCTCTCGCTTCGTTTTGAATGCTCCGCCGCTCACCGGAAGTCAACAAACTTAGCGTGAGCACTCGCTGCCAGGCGGCGTTTGTGCGACGAAAGTCCAAAAAGCTTTAGGAACGTCGTGGCGCACATTGGCGGGTAGGCACTGTATATTTTTTCTGTTATGAACTTCAAATTGAGCCACCGGTCCGCGATTTCTGCCGATTTCTTGTTTTCGGCCGTTTCAGCGGCATGGCTCTCACACTAGCTCCGTTTACGGGCGTGGTCAGAGAGGCATGTACCAGGGCTAATTATTATCCATCCATATTTAGGGGTTGTCCATATGATGCGGGACTACCCTCGCTGGGGCGGTCGATGGTGATCGATCGTGCTCCGGAACTCATCGCAGGTGATACCAACCGTTTTTCCGTCCAGCGTCCGTTCCGTCGCCGGGCAGCTTAACGCGTCCCACTGTCCAGTGGCCAGCCAGCTGTGACCCTGACAATTTTGATAGGCTGGTGCCTGGCTCTCGCAGGGAACCAGCCGGTCCACACACTGTACTGTGATCAGTTCTGTATAAACAGAAGCATCAGAGTATAAACAGTTACGGCCCTTTACTGGAGTTTGGTGATACAGTAACTGGAACTATATATATCTAGGTATTAAGAAGTCGAGAGTGGGTAATTGTGCCGTTTCTGACGACATGACACATATGGCATTGACAGTAGGCCTTGTTTTTGTAGGGCCCCTGATGGGGGGTAGATCTAGCCATGTCGCGTGTCAATTTTAAGAAAAGGTCCATGTCGCGTGTTGATTTTAAGAAAAGTTTCATGTCGCATGTCGCTACGTCTTATGTCACATGTCGATTCTAAGACAACCCCAATGTCACGTTGTCGATTTTAAAAATCGCTGTGTCGCTGTGTCGAAAAAGCCCCTCTGGGGCCCTTTTTGTGTGACAACATGGACATGGTGTTCTGATCACAGGCGCCTAATACTCAAAGTCAAATTTCCTTGTATTAGGTACTATAAAAAAAAGGCTAAGCTATAGCTAAGGATGACTCCCTGTGCTGGACTGGTGTTTCAGTAGTCTAGCCACACTACACTCTGTAGGTGCGCAACATATCCAAGTTGGGAGCGGACCGCGTTTAATTTGTTAAACTATTGTTTCATTTCATCGTTGTATGTAACAATACAGTGGCCTGTACACTGGCTGCAGTGCTGCATTACCTCACCTAGCTCCAGCATAACTATCTTTAACATGCTAATTTAATGACAGATCATAATTTTACAAGCAATTAGAGGAAATTAGCATTACACTGTGATTATGGGGGGGAGCTATCTTTGTTCAACTTATTATCCACCAATATTGTTCCAAAAAAACGGTTTGCAATTTATATCTATTGATGATAAATTTTATGATTAAATGTTACAAGATCTAAGTGGAGTCTGTAACCCCCTGGTATAGTATTGACAGAATCAAACCTCATGTATGTAGTAGGCTTGATAAGTTGGTAGCCAAAGCTAATTATGAGTGTCATAAATGAGAGAGAGGGGGTATGTGGTGTAGGCCAGGCTTAGAATTAATTTATGTGGCACAATCATGTAATACATATATTTACAGTTATACAGATATCTATAGCTTCAGTTCTATTATTTGATGAACATTGATCAGCTATTGTTAAATCCAAAATGAAAGCCAGGATCAAGGCAGGGGTTGCTCTGCAAATACTTATAGGAACATGCTAGAATGGCTGTTGCATATATATACATAGATCTATGCCAGGTTTCCCATATATGAAATGATATCATCTATTAGGTGGGTACCCAGGAATTTGAACTTGAAAAAGGGGGGGGGGGCTCAGCTTTGCAATTAAATATGTTACAAATGGGGGTGTAGAGAGGAGTTCACAAAGTAATATGGGAGTCACATCAAAAAAATGGGGAGTCCACATCTTAGCTGGCGTACAGTGACCATTGAAAGAGAGCATGAGGGTGGCGGGGTGGGGTTGACCAGACCCCAGACTCCCTAGATCAGTGCCTGCCCCCATGGCTACATACATGCAACTGAGGTATATTCTAATAATGTACCAGTATATAGCCCAATTACTATCTCCTTATATGGCCGCTATGCTTGGACCACCAGTTGTGCCCACTGCAATTCTCCTTGTAGTGATGATGAAATGGCTTTCACTAATATTTCTTCTTTTTTTACTATAATATTTCTTGCTTGTAGAATCTTTCATTTTAATTATACTTTCAGCAGGACTGAATATTGGTTTCTCAAATCCTGGGATTTCACCAGATTTCTCTTATAATGTATGAATGTTTTATTATTAAAAAAAATTATTCTGTTCAGTGTTCATTTATACTCAGGAATGATTTATTATTTTCTCATCAACCAGAAATAAACATACCATCAACAATATTAAAATGCCAGCAGTACTTCTGTGGAAAGTGTAAAACCCAACTTATGTGTATTGTGGAGTACCCTTGAAGATTTGCTATCTTTCGAGAAAGCCATTCAACAAAGGGTTACCTGTCACAAAACATCCCTTAATAAGTGGTGACCCTCAGAGGTGATGTCAATAGATGGGTGACCTCATTGGAGGGGTAAACTTAATAGATAGGTGACCTCAAAGAATTGGTGACCTCAATGGAGGGGTGACCTCAGTGGAGGGGTGACCCCAATGGAGAGGTGACATCAATGGAGAGGTGACATCAATGGAGGAGTGACCTCAATGGAGGGGTGACATCAATGGAGGGTAAGCTCAATGCAGGGGTGAACTCAATGGTGGGGTGACCTCAATGGAGCTAGGGGTGACCTCAATGGTGGGGTGACCCCAATGGTGGGGTGACCTCAATGGAGCTAGGGGTGACCTCAATGGTGGGGTGACCCCAATGGTGGGGTGACCTCAATGGAGCTAGGGGTGACCTCAATGGTGGGGTGACCCCAATGGTGGGGTGACCTCAATGGAGCTAGGGGTGACCTCAATGGTGGGGTGACCCCAATGGTGGGGTGACCTCAATGCAGAGGCGTCCTCAATGGTGGGGTGACCTCAATGCAGAGGCGTCCTCAATGGTGGGGTGACGTCAATGGAGGAGTGACCTCAATAGAGGTGTTTCGTCTCCGACGAGTCGGTCTTTTATCTCCACGTTGTTTTCAGCGCTTACCATGGCGGCTCAGCTGGCACAGTGGCGGCAGGAAGTGGTGAAGGCCGGACAGAGGATCAAGCCCTTTATCAGGAAGACGCCAGTAGAATTCTCTCCGCTCCTGTCCGATAGAGCCCCGGGCTCTAGTGTTCATATCAAGCTAGGTATGGGTTTTTTATTAAAGTTGCATGTCGAGCTCTTTCCCGCCAAAACTAATGAGGTCAAAATACATATAAGAATCAGTCCTTGAATCATTCAAGACTTCTATACTCATCGTGCAAACATCTATACTCCACCCATACCAGACTGCCAAATAGTGCCTCTTAGCCTTGTCCGTGATATCAATTTACCACAAGTTTTCATTTTAGTGGTAAACGTCATCAGTTTGTGTGCTCGCGAGGCTTTGGTATAAGTAGCAGTGCCGCGACCGAGTTCTGTGGTGTCTCGGGATAGACACGTTTGCCACACCACAGCCGAAACGGCGATGTTTATCAGGTTTCTGAATTTATAGAATGAAACAATCGAGTTTTCTGCAAATTTTGATAGAAATTTCGCCTAGGCTTAGTTTTGGCGGGAAAGAACTCGACATGCAACTTTAAAATGTACAGTTTAGCAGTTGAAAAAGCTATATTTTGTATGAACAAAATCAAAACATCGAAGCCTTCTAAACGGTATCTTTTTCCTTTAATGTGTAATGTGTATAAATGATAAAGACTATCGCTGTATGTCGGTCTCGGGTTTTTCTGATTTGATGGTACTGCTTCGATCAAGTAGCTGCGACTCTAAGCGAATATCTACGATACAAAAACGATGTGAATTAACGGTATCCATTGTGCGATGTGTATTTAACATATGACATTTTAATACAGTCCTTGTTGATGGTTCCAGAGAGTGAACAAGTCACGGGATCGTTCAAAGTGCGAGGAGCCTTAAACAAAGTCCTTCTGTTGGCGACCCCTGGATCCGGTGTGGACCTCAAGGTCACACGTCCCATCTGCGCGTCCACAGGAAACCACGGACTGGCCTGTGTACGTGAAGTGTCGTGTGCAAACCAGTTTAGATATGTCATGTATACCTTAAATAAGATGTATTTAGTTTAGATTGTAGATAGTCCACAGCCATCAACACAACGGGGTCCACGTTGTGTACAGTTAATGTTGTCTGTTATTTTTATTTGTCTAACTTACATTAACTTGGTTTTATCCCATGTCACGTAAATCACTAACCTAGACATGCTTTCAACGGGCCTATAATAATATTCATGTAAGTTGAAAAAGGAGAAAAGAAGAAAATATGGTAGATTTTGAAGGACATATATATGTGCATTGTTTACCTCATTATTTGTACTAAATTCCTTCCATCACTACTCTTCAGAACTGATTAGTTCGGCTTAGATCTTTCTTTCTGACTAATCCTAATCATTACGAAATGCCATATATATATATGCAACATAAAAAATGGGGCAATGTTCTTTTTTTGTGATTCGGGAAGGAACACAAATCTTTGATGTTTTCCTACAGAATTATGCCTTGAGCAAGCTTGGACTTGAAGGCACAACGTTCGTTCCTGGCAATATCAGTGCAGTCAAGGAGCAAGCTTTAGCCCGTCTGGGGTCAGAGGTCATCAAACATGGCCAAGACTGCATGGATAGCGAATTACTTGCCAGAACAACGTCTGAGGTATCCCGTTGCGTTAATAAGTTATAACCCTGAAAATACTTTGAGCGAAAGAAAATGTTTGCCTTAACAGACCTATGCTATTCACGTTTGTCTTTCACCGCCTTGCACTCACAGTATATTAAGACTAAATTTATTACGATTTATGCGCATATCTCTATATATATACAAAGACAGCATAACATTCATATGTACACTCGTACACAACTTTTGCCCCAATATTATACATCAGACATACCTTCCGCCGCATCCAGCCGCAGAGGTTGGTCCCGTGTTGGGACGAACCGTATAAAGCGACATGCAGAGGCATAGAACCTGTATTTATTGGGCTTTCTATATGATTGGGATATATGCCACAAAACGCTAATCCGGACCAGACGATTGGACAGACAGGACAAGCACATGACACAAATAGCGACCCTACTGTCACTCACTCAAAAGTATGGAAAGCCGATTGCTATCACATTTGTTAAGCTATTCCGCTGTTCTATTAATCCATAAATAGTTGTAACTGGTCCGTTATATCAGCGGAAGGCCTTGGAATACATTGCTACAGAAAAGGCAGAAGGAAGAACGCTACGTAAAATGGAACATTTTATTACCATTTTGACCTGTGCATGCTGCCATTTTGTGTGCTTCGCTTAAATGGTAATGCAATACTATTATGTCCTAGAACCTATGTCTTAGTCTGTTTTAATTTGGCAGAAGGAGGGCAGACCCTACATCTCCCCCTACAATGACGCGGACGTGATTGCTGGTCAAGGCACGATAGGGTAAGGGCGCTGAGGCCTAGTCTCTGAATAGCAGAAAACTACTGTGAGCGGTGACGTTATGACTGCTAATGCCTATACGGCCGTGGATACAATAGTCCTCATTGAACCATGATCAAATAGCATAGGCATCAATGTTATAAAGTGCTGATCACTGCTGTGCCTTGATACTGACTTGGGTCGAACTTGAAGTACGTGTCTTCGTATCAACTTTCGAGAAAAGAATATCGCAATATATACTTCCAATGAGATGTCACCATGTCGGTATCCTATTATACGAACGGTGAAATGACAAGGTGGTGATTTCTTCTCAGCATGGAGATATATGAAGACCTTCCAGAACTGGACGTTGTGCTAGTACCCGTCGGAGGCGGTGGCATGATTGGTGGAATAGCCGCGTATCTCAAGGCCGTGAAGCCAGAGGTCAAGGTCAGTCTTCAGTGTCACTCCCAACAACTGACCAAATCAATCATCATGTATGTAACTCTAAATGGAAGACAAATCCTTCGTCAAAACAAAAAATATATATCTGCTTTTTCCCTGTACCTGGTGTACATCTTGAAGAGACATTGTGTGTGGAGACACACTATAGGCAAAGTCTTATATTTACAGGAAACTTTCGGAAATCATATTTATTATACCTTTCTTGAATTGTATTTGTAACATATATATTTACAGCTTTGTGGGACGGATTCGTGTTTAGGCCACTTTTGTGCACACATGGGCTAAACCGGGCCAAGGAACTTCTGGGAAATTGGGACGAAAGAACGAAACGGCCTCAGACACAGGTGGGGTTCGAACCCGCCACCTCTCTTGCAGACACAGGTGGGGTTCGACCCCGCCACCTCTCGCCCACGGCGACTTCCTTAAAGCATTGTCAGACAAGTGATGGCATTGCGCATATAAGTTACCGTACTATGGAGTTAATGCTCTGTACTCTGGCTCCAGGTGATTGGTTGTCAGCCCGAAAGGTCAAAGGTCATGTATGAGAGTATCCGGGCGGGACGCATCATCTACGAGGACTCTGGGGAAACCCTGTCTGACGGCACAGCTGGCGGCATAGAGGAGGGGGCGGTAAGGTGTAGTGTACAGCTGGCGGCATAGAGGAGGGGGCGGTAAGGTGTAGTGTACAGCGGGCGGCATAGAGGAGGGGGCGGTAAGGTGTAGTGTACTGCTGGCGGCATAGAGGAGGGGGCGGTAAGGTGTAGTGTACAGCTGGCGGCATAGAGGAGCGGGCGGTAAGGTGTAGTGTACAGCGGGCGGCATAGAGGAGGGGCGGTAAGGTGTAGTGTACTGCTGCCGGCATAGAGGAGGGGGCGGTAAGGTGTAGTGTACAGCGGGCGGCATAGAGGAGGGGGTGGTAAGGTGTAGTGTACAGCTGGCGGCATAGAGGAGGGGGCGGTAAGGTGTAGTGTATTGCTGGCGGCATAGAGGAGGGTTCCTTAAGGTGTTGTGTATTGCTGGCGGCATAGAGGAGGGGGCGGTAAGGTGTAGTGTACAGCTGGCGGCATAGAGGAGCGGGCGGTAAGGTGTAGTGTACAGCGGACGGCATAGAGGAGGGGCGGTAAGGTGTAGTGTACTTCTGCCGGCATAGAGGAGGGGGCGGTAAGGTGTAGTGTACAGCGGGCGGCATGGAGGAGGGGGTGGTAAGGTGTAGTGTACAGCTGGCGGCATAGAGGAGGGGGCGGTAAGGTGTAGTGTATTGCTGGCGGCATGGAGGAGGGTTCCTTAAGGTGTTGTGTATTGCTGGCGGCATAGAGGAGGGGGCGGTAAGGTGTAGTGTACAGCTGGCGGCATAGAGAGGGGGACGGTAAGGTGTAGTGTACAGCTGGCGGCATAGAGGAGGGGGCGGTCAGGTTTAGTGTATTGCTGGCGGCATAGAGGAGGGGGCGGTAATGTGTAGTGTACAGCTGGCGGCATAGAGAGGGGGACGGTAAGGTGTAGTGTACAGCTGGCGGCATAGAGTAGGGGGTTGTAAGGTGTTGTGTATTGCTGGTGCCATAGAGGAGGGGGCGGTAAGGTGTAGTGTATTGCTGGCGGCATAGAGGAGGGGGCGGTAAGGTGTGTATTGCTGGCGGCATGGAGGAGGCCGCCCCATCCTGCTAGCAAGGTGTAGTGTACAGCTAGCGGCATAGAGAAGGGGACGGTAAGGTGTAGTGTACAGCTGGCGGCATAGAGGAGGGGGCGGTATGGTGTAGTGTATTGCTGGCGGCATAGAGGAGGGGGCGGTTAGGTGTAGTGTACAGCTGGCGGCATAGAGGAGCGGGCGGTAAGGTGTAGTGTACAGCTGGCGGCATAGAGGAGGGGGCGGTAAGGTGTTGTGTATTGCTGGCGGCATAGAGGAGTGGGCGGTAAGGTGTAGTGTACAGCTGGCGGCATAGAGGAGCGGGCGGTAAGGTGTAGTGTACAGCTGGCGGCATAGAGGAGGGGGCGGTAAGGTGTAGTGTACAGCTGGCGGCATAGAGGAGGGGGCGGTAAGGTGTAGTGTATTGCTGGCGGCATAGAGGGGGCGGTAAGGTGTAGTGTACAGCTCGCGGCATAGAGGAGGGGGCGTTAAGGTGTAGTGTATTGCTGGCGGCATAGAGGAGGGGGCGGTAAGGTGTAGTGTACAGCTGGCGGCATAGAGGAGGGGGCGGTAAGGTGTTGTGTATTGCTGGTGACATAGAGAAGGGGTTGGTAAGGTGTAGTGTACAGCTGGCGGCATAGAGGAGGGGGCGGTAAGGTGTAGTGTATTGCTGGCGGCATAGAGGAGGTGGCGGTAAGGTGTAGTGTATTGCTGGCGGCGTAGAGAAGGGGGCGGTAAGGTGTAGTGTACTGCTGGCGGCATAGAGGAGGGGGCGGTAAGGTGTTGTGTATTGCTGGTGACATAGAGAAGGGGTTGGTAGGGTGTAGTGTAGAGCTGGCGGCATAGAGGAGGGGGCGGTAAGGTGTAGTGTATTGCTGGCGGCATAGAGGAGGGGGCGGTAAGGTGTAGTGTATTGCTGGCGGCGTAGAGAAGGGGGCGGTAAGGTGTAGTCTACAGCTGGCGGCATAGAGTAGGGGGCGGTAAGGTGTTGTGTATTGCTGGCGGCATAGAGGAGGGGGCGGTAAGGTGTAGTGTATTGCTGGCGGCATAGAGAAGGGGACGGTAAGGTGTAGTGTATTGCTGGCGGCATAGAGGAGGGGCGGTAAGGTGTAGTGTACAGCTGGCGGCATAGAGGAGGGGGCGGTAAGGTGTTGTGTATTGCTGGTGACATAGAGAAGGGGGTGGTAAGGTGTAGTGTACAGCTGGCGGCATAGAGGAGGGGGCGGTAAGGTGTAGTGTATTGCTGGCGGCATAGAGGAGGTGGCGGTAAGGTGTAGTGTATTGCTGGCGGCGTAGAGAAGGGGGCGGTAAGGTGTAGTGTACTGCTGGCGGCATAGAGAAGGGGGCGGTAAGGTGTAGTGTATTGCTGGCGGCATAGAGGAGGGGGCGCTAAGGTGTAGTGTACAGCGGGCGGCATACAGGAGGGGGCGGAAAGGTGTAGTGTACAGCTGGCGGCATAGAGGAGGGGGCGGAAAGGTGTAGTGTACAGCTGGCGGTATAGAGGAGGGGGAGGAAAGGTGTAGTGTACAGCTGGCGGCATAGAGGAGGGGCGGTAAGGTGTAGTGTACTGCTGGCGGCATAGAGGAGGGGGCGGTAAGATTAGTGTACAGCTGGCGGCATAGAGGAGGGGGCGGAAAGGTGTAGTGTACAGCTGGCGGCATAGAGGAGGGGGAGGAAAGGTGTAGTGTACAGCTGGCGGCATAGAGGAGGGGACGGAAAGGTGTAGTGTACAGCTGGCGGTATAGAGGAGGTGGCGGAAAGGTGTAGTGTACAGCTGGCGGTATAGAGGAGGTGGCGGAAAGGTGTAGTGTACAGCTGGCGGCATAGAGGAGGGGGAGGAAAGGTGTAGTGTACAGCTGGCGGCATAGAGGAGGGGGAGGAAAGGTGTAGTGTACAGCTGGCGGTATAGAGGAGGTGGCGGAAAGGTGTAGTGTACAGCTGGCGGCATAGAGGAGGGGGAGGAAAGGTGTAGTGTACAGCTGGCGGCATAGAGGAGGGGGAGGAAAGGTGTAGTGTACAGCTGGCGGCATAGAGGAGGGGGCGGAAAGGTGTAGTGTACAGCTGGCGGCATAGAGGAGGGGGAGGAAAGGTGTAGTGTACAGCTGGCGGCATAGAGGAGGGGACGGAAAGGTGTAGTGTACAGCTGGCGGTATAGAGGAGGTGGCGGAAAGGTGTAGTGTACAGCTGGCGGCATAGAGGAGGGGGAGGAAAGGTGTAGTGTACAGCTGGCGGCATAGAGGAGGGGGAGGAAAGGTGTAGTGTACAGCTGGCGGCATAGAGGAGGGGGAGGAAAGGTGTAGTGTACAGCTGGCGGCATAGAGGAGGGGGAGGAAAGGTGTAGTGTACAGCTGGCGGCATAGAGGAGGGGGCGGAAAGGTGTAGTGTACAGCTGGCGGTATAGAGGAGGGGGAGGAAAGGTGTAGTGTACAGCTGGCGGCATAGAGGAGGGGGCGGTAAGGTGTAGTGTACTGCTGGCGGCATAGAGGAGGGGGCGGTAAGATTAGTGTACAGCTGGCGGCATAGAGGAGGGGGCGGAAAGGTGTAGTGTACAGCTGGCGGCATAGAGGAGGGGGAGGAAAGGTGTAGTGTACAGCTGGCGGCATAGAGGAGGGGACGGAAAGGTGTAGTGTACAGCTGGCGGTATAGAGGAGGTGGCGGAAAGGTGTAGTGTACAGCTGGCGGCATAGAGGAGGGGGAGGAAAGGTGTAGTGTACAGCTGGCGGCATAGAGGAGGGGGAGGAAAGGTGTAGTGTACAGCTGGCGGCATAGAGGAGGGGGCTGTAAGGTGTAGTGTACAGCCGGCGGCATAGAGGAGGGGGAGGAAAGGTGTAGTGTACAGCTGGCGGCATAGAGGAGGGGGCGGAAAGGTGTAGTGTACAGCTGGCGGCATAGAGGAGGGGGCGGTAAGGTGTAGTGTATTGCTGGCGGCATAGAGGAGTGGGCGGTAAGGTGTAGTGTACAGCTGGCGGCATAGAGGAGGGGACGGTAAGGTGTAGTGTACAGCTGGCGGCATAGAGGAGGGGGCGGTAAGGTGTAGTGTATTGCTGCCGGCATAGAGGAGGGGGCGGTAAGGTGTAGTGTACAGCTGGCGGCATAGAGGAGGGGGCGGTAAGGTGTAGTGTACTGCTGGCGGCATAGAGGAGGGGGCGGTAAGGTGTAGTGTACAGCTGGCGGCATAGAGGAGGGGGCGGTAAGGTGTAGTGTACTGCTGCCGGCATAGAGGAGGGGCGGTAAGGTGTAGTGTACAGCTGGCGGCATAGAGGAGGGGGCGGTAAGGTGTAGTGTACAGCTGGCGGCATAGAGGAGGGGGCGGTAAGGTGTAGTGTACAGCTGGCGGCATAGAGGAGGGGGCGGTAAGGTGTAGTGTATTGCTGGCGACATAGAGGAGGGGGCGGTAAGGTGTAGTGTACAGCTGGCGGCATAGAGGAGGGGGCGGTAAGGTGTAGTGTACAGCTGCCGGCATAGAGGAGGGGGAGGAAAGGTGTAGTGTACAGCTGGCGGCATAGAGGAGGGGGAGGAAAGGTGTAGTGTACAGCTGCCGGCATAGAGGAGGTGGCGGAAAGGTGTAGTGTACAGCTGGCGGCATAGAGGAGGGGGAGGAAAGGTGTAGTGTACAGCTGGCGGCATAGAGGAGGGGGAGGAAAGGTGTAGTGTACAGCTGGCGGCATAGAGGAGGGGGCTGTAAGGTGTAGTGTACAGCCGGCGGCATAGAGGAGGGGGAGGAAAGGTGTAGTGTACAGCTGGCGGCATAGAGGAGGGGGCGGAAAGGTGTAGTGTACAGCTGGCGGCATAGAGGAGGGGGCGGTAAGGTGTAGTGTATTGCTGGCGGCATAGAGGAGTGGGCGGTAAGGTGTAGTGTACAGCTGGCGGCATAGAGGAGGGGACGGTAAGGTGTAGTGTACAGCTGGCGGCATAGAGGAGGGGGCGGTAAGGTGTAGT
Source organism: Arenicola marina (assembly GCA_964019135.1). Lineage (NCBI taxonomy): Eukaryota > Metazoa > Annelida > Polychaeta > Arenicolidae > Arenicola > Arenicola marina. The sequence goes on from OZ025255.1 coordinate 42,568,283, forward strand.
GTATTGCTGCCGGCATAGAGGAGGGGGCGGTAAGGTGTAGTGTACAGCTGGCGGCATAGAGGAGGGGGCGGTAAGGTGTAGTGTACTGCTGGCGGCATAGAGGAGGGGGCGGTAAGGTGTAGTGTACAGCTGGCGGCATAGAGGAGGGGGCGGTAAGGTGTAGTGTACTGCTGCCGGCATAGAGGAGGGGCGGTAAGGTGTAGTGTACAGCTGGCGGCATAGAGGAGGGGGCGGTAAGGTGTAGTGTACAGCTGGCGGCATAGAGGAGGGGGCGGTAAGGTGTAGTGTACAGCTGGCGGCATAGAGGAGGGGGCGGTAAGGTGTAGTGTACTGCTGCCGGCATAGAGGAGGGGGCGGTAAGGTGTAGTGTACAGCTGGCGGCATAGAGGAGGGGGCGGTAAGGTGTAGTGTATTGCTGGCGACATAGAGGAGGGGGCGGTAAGGTGTAGTGTACAGCTGCCGGCATAGAGGAGGGGGCGGTAAGGTGTAGTGTACTGCTGCCGGCATAGAGGAGGGGGCGGTAAGGTGTAGTGTACAGCTGGCGGCATAGAGGAGGAGACGTATGATGTAGTTTGACGGTGTTTCTCACATGTTTAATAGATCACTGGCAGTTTTCACATGTTCTACATAATTATATATACTGTGGTCATCATGACGTCACGATGTATGATTAGATGTGTCATTAAAACATCATGACGTCATTCGTTTGCTACAAGTGTTAATTCTTGTATACGAATCAACAGTTACTGAGACAACTAGAGAAGGAATAATTCAGTATTCTCATCATAATGACTGTTTCGAAGACCGTGGCTCGTTTAAAGTAAAACCCTCGAAGTTGTTGATTTCGTTGTTCAGAATCTATTAACGCTATCGTCTCGTGCATTCTGAACAACGTATCAACACTTTGCTCCTGCTTTCTCCTTGCCGGCATGGATGGCATTTGATGTATGATGCTTTACTATTATGTACTTCAGATAACGTTTGAGCTGTGTAAGAACTTCGTGGATGATTGGATCCTGGTGTCTGAAGACGACATCACTCGGGCTCTATACTTCATGATGGAGCACCACCATAAGGTAAACTCCTACGTGACGTCACAATGCCATCATTAAAACTAATTAATCTTATGACTGTGCAAAGCGCTATTTAATTATCATTTCAAAAATCGTATCGCTGTGCCAAATTCCCACAACATCAGTAAAAAACAAGCTACACTACGTCTCTGAAACGCAGAAATCAATGATGACGGTGCACATAGGGGTCACCCCGTGGCCTACTGGGTAGGGCGTTCGGCTGTAACAGTGGTCAAGTGTGCACTGCTAGGCCAGCCCAAGCGGCCGGTGCGCTGTTCGAATACCACCTGTGCAATTGTTTATGTTTGTGCAGGATAAATCAGTTTGACCGCATAACACCAAGGCTGACCAGGTGTCCATACGTAACTTATATTAGTGTTATACATAGTGTGGAAATCGCAGTACCCTGGCCTTTTAACACGTGGTACTTATTGAATGTTACACAGATCGTGGAGGGCTCGGCCGGCTGCTCTATTGGCGCCTTTATGAAGCGAGCAGACGACTTCAAGGGCAAGAAGGTCGCCATCGTCGCCTGTGGCTCTAACATCAGTATCGACAAGGTCAAGGCCATCTTACAAGTGGGCGCCACGCTGTGAGGACAGCGCCGCCTGACGGGAATACCGTAAAGCTAGTGTAACATTTACATTTGTAAACGGATAGTTATGAGTCTGAGCCTTGTGCGATGTCGGGTAGTATTTGTGTCACGCCGGGCACTGTTTTTACTGAGTATTATTGCGGACGTGGGCTACATGTGCAGCACACATATGAAAGGTTCTTTTCGTTATTTTTAAGTTTGAATATAGATATACCTAAATCTGTTCAGTGCTTTAAATGTGTTAATTTAGTAAAAGGAAGTTGCACGGATTTATATTAAAAAATGTAAAATGTAACAAATTGTAAAAAAAAGTTAGTTACTTTCCTAAAGTATAGGAAATAGTCGTTATGATCGAATTCAGGTGTCAACTCAGGAAGGTTCAACGGAATGATGAGTCAGCGAATTTAGTTATTATTCTAGTGATGAATATAATATATAACATATCGATGTAGACTTTATTTAGAGAGATGATGAATGTGTCATTACGCTCTTTTTGTTAATTCTAATATTCCCATGGTCCAGTTCATGGTACTAAGTATGGTAGCAACAGAGCAACAACCAATGTCTTCATTATAAGATATACGTTGTATCATTATACGTAGTAAGCTTATATTCCAGTGATTAAATTTACAAATGTGAATACAAAATAATGAGACATTTTCTTCATTCGTTCTTTACTTTAGGCACATTTGCCAATTCGCAAATGCGACAGTTGAACAATGTTTTAAAGCAATATACATTCCGTAATTTTTTGTATTACCAACCTCTTCCCCATGTCAAATACGTATATTCGGTCTGGGATTTGAATCCTGAAAGCAGGACCCTGTGGGCTATCCGGAGAGAAGCATTTTGGTCAACGGAGCAGAAGTTGGAGGCCGGCTTTATATCCCTGCACGCCTGTTCGCAGTTCGCTATTTTGTGTGTGATGTCGACAGCGGCTCGCTAGGACGTCCGCGCGCGATAAAAATAAACCGCGCAGTTTTATGTTGAAATTGTTGTTTTACAGACTCTCAGATATCTAAAACATATATGCATCATAATTTTGAGATACTTTTAGTCTTGATTCTAACATGTAAACAATCTAAGATGGCGCATGTAAGTATATTGCTTTAATAGTTGTAGAACCAAATGACGATAACGAGAAGTAATAATTATTATAAATAATAATGACCTCTTTACAGAAGAACACAAGAGTATTATAACGGGTTCTTTAATTTGCATATCAAAACACAAATCGCGTCGTTTGGTTAATTACACAGAATGAAAGCACAAGTTACAGCCTTTAGGAGTCCAACATTTAGCAAACCTCAGTGGAGCAATTGGCTCTCAGTCATATCAAGCTTTATAATACGGTATAAAATGATTATAATTGAAGCTTACACTAGGCGAAGTGAATAGTCCCCCCGTGACCAGGCTATACATGCTACAGTTGGTCAGTATTGTGCAGTTGTCAGGACAACGCAAAAAGTAATCTGCCAGTCCTATTCACTAACGCCACAGTCTATGTATGAATGCGACATTTTCATTCGATAACAGGACAATACACATACAAATACATATCTCATTTTCTCACCCGCCGCCCACCCACCCACCTTATATATATGTACACACCTTCATATCATCATGCAGACGTTAACGTATTGCATGTATCCTATTACCTGGGACTTTAGTATTCACTACCACAAAAATGGTCAACGTATACGTAACCTACGAATGGCCCTCTGTTACCACGGAACCAATGTCTGAAGACTAGTTTGTGACGATAACAGGTATTTATATATACAAGATTCGGGGATTATATCAAAATACTATCCACAAAAATATCTAGTACAGTATCTACTACTCCATATAGCTCATTAATTCACGACTTTGGGTCCATGACAGACCAGGTAGTCATTGTGGGTCTATTTAACAAAGCCAAGTTTTTTTCTGTTCGACTCCCAACAGTGGAAGTTAGTCAAAGCTGAAGCCAAAAGCGTATTTTATTGTGTGTAAAAAAAACATGCGATGAACAGCACAGCAGTTTACGATGTCAATGCTTCCGGTAACATATCTCCGGTTTAAATCTAAAAATATACTTGATAGCATTCATTGAGATCCATGTCCGTGTTTTGTTTGAACAAAAATGCACTGCGCACATGCAGCGTCACGTGATCATAGCAGACGACAATTTATGGCGCTCCAAACGGCTCGCGCGTCACGTGGGTGAGTGACGCTCGCCTACAAGCGGGCTACGGACTGAAACGAGGAGGCTCGCGATGCATCCTGGGACGAGTGGTGAAGCATCCGGGCGTATTCGTGTAGAACCTACGACAGAAGATAAAACGGTCGCTGATGCGAAGCAAAACGAGGACAAAATTATCGATATCGACTATCAACAGGTGTTGTTACAATGTTTGTGTATTTCGATTTTCATTAAATGATTGGAGACCGTTTAGCATATATCGAACTGTCCATACTACCATTGGTGATTTTAACTCTTGTGCATCACATATATGTTTCACAATTAACTAGGCACGATCTAGCCAAGCCAAAAAAATGTATGTAATGGGAAACGGTTACATTAATAAATACTGTACAACATGCCACTACCATACGACAACGAACAGTGGCGTGAGTTACGTTGCGCGCGCCGCCCTCAGCCGCCCACCTTGGCACTCGCCCAGAAAGTATAATACATGAGATGAGTGTTTAGTTGTACATATTCTATGTTTGAGCCCAAGAAATGGATTATTGAACTGTAAAGATAGGCGCGAGCAATGCGTGAGCTCTACTGAAACAAATGCCCTAACATGGATGAAATGATCATATAAATCTACGCAATTCCTCAGCTTCACCCCTCTATATAACAGCTCAAACCTGGACCTCCACCCCTCTATATAACAGCTCAAACCCTGGACTTCCACCCCTCTATATAACAGCTCACACCCTGGACCTTCACCCTCTATATAACAGCTCAAACCCTGGACCTCCACCCCTCTATATAACAGCTCAAACCCTGGACCTTCGCCCCTCTATATAACAGCTCAACCCTGGACCTCCACCCCTCTATATAACAGCTCAAACCTTGGACCTCCACCCGTCAATATAACAGCTCAAACCCTGGACCTTCACCCCTCTATATAACAGCTCACACCCTGGACCTTCACCCTCTATATAACAGCTCAACCCTGGACCTCCACCTCTCTATATAACAGCTCAAATCCTGGACCTCCATCCCTCTATATAACAGCTCACACTCTGGACCTTCATACTCTATATAACAGCTCAACCCTGGATCTCCACCCCTCTATATAACAGCTCAAACCCTGGACCTCCAACCCTCTATATAACAGCTCAACCCTGGACCTCCACCCCTCTATATAACAGCTCAAACCCTGGACCTTCACCCCTCTATATAACAGCTCAAACCCTGGACCTCCACCCCTCTATATAACAGCTCAAACCCTGGACCTTCACCCCTCTATATAACAGCTCAAACCCTGGACCTCCACCCCTCTATATAACAGCTCAACCCTGGACCTCCACCCCTCTATATAACAGCTCAAACCCTGGACCTTCACCCCTCTATATAACAGCTCAAACCCTGGACCTCCACCCCTCTATATAACAGCTCAAACCCTGGACCTCCACCCCTCTATATAACAACTCAAACCTTGGACCTTCACCCCTCTATATAACAGCTCAAACCCTGGACCTCCACCCCTCTATATAACAGCTCAAACCCTGGACCTCCACCCCTCTATATAACAGCTCAAACCCTGGACCTCCACCCCTCTATATAACAGCTCAAACCCTGGACCTCCACCCCTCTATATAACAGCTCAAACCCTGGACCTTCACCCCTCTATATAACAGCTCAAACCCTGGACCTCCACTCCTCTATATAACAGCACAAACCCTGGACCTCCACCCCTCTATATAACAGCACAAACCCTGGACCTCCACCCCTCTATATAACAGCACAAACCTTGGACCTTCACCGTGATCGCTCAGTTAGCTCGATCTTTCCTTGATGGACTTACTTGGTATATGAATCTGAACTGTTCCTTTGACTGGATCATGCCGGCCCGGTCCAGCCGCATGCGGTACGCGCAGCTCAGGATGTCCACGATCTTAGTGTCGTCATAGGACAGCATCTGGATATCGATCGCCAGGATCGCTCCCGTCCTTCCGGTCCCAGGACTGAGGCGTGAGGTACAGAAAATCACTCGACTTACACATGTTTCATGTTATTTAAATATATCTTGAGGCCATCCCGTGGCCTGGCAGGCAGCATAGACAAGAAATAGACCGACCTAGGCTGGTAATTATTTATTGACGTCACTGTTGCTGTTATTTATCCAATCATGCGGCGCAAAAAGCTCTTCCACGTGCGTAATGTCCGACGAACAAGTCCAACAAACAGAGCAGAATGTCACTTTTTTTTGTAAGTTTCAGAGATGAGTACTTCCCACTTGTACCTCCCATCAGCTATGATTGTCAATTTCATACTCACGATTCATGAAAATGGACTTAAGCGTGTGCGGGGCGGGGGCTTAGCTGGGAGTGTGGAACAGTGTGTCAGCCTTGTGTGGAGTCACATATCATGCTGACTCCACGCAAGGCTAGTATTTCGAAATATGTTAAAGTTGTTACCCTCGACAAATACAATTATACGTGCTCCATCGAAGATTGTTATATTTGTCTCAATTAACTGTCTGTACAAGCGTTTATCTGTATCTTTTTATGTGTATGTATGTGTGCCTGCGCTTCCAACTGCTGCTTGTGTATACTGCAAGGGAGGGGGGTGGGAGTTGTAGTTGTGTGTTGTATTGAAGAGTAGTAATTTTGTAAAGCTGTATCACTCTAAATTCGGATCATCATATTGTTTCTTATCTGACGCAAACACGTTTTTGTCTTAAGTATTTTAGAGTTTTATGGGTGGCCCAGGCGGCAGCGACAACATGTCTTAGCCTGGGTCTCCTAACCGATAAGCTGTACCAACGTATGATCGCATTATTATTGTTTTTCTTTTTGGTTGAATAAACGTCACTGAATCTGAATCTGAATCTGAATCTGAATCTACAATCATACAATCTGGCTCCCTCCAGATCCATCTTCCATGGTACCGACCACAATGTAGTTAATGACTCGATCCAAGCAATGCTACAATAGGTTGATGCTACAGACCTGCAGTGTACAACAGTGGGTCCCATGCTCTGCTCCATGGCGGGTCTGGCCTCCAACAGATAGCCAATGACAGTGCGGCGTTCAGGGAGACCGTTACTGGGCCAAGCCGTCAGCCAATAGTGATAGACCTCCAAGTATTGGTCGTCCTGAAACACGCGTGTTTCTCTTGTTGACAAACAAATCACTGCACGGTGTATAGAAATATAGTTCTTCCTTAAGTTTGTTCTTAAGTAGGTGACGTGCGAATATGGCCGCCTCATGGTGCAATCACGGTTTACCGCCGAAAATCTAGGTTTATCAGCCGAGAAATGGAACTGTATGAGTTATTTTTTGGCACTAATGGCTTGCCATATACACAACTGTTGTGATAGTTATGCATCAAACAATTGACGCGAATTACGGCACAAGCAATTGTCCGACTGTAGCCCCCCACACCGCCTTACATGATAACTTGCCGGTATTATACGCTGTGGCTATATGGTTGTGGGGTTTGCGAGAATCAATTTGCCTTACTTGACTTCGTTTACGGAGTCCGAGAGTGGACATGATCCACTCAGGCCGGGTTTCTCTGTGCAGAAGTGTCACTTCGAAGTCTCCGTACTCCCGCACGGTGTCGCCACCGTCTGTGTTCGGCCAGTACTCTGCACATTTCTCCTGAACAGTGACAGAAAGGTTCTCGTAACTGGCGAAAAAGGGTCGTGACTGGCGAGACTGGCAGAAAGGGTCGTGACTGGCGAGACTGACAGAAAGGGTCGTGACTGGCGAGACTGCCTGAAAAGGGTCGTGACTGGCGAGACTGGCAGAAAGGGTCGTGACTGGCGAGACTGACAGAAAGGGTCGTGACTGGCGAGACTGCCTAAAAAGGGTCGTGACTGGCGAGACTGGCAGAAAGGGTCGTGACTGGCGAGACTAACAGAAAGGGTCTCGTGACTGGCGAGACTGACAGAAAGGGTCGTGACTGGCGAGACTGCCTGAAAAGGGTCGTGACTGGCGAGACTGACAGAAAGGGTTGTGACTGGCGAGACTGCCTGAAAAGGGTCGTGACTGGCGAGACTGACAGAAAGGGTCTCGTGACTGGCGAGACTGACAGAAAGGGTCTCGTGACTGGCGAGACTGACAGAAATGTTCGTGACTGGCGAGACTGACAGACAGGGTCGTGACTGGCGAGACTGACAGAAAGGGTCTCGTGACTGGCGAGACTGACAGAAAGGTTCGTGACTGGCGAGACTGACAGACAGGGTTGTGACTGGCGAGACTGACAGAAAGGGTTAATTGTGACTGGTGAGACTGACAGAAAAGGTCTCGTGAGTGGCGAGACTGACAGAAAGGTTCGTGACTGGCGAGACTGACAGAAAGGGTTGTGACTGGCGAGACTGACGGAAAGGGTTGTGACTGGTGAGACTGACACAACCAATTCATAACAACACAACTAAACTTATTGTGGTTCCAAATTTGATCTGACACTTTCCTGAGACTTACCACACTCTGCTCTTCTAGACCCGTCAACATGAGAATGGCCTGTGACTTCTGCTCCCACACCATTCGCCAAAAATCTGCCCTGGTGTTGTCCATGGGGGCTTGTGTAGCTATGTAACACTTGGGGGCACATAGGTAGCCCTGGGAAGAAGACAACAGCTTGTTTAACCTATCACGTGTACGATTTATCTCCACAAAATGCAAATCGTTATTTAATGTTTAGTCACACTAAAATACTTAACGGACCATAAATTCTCAATTTTCATTTTTATTTTGATTCCTAGTTGTAGCGGTTATTGATTGCTAAGATTCGAGGGATACACGGTCGAAACCACAATTTTCACAACAACTAGTACAAGTTTATTACCCAACGAAGGTGTATTGCAAACACCGCTTTGAGGAAATGATCTATGGTGTAGATACGCAATGATGTCCCTAATTCCTAATAATTAATTCGGGCATTTAGTTGTGATGACGATACATTTTTTTTGTTCAATGTAACCGAACCACTAGGCTCACAGCCTCACACCCGCGAGCTCCGTGTGCCAATCGGAGTGAGAGCGCCACGTAGCGGTGGGCTGTGAAGGAGACTACTTAAGCGAGTGAGGTTGGGGCTGCTGAACCCAGGCTGCGTACCGGAGCATGATCACTCTGAACTCGCTATGGAACGATATTGGTCACATCGAACAAGTTTCATTTGTTGCGGGGATATTCACTAAATAGTTAGCCTTACTTTGGAAATAGCAGCACAATCTAAATAGTGCAAAATATAGATAAATATAAAGCATCGATATTTACGGGTTATCCTCACTTATTTGAGAAGAATCGTCGTCCAGAGTTTAATATTATCACGCGGGGCTGCTCTGGATCGCGGCGAACCATACCCCACTTCCGGTTAAAAATTCCACGCGTCCTTGACCGATCCGCCAAGTTCAATTCCTTATTTGTCGTACCGTAAGGAGTGCGATCGCGATCGATCGTGCTACGGTACGCAGCCCTGGCTACTACCGAACCACTTACCCAATCTCCCGGCAGAGGGCGTTCCGATCACGCTGTGATGTGAGGAACGAGCTCCCCCTGCTGTGACAGTGTCACTTACCCTGATGTAGTTAGCGTTGATGTACATTTGGGCCTCGTCCCTCGTGTCCTTGGAGGTCAGTCGGACGCGTGTCTGAGGCACAGGGATCACGTTGGCGAAGCGGTTCTTGTCCTCGGCACCAGAGGGCACGTGTTCCATGTGGGGCAGGTAACTAGGCAACATGAGGAACTCGTCGTCAATGGCTTCTGGATCCCTCAGCAGGTTGGTCAGCGCCGTGAAGTTGAGCGGATTGGATGTGAAGCTCTGTGTGTAGATAAACATGTAATGTTATAGCACGTTTTCCAGTGAGAAACATTTTACATCTTTCAAAGCATAAAGATAATGCTATAGTGTGCAAAAAATTAAAAGTAGATGCTTTAAAGACATATTCTCTCAGTCTGGCACAGGTAGTTATGCGTAAACGTGTCCTGGTGTACTACGTCAAAAAACTGTGGTCATTGTTGACGCCTTTTGTCATTTAAATTTAAACCCAAGATAGATATGGTACAAGATCAATTTTTCATGGAGTTAATAATGAAACAGCTCGACTAATGTATCCAGGTGATTGCTACGGAACAATGCAAAATTCATTATTTAGAGGAAAAAGAAGAGTAAAACCGACTATACCTTTTTGGGTTATCGTCAATATGTTACAGTGTTACCTTTATCAGCCCCCCCCCCCCCCCCAATAACACACACACACATCCCCGCGTTATCCCCCCCCCCCTCCCCTTGCCGTCGGGCCCACGGGCGGGGTTGTAGCGGACCCTACCCCCCTCCCCCCCCTCCCCTTGCCGTCGGGCCCAAGGGCGGGGTTGTAGCGGACCCTACCCCCCTCCCCCCCCCCCCGTTACCTTGCCGTTGGGCTCCAGGGCGGGGTCGTAGCGGTCCCTACCCCCTCCCCCCCCCCGTTACCTTGCCGTCCGGCTCCAGGGCGGGGTTGACGTAGGCGTAGCGGTCCCTGTCCCCGGTCCGGGTGACCCCCGTCAGCTGGATGGCCTCCATGATGCTCTGCACCGTGTCGATGGAGTACCGGTTCTCGTACGACTGGCGCATCATCTTCCGGCCCTGGCGCCGCCTCTTCACAATCTGCCGGCGGAGGAATACAACGCGCTACAAGGTGCGTCTGCGCCCACGTGCACTCGGGCGCGGATTCAGATAGGAGTACGGTGCCCCCTCCCCCACCCACCTCGCAAACCATTGGATAGAGGGCAGACGTCAGCGCTCTGTAAAGCATTATTAACTAGATCATTTGTGGGTAATATTCTGCCAACTATGCGACTATCTATAATTTATATCAATGTCTCAGTTGGTTGTAAGGGGCGATGCACTGCGCGCCTATACAGTCACTTTTCAATCAGCCGCCATCTTCTCCCGAATGTCCCGAGCTGTTTTAAACGGGGCACATCGGCGTACCGAAGGGATGCGCGTGCACCAGAGAGAAGTGTCGGGCGGTATACCGATGCGTAAGGTGCGTATTCAGTCCACCTTGAGGATACACCCGGGTTACCGAAGAAATGCGCCCACTGAGGCACATTTGACAATCCAATATACATATAACCGTGTTAATTACCATATTCGCCACTAATATACATATACCGTGTTAATTACCATATTCGCCGCTAATATACATATACCGTGTTAATTAACGTATGCGCTACCTATATACATATGGCGACCACTCGATCACGAACAACGCAGCTGAGTCTCTCGTGACGTCATTATTAGCTGTGACGTTATCAAATTGCTGTCTGCTGCAGAATGACTGTTGTTGAACAAACAACGCATAGAAATGCCGCATGCATACCATCGCCGTCTAAATATAGTTCGTATGAAAACTTGGCTTGAGCGTCGTAATGTCAAGTAAGTGCAAAGTTCACAAAGAATATATTAAGCACAAATACGCATAATATAATACAACTCTTGTGAATGTCACAACATTTAGGTCATCTATCGAATCAAAGCGATAGAAGATCGAAGTTGTTCGACGGCAAACAATCGATATATATGGGATTTACAAAAACCTTCGTTGAGTCATAAATGGCGACAAAGAGATACACACAGGGGTTAGTATCTTTAAACTTGACGATGAAAGTCAGCCGACAGATCTATAAACGGGTTTATTTCTTACCGCTTGCAGGACGATTAACGCCAGCAGACAGATCTATAAAAGGGTTAATTTCTTACCACTTGCAGCACGATGAACGCCAGCAGACAGATCTATAAAAGGGTTAATTTCTTACCACTTGCAGCACGATGAACGTCAGCAGACAGATCTATAAAAGGGTTAATTTCTTACCACTTGCAGCACGATGAACGCCAGCAGACATATCTATAAAATGCTTAATTTCTTACCACTTGCAGCACGATGAACGTCAGCAGACAGATCTATAAAAGGGTTAATTTCTTACCACTTGCAGCGCGATGAACGTCAGCAGACAGATCTATAAAAGGGTTAATTTCTTACCACTTGCAGCACGATGAAGGCCAGCAGACATATCTATAAAAGGGTTAATTTCTTACCACTTGCAGCACGATGAAGGCCAGCAGACATATCTATAAAAGGGTTAATTTCTTACCACTTTCAGCACGATGAAGGCCAGCAGACAGATCTATAAAAGGGTTAATTTCTTACCACTTGCAGCACGATGAAGGCCAGCAGAGAGCTATATAAAAGGGTTAATTTCTTACCACTTGCAGCACGATGAACGCCAGCAGACAGACTCCCGCGATGGCGGCGACGACAATAGCGGCGATGACGCCAGTCGTCGGTTGCCCTGGGTTACCATTCTGGTTGTCAGCTTCAGTGCTTTCAGAAGGCAACGCGACTCCGTAGACCTTGAACCCAGCAACCTGGCCATATGAGAGGACCGAGTTAAACTTCACTGTTCCACAACTCTATGGCGTCGCCTTTCTTCCATGTTGTAAGGAACCCCATGCGTTCTTACATAAACACTGAACCTTTAACCTGCTATTTTTTTATTGAAACAAAAATGCTCTGTTTATAACTCGCGCCGTGCATTTAGTTCGGCGGGTACGGAATTTCAGCCCACACAGTAAGAGCTATGCCACCATGTGCACCTGCGAAAACGCCCTTTCCTATTGCAGAGGGACCTATTACATCTTCGTGCACAATAAGTGAAAAGTACGATCCAGCATTAATCCGACCAATCCCAGCGCACTCATCCTCATACAATTCCTTTAACCCCTACCTGTTAACATGCGGGGCCCACCTTGTGTAGCCATTAGCACACTACATGCGGGGCCCACCTTGTGTAGCCATTAGCACACTACATGCGGGGCCCACCCTGTGTAGCCATTAGCACACTACATGCGGGGCCCACCGTGTGTAGCCATTAGCACACTACATGCGGGGCCCACCGTGTGTAGCCATTAGCACACTACATGCGGGGCCCACCGTGTGTAGCCATTAGCACACTACATGCGGGGCCCACCCTGTGTAGCCATTAGCACACTACATGCGGGGCCCACCGTGTGTAGCCATTAGCACACTACATTCGGGGCCCACCGTGTGTAGCCATTAGCACACTACATGCGGGGCCCACCCTGTGTAGCCATTAGCACACTACATGCGGGGCCCACCGTGTGTAGCCATTAGCACACTACATGCGGGGCCACCCTGTGTAGCCATTAGCACACTACATGCGGGGCCCACCGTGTGTAGCCATTAGCACACTACATGCGGGGCCCACCCTGTGTAGCCATTAGCACACTACATGCGGGGCCCACCGTGTGTAGCCATTAGCACACTACATGCGGGGCCCACCGTGTGTAGCCATTAGCACACTACATGCGGGGCCCACCGTGTGTAGCCATTAGCACACTACATGCGGGGCCCACCCTGTGTAGCCATTAGCACACTACATGCGGGGCCCACCCTGTGTAGCCATTAGCACACTACATGCGGGGCCCACCTTGTGTAGCCATTAGCACACTACATGCGGGGCCCACCGTGTGTAGCCATTAGCACACTACATGCGGGGCCCACCCTGTGTAGCCATTAGCACACTACATGCGGGGCCCACCCTGTGTAGCCATTAGCACACTACATGCGGGGCCCACCGTGTGTAGCCATTAGCACACTACATGCGGGGCCCACCCTGTGTAGCCATTAGCACACTACATGCGGGGCCCACCGTGTGTAGCCATTAGCACACTACATGCGGGGCCCACCCTGTGTAGCCATTAGCACACTACATGCGGGGCCCACCCTGTGTAGCCATTAGCACACTACATGCGGGGCCCACCCTGTGTAGCCATTAGCACACTACATGCGGGGCCCACCGTGTGTAGCCATTAGCACACTACATGCGGGGCCCACCGTGTGTAGCCATTAGCACACTACATGCGGGGCCCACCCTGTGTAGCCATTAGCACACTACATGCGGGGCCCACCCTGTGTAGCCATTAGCACACTACATGCGGGGCCCACCCTGTGTAGCCATTAGCACACTACATGCGGGGCCCACCCTGTGTAGCCATTAGCACACTACATGCGGGGCCCACCCTGTGTAGCCATTAGCACACTACATGCGGGGCCCACCCTGTGTAGCCATTAGCACACTACATCGCGGATCAATCCTGGGTCCTGGGTTCGAATTACCTAATGGTTAATTACCTAATTACCTAATGGCACCTAATGTGGGGAATATTCATCCATTTATCATTCACCGTCTCGCGAGGTCCCTTGGCTCAGTTTAGCCCTTGTGTGCACAAAAGCGGCATAAGACAGCAATCAATTTCAACATAAGTTGATTAATCTTAACCGTTGTGACGTAACAGTGTGTAATGTGACGTAAAACTGTGTACCCTGACGTACCACTATCTGTATGTGACATAACACTATTGTGGCGTAGCAGTATCTTCATTGTGACGTAAAAGTATCTGTATTGTGACGTAACACTGTCTGTATTGCAACATAACATTATCAGTATATTGTGACGTAACAGTACCTGTATTGTGACGTAATACTATCTGTATTGTGACCTACCACGTCCTCCATCGCTGTCCCATCAAGTCCCTTCACATCCCTCTCCAGAATAACTTCCACGAGCAGCGTCGTCAGATCTTTGTCGTAATCCCCTTTGTCGTCTGCCACATACACGACGAGCGCCAGTGCGGGGTCAAGGTCAGCCCGGCGCACCCTGGTCAGACCATCCACCCCGACCCCACGCCTGGTGCGGCGAGCCCAGTGGGGGACAGCGGCCGGGCGGTAAAACCACGACCACATGTCCTGGGTCCCGGGATCTCCCATCGGGTCGCTGGCCTCGGAAATTATCATTCCGTAAAGCGGGTCACGTGACCAGGAACTCGACCTGATTAAATAGCTGGCGCGACTTTCGCCAATATCCGGGCCTTTCGGATGAAACCCGTCGTCTTTACTTTCGGGGTCGCCATGGTTATCGCCCTTGAAAACGGCGTCCGTCGCCGTTTCAACGTCGCGATCTTCATCGTCCTTTTCGCTGTCCGCCATGCCGTCTTTGTCGAAAATGACGTCCTCCTTATCGGTGTCGTCGCCATGGATACCGCCTGGGTCCTTGTCACTTCCGGGAAGCTTGAACATGGGGGACTCCTTGTCGTGGTCGGGGTCCTTGCCGCCCAAGGCGCCGCAGTGCTTCTCCTCCGTGGCGAAGACCACTTGATTGGGGTGGACGGCGGTGGGTGGGGCGTCCTCCGGGTCCCCCTCCCGGGCTGCCTTCTCCACGAGGGTGGCCAGCACCCCGCGGTACTCCTCCCGCATCTCGCACAGCTCTGGCCACGCGATCTTCAGCATCAGGATGACGTACACGTCCCCTGGGATCCGGGGCGGCGGGGTGGGCGGCGGGGTCGGTGGCGGCGGGGTGGGCGGCGAGGAGGATGACGTCACGCTGGAGGTGGGGCCGGGGTAGAGCGGCGTCACGGACGAGGTGGGCTTTGTGGTGGGACCCAGCGAGAAGGAGATGGTGAAGGCCGTGGTGGGTCTGATGTATGATGGCGGGGTCACACTGGAGGTCATGACCCCAGCGACGCTGGATGTCACGACCCCCGCCACGGTAGTCATGACCCCCGTCACGCTGGCCGATGATGATGATGAGCCGGAAGTGACGCTCGGCACTACATCCGGCGGCAGGCTCGGAGTCGCAAGCGACGTTAATGGAGTCGGCGTGGCACTCGGGAGTATAGCATCGGTTGGTGAAGGGCTAACCTGAGAGGTCTTCTCAGGAGTGGCTACAAAGATGATAGTTGTAGTCACAGAAAGCCAGTCGCTTCCATCACCTTCTGATGGGGTGAGGGCTGAGGCTGTGGCGGTCGACGAGGACGTCGGTACAAGATTGGTGTCAGAAGTGAAGTACCCCGCGCTATCCGTCACATCAATCCCGGTGGATGGCAGGCTGGCCAACTGACTGGATGTTCCCGGTACCGAGCTGACCCCAAGCTCGGAGATGTCGGTGAGGCTTGGGGTGGAGACAGTGGTGGTACTCACCACAGGAATAGCGGGGACGGTTGATATCGCGGACAAAACAGTCGCATCCGAAGACAGCCAGTCGGAATTTTCGCTGACGTAAGCACTAAATGACGTCACCATCACCGGCGTGCCGCTGGTTGATGCTGTAAGCGTTGCGCCGGATGTAAGCGTGGATGAGGGTTCAAGTAACACTGAAGCGCCATCTGTTGTGAAATGGAGAGTGTCCGACGCCGAGGCTGGGGAAATAACCATCTGGGAAGTGACGTCACTGTGCGACTCTTGGACAGGGTAAGAGGATGACATGGATTCTTTCGATGGCGCAGGGGCTATTGATGATGACGTCACTGACGTGAGAAACTCTGAGCTTGGCGTCGCGGATATCTGTGATGAACTCGTGACGAGGTGTGACGTCACACTGGAGCCAGATACATTGATGACGTCACTGGATGAGACCGCATGTACCGGCGATACCTCGGAAGACAGGGACACGTAATCTGATGTGATAGATGAAAGGGAGACAGATGGGGAGGGAATGGAAGATGGGGAGGAAATGGAAGATGGGGAGGAAATGGAAGATGAGAAGGGACTTGAAGATGGAGAGGAACTGGAAGATGGGGAGGGAATGGAAGATGAGGGGAGAGTGGAAGAGAGGGAGAGGGAGACGGAACTATACGAGAACGCCAACACTGTTGATGGCGTCATGATTCCGTTAGAGGTACTGTCGGATACAGCAGCAACAGAGGATGTTGGGACCTCGGATGACGTGGAATGTGAGGCCAAAGATGATGAAGAGTGTGAAGCTACAGACGCGACAGAGAGTGCAGATGATGATGACAATGACGATGCGGTGGCCGATGACATCGCTGGCGTGGCTGATGACATCACTGACGTGGCAGATGACATCATTGGCGTGGCCGATGACATCGCTGGCGTGGCTGATGACATCACTGACGCGGCAGATGACATCACTGGTGTGGCAGATGACATTACTGACGCGGCAGATGACATCACTTGTGTGGCAGATGACATTACTGACGTAGCAGATGACATCACTGGTGTGGCAGATGACATTACTGACGTGGCAGATGACATCATTGGCGTGGCTGATGACATTATTGACGTGGCAGATGACATCACTGGCGTGGCTGATGACATTACTGACGTGGCAGATGACATCACTGGCGTGGCTGATGACGCCCTAGTGCTGATGGGGTTTGTCATAAGCATTTGTGTCGACGTGACGGGAGAGCTATGTGTTCCGCTAACAACATCGTGACTCGTTACCACGACAACACTTGCCGTAGGCTTGGTTACTATGACATCCGATAAAGCAGGCGTTGCCACGGTAACAGATGAAGGTGCCAACGCGCTGCTCTCAGTTTGCGATGACGGAGACAACGACGAGACTAAGACCGACTTTGATTGGCCGCCAGCGGGAGCACTCTTTGTGTGGCTGGCGCCGTATGACTGTGGAATCCCTGTCGTGACGTCACCGAGAGCAGTCTCAGAGCCCGCGGCCGCACCGCAAGGTGGCGCTATCACTAATAGCATCGCAGCAACACCTGGCAAAACACAATAACTTTAGTATATAGTTTGGAACAATGTAGGTGTTTTAATTGTGCGTGTACAATGAGTGGACCTTGATGGATGGGTGAGCGTGGGGGGAGTGGGGGTGGGGGGCGTAAAAGGGGTCACGGACAGGCAAGAACCCGCCGGAAAGCCAAGTCAAAGTTGACATTACTTAGATTACCGATGTTATCTCCATACAGCCTTGTTTTGCTGGGGTTTTCAACCTGTGGACTAACTCGCAAGTGGCATATTATTAAGCATGTGTCAGTCCATATGAAGAACTATCTATCCAATTTTACAGTTAAGCGGACTACATGCGGGAGCAGCGCTAGACGTCTAGTAGCGGCTAGTAACGGGAAATGGAGAGCGGGGTCAAGGGCCGGCGAGCAGTGAGGACAACACACGTCTGCCTGCCCCACGGACGACCATGGGGAAAAAGCTTCAGAGAAAGTAGTGAAAAAATACACCGGGCTGAAATATCCAGCAGAAATGAGAGAAAGTGGACCGGGCTGCAGGGGGTTGATGGTTAGGGTAGAGCGCGTGGGGGGGGAGTAGATGGGGGGATCAATGGATCATTACCGGCACAAACGATGTTATTGACTCTTCGCTTAGTAAATCAATCCATTGGGATATGAGCAGCGCTTCAGGGGAAGGAAAGTCCAATTTACTCACAGTAAAGTGTCATCTTCGCCTCTGTCAGTGCTATTGCCTGCATCACGAGAGGCTGTGGGGGGGTGGTAGTGTGGGTTATCCTTGCGCCAAGTACCCCACAAACAACCCCACAAACGACCCTCTCTCGGTGAGGATTTCTCAGCAGGTTCACAACATGGCGTCTGTATCGCTATCAGCGCCCGGAGGTAACCACTGTAATAATAGTAACAATAATAGTAACAATAATAATATAATTAATAATAACATTATTATTAACAATCATGATATTAATAACATTAATGATATCATAATAGCAATAATCATAATGATATAATAGCCATAACGATGACAATAATAACCATAATGATGACAATAACAGCAATAATAATGGTATTAATAGTAATAATGGTAGTAATAACAATAATGATATATGTAATACCAATAATAACCAAACCACTACTAAAAAGTTGAATATATACCAATATCGCAATATAATAAACAATTAATGACAAGTAGAGTCAGTAGTTGTCATAATCGCGCGTTCCGGCCCTGTACGCCTTACCTCTAGTCGGAGGCTCAATATACTAATGTTACAGCCAGCGTAACGCCACAATCACAGCGTGCGCTCTTTACACTACAGAGATGCGTCGACTTTCCAACTTATAAGCATGCGTGTCCACAGCTGACTGCAGTGTTTGCATTTACAGGCGGAACCACCACCACCAGTCCGAGCCACGCCGACTGTTGTCGAGCCAACGCCCACCGTAACCTGTCGCGCCTCTCGCCCAGAGATCAACATCTATCGGCCGCCGATACAATCGATGGTTTCCCGGTCGTGTATCCCCGTGTATAGCAGACACGGGGGTGTGGCAGCAGGTCGACAGGGTGGGTGGGGGGAGGGGGGGGGGGCTGTTACTGTCAGGTCACATTAAATCAAAGCATATACATATCTATATGCCGCTCCACTGCTGCATCCGTAACCGTTAATTCGCCTAATGGAGCATGATTGTAAGAGAAACAACTCAAATATGTAAACGCACCACAACGGAGCTAGAGCGTTGGCCATAATATTGGTCGTCATTTGAAGTTATTGCCTCTGCTTTCACATCTATGTAGTCAAAGGTTATCCGAATAGCAAAAAAATAGTATTCTAATCGATGGTTGCTTCAATAATCCGGGGGTATCATACTTTGGCTCTTTCGGCGGAAACGGTTGCCCACTACACACGGCGGGTACTTTATCGCTTTCTATTCACAAGGGAAGCTTTAAAACTGTTAGTACATAGTTTTTGATGCTGGCTGGTCACGTGGTTTCTAGCTGCTATAGAATTCTGCGTGCGACGCCCAAGACCGACCGACTTGGCGAGTGTACCCGCCGCACATAGACAGTGCTGCCCCACGGCGGGGGGTCATGGAAACTCAGCGTAGACTCAGGGCTAATCTTTTAAGTTTATCGCGTTATTGCGTGTGGTGGCGGTAGTGGGGGGGGGGGGCGGCGGGGTTAGGTGAAGGGGGTGGGGGGGGGGCTATTGCGGCTTAAACATTGGGGGAGGGGAGGGTCGGTAGTCGTTAAGTCGCGCCACCGCTCTCCGTATCTAAATGACGAGCAAAGTGCATATTTCTATCGTAGGAGGGCTAGGTTATGATACTTTTTTTGCTAGACCTTCCCCCTACCCGAAAAAATACCACTTCTAAAAGGTAGCGATATCTCCCCAACCCCCTCCCCACCCCCCCTCCCACCCCTAACCAAACGCCGATTTTTACAGACTTTTGGTTTACTCTGGGTTCGTGCTACCCTATTTTTGCAAAACGCTACATGTGCACTGTACGTGCCTCTGGTTAAAATTTCCCCAGACATATAGATCTAATTAAATACTTGAGTCACTCTAAGCGCCCTTTGGGATCACTTCCACGTCAAATATTGGCTACACAACACGCCATCGTAACAACACATGCACCCTGACCTCCTTTGAAAATAGGTTTACCCCTTAATCATTTGAATTTTGCTACAAATGGCACCCCGCTATGCGCCTAGACTCTGGAAGCAATGATATTGTAGCCACGTCTTCAGCAGGCACCGGTTTGGTGCACGCTGTCTTATCGCAGTAAACTTTACACATATACCTTTGTGCACTGCTGGTCGGTGCGTCCGGCCCCACTGGGTGCGACGGCGGTTCCCACGGCGGGAACAAGAACCTGCTGGGGGTATGGACACTGCATGGGTAGCCACGGCAACTGGAGGGTGAATCCCCACCCCACCGTACATCCAGATGATCCAGAACACACCCTGATTCCGATAGATACTGATCGATAAGCGTATCGATCTGGAGCAATGATCAAGAAGAGTTCAACCAAAAATTTCAAACCGCAATTAAAGAGAATTGTATCATACTGATCCAGAATAATGCCGATCCGTAGATGTTAACCCAGGCGATTACTGATCCCGACATTTGTTCACTAATCTAGAATACCACTAATCCGGACTTGCACTGATTCAAATAGATTCGCATCCAGAAAAACATCAGAATAAGAGTTATAAAAAACACTGACCCACAAATACACCAGTCAAGGCGAGAACTGATCCAGAAATTCACTGCTCCAGAAGAGAAGTGATCCATACATGCACGGCTTCATGAAAGCACACCCAGGCCGACACAAGTGCCAGGGCGGTACAACTGCCAGGACGGTACAACTGCCAGGACGGTACAACTGCCAGGGCGGTACAACTGCCAGGACGATACAACTGCCAGGACGGTACAACTGCCAGGACGGTACAACTGCCAGGGCGGTACAACTGCCAGGACGATACAACTGCCAGGACGATACAACTGACAGGACGATACAACTGCCAGGGCGGTACAACTGCCAGGGCGGTACAACTGCCAGGGCGGTACAACTGCCAGGACGATACAACTGCCAGGACGATACAACTGACAGGACGATACAACTGCCAGGGCGGTACAACTGCCAGGGCGGTACAACTGCCAGGACGGTACAACTGCCAGGGCCGTACAACTGCCAGGGCGGTACAACTGCCAGGGCGATACAACTGCCAGGACGATGCAACTGCCAGGACGGTACAACTGCCAGGACGGTACAACTGCCACGGTACAACTGCCAGGGCGGTACAACTGCCAGGACGGTACAACTGCCAGGACGGTACAACAGCCAGGACAGTACAACTGCCAGGGCGGTACAACTGCCAGGACGATACAACTGCCAGGACGATACAACTGCCAGTGCGGTACAACTGCCATGACCGCACAACTGCCAGGGGGGTACAACTGCCAGGGCGGTACAACTGCCAGCGCGATACAACTGCCAGGAGGATACAACTGCCAGGGCGGTACAACTGCCAGGACGGTACAACTGCCAGGGCGATACAACTGCCAGGACGATGCAACTGCCAGGACGGTACAACTGCCAGGACGGTACAACTGCCACGGTACAACTGCCACGGTACAACTGCCAGGGCGGTACAACTGCCAGGACGGTACAACTGCCAGGGCGATACAACTGCCAGGACGATGCAACTGCCAGGACGGTACAACTGCCAGGACGGTACAACTGCCAGGGCGATACAACTGCCTGGACGGTACAACTGCCAGGGCGGTACAACTCCAAGGACGGTACAACTGCCAGGACGGTACAACTGCCAGGGCGATACAACTGCCAGGACGATGCAACTGCCAGGACGGTACAACTGCCAGGACGGTACAACTGCCACGGTACAACTGCCAGGGCGGTACAACTGCCAGGACGATACAACTGCCAGGACGATGCAACTGCCAGGACGGTACAACTGCCAGGACGGTACAACTGCCAGGGCGATACAACTGCCTGGACGGTACAACTGCCAGGGCGGTACAACTCCCAGGACGGTACAACTCCCAGGACGGTACAACTGCCAGGGCGATACAACTGCCAGGACGATGCAACTGCCAGGACGGTACAACTGCCAAGACGGTACAACTGCCACGATACAACTGCCAGGGCGGTACAATTGCCAGGACGATACAACTGCCAGGGCGGTACAACTGCCAGGACGGTACAACTGCCAGGACGGTACAACTGCCAGGGCGATACAACTGCCAGGACGATACAACTACCAGGACGGTACAACTGCCAGGGCGGTACAACTCCCAGGGCGGTAAAACTGCCAGGACGATATAACTGCCAGGACGGTACAACTGCTAAGACGGTACAACTGCCAGGGCGATACAACTGCCAGGACGATACAACTGCCAGGGCGATACAACTGCCAGGACGATACAACTGCCAGGGCGGTACAACTGCCAGGACGATACAACTGCCAGGGCGGTACAACTGCCAGGACGGTACAACTGCCAGGACGGTACAACTGCCAGGGCGGTACAACTGCCAGGGCGGTTCAACTGTCACGACGGTACAACTGCCAGGACGATACAGGACGATACAACTGCCAGGACGATACAACTGCCAGGGCGGTACAACTGCCAGGACGATACAACTGCCAAGACGATACAACTGCCAGGGCGGTACAACTGCCAGGACGGTACAACTGCCAGGACGGTACAACTGCCAGGGCGGTACAACTGCCAGGGCGGTACAACTGTCAGGACGGTACAACTGCCAGGACGATACAACTGCCAGGACGATACAACTGCCAGGACGATACAACTGCCAGGGCGGTACAACTGCCAGGACGATACAACTGCCAGGACGATACAACTGCCAGGGCGGTACAACTGCCAGGACGGTACAACTGTCAGGGCGGTACAACTGCCAGGACGGTACAACTGCCAGGACCGTACAACTGCCAGGACGATACAACTGCCAGGGCGGTACAACTGCTAGGACGGTACAACTGCCAGGGTGATACAACTGCCAGGACGATACAACTGCCAGGGCGATACAACTGCCAGGACGATACAACTGCCAGGGCGGTACAACTGCCAGGACGGTACAAATGCCAGGGCAGTACAACTGCCAGGACGATACAACTGCCAGGGCGGTACAACTCCCAGGACGGTACAACTGCCAGGGCAATACAACTGCCAGGACGGTACAACTGCCAGGACGATGCAACTGCCAGGACGATACAACTGCCAGGACCATACAACTGCCAGGGCGGTACAACTGCCAGGACGATACAACTGCCAGGGCGGTACAACTGCCAGGACGGTACAACTGCCAGGACGGCACAACTGTCAGGGCGGTACAACTGCCAGGACGATACAACTGCCAGGACGATACAACTGCCAGGACGATACAACTGCCAGGGCGGTACAACTGCCAGGACGATACATCTGCCAGGACGATACAACTCCCAGGGCGGTACAACTGCCAGGACGGTACAACTGCCAGGGCGGTACAACTGCCAGGACGGTACAACTGCCAGGACGGTACAACTGTCAGGGCGGTACAACTGCCAGGACGATACAACTGCCAGGACCGTACAACTGCCAGGACGATACAACTGCCAGGACCGTACAACTGCCAGGACGATACAACTGCCAGGGCGGTACAGCTGCCAGGACGATACAACTGCCAGGGCGGTACAACTGCCAGGACGGTACAACTGCCAGGACGATACAACTGCCAGGACGGTACAACTGTCGCGGACGATGTTATCGGGCCGCTTGTTTAGTCAACTTGACAGCATGACCCAAACACCCAGTAAACAACGAGGGTGTTCTGGGTCACACCCACCAGAAAACGTGGGGGAGTCAGCCAGGGTGAAGGGGTGAGCGGGGACGGGGGGCGGTGAAGCTTGATGACAGAAGCGACGGAACAGATGGGGTCGGAGGTTAGGAGGTCATAGTTTATTAGGGATACAAAGACAGAAGCTAGAGGGAGGAGTATGGTGTGCACGGTGCTGTATGTGAGGGGAGGGGCAGAGGGCGGGGGGTCAAACTGTCAAACTGGACGGTCGCCAGGGAACGTATACAATTTCTACCAAATAATACTCCTCAAGAAAGGACAGCTACAAGTGAGAAGACGTCAAGCGGCACTCCGGATCACACAGACTATAGAATATAGCGGGGAAAAAGCAACAAGTTAAACGTCACACTTTCTGTGGTAGTCAGTGACCCGAGTGACTTTTACCGCCAGAGATTATACAAGACGTTGGTATATGTGAGCTGCATGTAATGTAACAATGCGAGTACATTGCAGACCTCAACCACATGCCTGTGAAAATAAACAAAATGGTGGACGAATTTTCGTTCATGACGATATCACTCTGGCTTAATCTAAATGGTTGTGCAGTCACTACAAAAACGAAGTTTCCTTGTAACAGTTCGTGGAATGGTATCAGCCTCATTTAAGTATCGAATGCCCGGGGATATTGTACCAGAAGACGGACGGAAATCGGGGAGCGATCTGTTTTTGTTTCTCCACTCCACACGGCTTTCAAGTTGATACCTTGGAGTTCCTTCGTTTTTGTCACTTTCGTACGGGATATAAGAACCCTCAAAACTGTCCGACTTTTATGTTCCCCCACAGACAGCAGGGTTGCTGCGTCTTGGGCCACGTCGCAAATACTAAAACATAGACGCACTCGGCGGTTGTGCGTGGAGGTGGAGTCTACTGTGGCCCAAAGGTACAACTATTGCGCTGAGGGTATTCCTCCGCTCCGCGCGGTGAAACGGCTCTGCAGAGGTCATTTCTCCGCTCCGCGCAGCAAATTTCTCCGCTCCGCGCTGTACATTTCTCCGCTCCGCGCAGTGGATTTCTCCGCTCTACGCAGTACATTTCTCCGCTCTGCGCAGTTCATGTCTCCGCTCCGCGCGGTACATTTCTCCGCTCCGCGCAGTACATTTTTCTGCCCGCGTGGTGCATGGTTTAACGTCATTGACACTGTATATTTTGTTCAAAACGTCTCGAACAAGGCGTGGAGTGTACGGGAAACTTGTCCGCGGAAGAAGGTACAAGAAAAACACTGACAGATGTGGTGCCTTTCACTATCTCTTTTGTGGTGATTTAAGGCCAACACTGGTGTAATTAATACTCACATCTGCATGATTTGTCGTCAATATGACTGACTCAGTGACTGACCGGCACAGAAGAGGCGAATATGTCAAAGAAAAAGCGTGATAGTTTAGCCAATTTAGCAGTAACATGCAGCAACATACTAACCTCGGGAGATACTTACAGGCCATTATATAGATATGCTAACATTGACAACTTCCTGTCAGTTTCTTGTAGTTAGCCAGGTGAAATGCAAGGAAAACTACTGTGTCAAGATAATAAGATAAAATGACTTGAATCAGTGCTATCAGGATCCTCATGCAGTAGATTTCTTCAGGCAGATCACCTGAGAATGCAGGGTACATGTTGCTTTTGAACTCTGCACCAGCCGTTTGGCTGGCCTAGCAGTACATGCATAGTTGACCATAGCTCAGCATGCCACATGTTGGGCCACTGGGTGACCCCTTGGGGGTGAAAACTAGTTTCCTAAGTGCGGTAACTATGGGCGTAACTATGTCCTGGATGTAGAGAAATAGAAACCCTATCTCCCTCTCTGTCTGTCAGGACACTAGCCTTGAAATAATATAATAGAACCCCTTAAGTGTTTCTCTGCTGGCTGTTATCTGCTTATATACAACAGAGATATGACTTAAAGAATTGCTGGTTGAATCATATAATCATTATATATAGATTAGAGAGTTATTGCACTACGTTTCCGCGCCACTGATACGCATCCCGATCCGTTAGCGCCGATACGTTGCAACTAAGAAATGTACTGCACGGAGCGGAGAAATGAACTGAGTGGAGAGGAGAAATGTACTGGGCGGAGCAGAGAAATGTGCCGCGCGGAGCGGAGAAATGAGTTGCGCGGAGTGAAGAAATGTAGTGCGCGGAGCGGAAAAATGAACTGCGCGGAGCGGAGAAATAGACTGCGTGGAGAGGAGAAATGTACTGGGCGGAGCGGAGAAATGACCTCCGCAGAGCCGTTTTTACTCCCGCAGAGCGGAGAAATACCCTCAGCGCAACCGTTGTACCTATGGGCCACAGTAGGAGTCACACGGATTGTGGCTCACCGCAGCGAGTGACCCCCTCTCTCCTGCCCCCCCCCCCACCCCACCTTCCCAGCGAGTGATGTCCGTATCAGTCGTGTCCTTAGCAATATTTACATTGAGACTATATGTCTCCTGAGCTTCTTTTCCAGCAAAACTCTTCTAGCTTATCAACCACACGGCCATGATATGATACAGCCCATAAAACAAGGCACATTAGACACACGCCTGTATGTAGGCTATCGTTACAAAACGACGCGACGTGGAACGTCTCACACAGTCTGGCTTGGAATAAAGAAACAACATGCTGGTGATAAAGTAAAGCCCCTTGTTTCTCTCGAGTGCCTTGGCTTCCTCACCTAATTCCAATCCTCCCGTCACACAAATGGTAAATAACGTGTAAACACAGGAATACTTGTTTTAAAGGTATCCAATGTGAACTGCTTGGAGGAATTACTCATGCCAAAGCAATTCGGGAATCCCATTAGGAAGACTAGGTTTAACGACGGGAGAAGCAATTACATGTTCATGTAAACGCAAAGATTTTCCGTTCCGAAAGTGTGAAAGGCAACGCCCGGGATTCCAGGGAGTCAATTCAAAGTCCAGAGTCAATTCAGTGTCTAGAGTCAATTCAGACTCGGGAGTCAATTCAACTTTCATAGTCAAGTCCCCACAACACGTCCACACAACACGTCCACACAACACGTCCTCACAACACGTCCACACAACACGTCCACACAACACAACACGTCCTCACAACACGTCCACACAACACGTCCACACAACACAACACGTCCACACAACACGTCCACACAACACGTCCTTACAACACAACACGAGAGCTAGGCGACGAGAGCCAGGCGACAAGAGCCAGGCGGCGGGAGCCAGGGGACGTAAGCCAGGGGACGAGAGCCAGGGGACGAGAGCCAGGGGACGAGAGCCAGGGGACGAGAGCCAGGGAACGAGAGCCAGGGGACGAGAGCCAGGGGACGAGAGCCAGGGGACGAGAGCCAGGCGACGAGAGCCAGGCGGCGAGAGCCAGAAGGCGAGAGCCAGGCGGCGAGAGCCAGGGGACGCAAGCCAGGCGACGAGAGCCAGGGGACGAGAGCCAGGGAAGGAGAGCCAGGGAACGAGAGCCAAGGGACGTGAGCCAGGGGACGAGAGCCAGGGGACGAGAGCCAGGGGATGAGAGCCAGGGGACGAGAGCCAGGGTACGAGAGCCAGGGGACGAGAGCCAGGGGACGTGAGTCAGGGGACGAGAGCCAGGAGACGAGAGCCAGGCGACAAGAGCCAGGGGACGAGAGCCAGGGGACGAGAGCCAGGGGACGAGAGCCAGGGGACGTGAGCCAGGGGACGAGAGCCAGGCGACGAGAGCCAGGCGACGAGAGCCAGGGGACGAGAGCCAGAGGACGAGAGCCAGGGGACGAGAGCCAAGGGACGAGAGCCAAGGGACGAGAGCCGGGTGACGAGAGCCAGGGGACGAGAGCCAGGAGACGAGAGCCAGGCGACAAGAGCCAGGCGGCGAGAGCCAGGCGGCGAGAGCCAGGGGACGAGAGCCATGGGACGAAAGCCAGGCGACGAGAGCCAGGGGACGAGAGCCAGGGAACGAGAGCCAGGGGACGAGAGCCAGGGAACGAGAGCCAGGGGACGAGAGCCATGGGACGAGAGCCATGGGACGAGAGCCAGGGAACGAGAGCCAGGGGACGAGAGCCATGGGACGAGAGCCATGGGACAAAAGCCAGGCGACGAGAGCCAGGGGACGAGAGCCAGGCGACGTGAGCCAGGGGACGAGAGC
This sequence comes from Arenicola marina, assembly GCA_964019135.1. NCBI lineage: Eukaryota > Metazoa > Annelida > Polychaeta > Arenicolidae > Arenicola > Arenicola marina. The sequence goes on from OZ025255.1 coordinate 42,596,157, forward strand.
CAGGCGACGAGAGCCAGGGGACGAGAGCCAGGGAACAACAGCCAGGGGACGAGAGCCAGGGGACGAGAGCCGGGTGACGAGAGCCAGGGGACGAGAGCCAGGGGACGAGAGTCAGGCGACGAGAGCCAGGCGGCGAGAGCCAGGCGGCGAGAGCCAGGGGACGAGAGCCAGGAGACGAGAGCCAGGCGACAAGAGCCAAGCGGCGAGAGCCAGGCGGCGAGAGCCAGGCGACAAGAGCCAGCGGACGAGAGCCAGGGGACGAGAGCCAGGGAACGAGAGCCAGAAAACGAGAGCCAGGGGACGTGAGCCAGGGGACGAGAGCCAGGGGACGAGAGCCAGGGGACGAGAGCCAGGGGAGGAGAGCCAGGGGACGAGAGCCAGGGGACGTGAGCCAGGGGACGAGCGCCAGGGGACGAGAGCCAGGGGACGAGAGCCAGGGGACGAGAGCCAGGGGACGTGAGCCAGGGGACGAGGGCCAGGCGACGAGAGCCAGGGCACGAGAGCCAGGGGACGAGAGCCAGGGGACGAGAGCCAGGGGACGAGAGCCATGGGACGAAAGCCAGGCGACGAGAGCCAGGGGACGTGAGCCAGGGGACGAGAGCCAGGGGACGAGAGCCAGGGGACGAGAGCCAGGGGACGAGAGCCGGGGGACGTGAGCCAGGGGACGACGGCCAGGCGACGAGAGCCAGGAGACGAGAGCCAGGGGACGAGAGCCAGGGGACGAGAGCCAGGGGACGAGAGCCATGGGACGAAAGCCAGGCGACGAGAGCCAGGGGATGAGAGCCAGGCGACGAGAGCCAGGGGACGAGAGCCAGGGGACGAGAGCCAGGGAACGAGAGCCAGGGGACGAGAGCCATGGGACGAGAGCCATGGGACGAAAGCCAGGCGACGAGAGCCAGGGGACGAGAGCCAGGCGACGTGAGCCAGGCGACGAGAGCCAGGGGACGAGAGCCAGGGGACGAGAGCCAGGGGACGAGAGCCAGGCGACGAGAGCCAGGCGGCGAGAGCCAGGCGGCGGGAGCCAGGCGGCGAGAGCCAGGGGACGAGAGCCAGGGGACGAGAGCCAGGGGACGAGAGCCAGGGGACGAGAGCCAGGGGACGAGAGCCAGGGGACGGAGCCAGGAGACGAGAGCCAGGCGACAAGAGCCAGGCGGGGAGAGCCAGGCGGCGAGAGCCAGGGGACGAGAGCCAGGGAACGAGAGCCAGAGAACGAGAGCCAGGGGACGAGAGCCAGGGGACGAGAGCCAGGCGACGAGAGCCAGGCGGCGAGAGCCAGGCGGCGGGAGCCAGGCGGCGAGAGCCAGGGGACGGAGCCAGGAGACGAGAGCCAGGCGACAAGAGCCAGGCGGGGAGAGCCAGGCGGCGAGAGCCAGGGGACGAGAGCCAGGGAACGAGAGCCAGAGAACGAGAGCCAGGGGACGAGAGCCAGGGGACGAGAGCCAGGCGACGAGAGCCAGGCGGCGAGAGCCAGGCGGCGGGAGCCAGGCGGCGAGAGGCAGGGGACGGAGCCAGGAGACGAGAGCCAGGCGACAAGAGCCAGGCGGGGAGAGCCAGGCGGCGAGAGCCAGGCGACAAGAGCCAGCGGACGAGAGCCAGGGGACGAGAGCCAGGGAACGAGAGCCAGAGAACGAGAGCCAGGGGACGTGAGCCAGGGGACGAGAGCCAGGGGACGAGAGCCAGGGGACGAGAGCCAGGGGACGAGAGCCAGGGGACGAGAGCCAGGGGACGAGAGCCAGGGGACGTGAGCCAGGGGACGTGAGCCAGGGGACGAGAGCCAGGGGACGAGAGCCAGGGGACGTGAGCCAGGGGACGAGAGCCAGGGGACGTCAGACAGGCGACGAGAGCCAGGGGACGAGAGCCAGGGGACGTGAGCCAGAGGACGAGAGCCATGGAACGAGAGCCAGGGGACGAGAGCCAGGGGACGAGAGCCAGGGGACGAGAGTCAGGGGACGAGAGCCAGGGGACGGGAGCCAGGGGACGAGAGCCAGGGGACGAGAGCCAGGGGACGAGAGCCAGGGGACGAGAGCCAGGGGACGTGAGCCAGGGGACGAGAGCCAGCGGACGAGAGCCAGGGGACGAGAGCCAGGGAACGAGAGCCAGGGGACGAGAGCCAGGGAGGGCGCGATACTTATTCACGCGGCCGTCGCTCCAAGTCTGTGACGCCGAGATTAGGCTAGTGGACCAGACGACTTAACTTATCATCACGGCATGCGCTGATACCACCAACCAGAGGGCTAATCACAGGCTGGATATAACACCTCCCCCCCCCCCCCCCCGCAGCCATCTCCCTGCCCCCACGGCCATTTTCCCCGCCCCACCCCGTCTCTATCCCCCAGCCTGATCACGACGAGACAACTGCCAGACCTCCACATCAATTAGTCGGTGCATTTGGCGGCTTGGGCAGCAGCAGGTCCCTGGTCCCTGGGGAAGGGGGGGGGGGAGGGAGAGAGACCGGGTGGCGGGGGAGAGAGGGCGGGGCTTGAACGAGGAGGGTGGGGAAGGGGTGTAGGGCGAAGAAGGGGATTTTTTCCCCACCAGAACCACGTTTGACACGTTTACCTGTTTCGTTTCTGGGAGAAAGTCAAATGTTAGATCTGGCCTTGGCGAATCAGACCAAACGTCTATCAAACAATATCTTGAGGTGTTGAGCATAGACTTCTCTTTGTATGCATGAGAACGTGACTCACCTGACAATTAATAAACGCTCCCACCTTACCTTAGTTACAACGTAAGGTGTTTTCCTTTAATTGTGTTGCCCTTTCACCCAGCAAATGACCAGTGCCGCAATGGCATAGAGGGGGAGGGGGGGGGGGGGGGACGGCAGCGCTATATCAACTTTTGCGACACGTATACCCCCCCCCCCACCTCTCCACCCGTTCGTCGATCTAATCCGAACTCATGGATCCGCCTCTTTTAATAGGACAGCAAACCTCTAAACCACAAAACGCATATGGCAGGGCCACCCACTTTAAACCTGCTGAAAGAAGCCCATATTGTGTCCTGGTTGCCTTCGTGTGCCGTGTGGGACTCCGTACAGGGTGGGTGCGGCAGCAGACCAGGCACCAGTACACCGGTATCGGGGCTGTCTGCCGCAATGGTTGCCATCGGGATACAGGTGAGGACAGATCCAGGGAGCTCCAACCAACAATCCAGAACCGGTGAAAAAGAACAGAGAGAGAAACGAAAGGTTCGCAGCCGAGGGGTGATAAAGGTCTGGGCTGTAGTGCAGCCCCCCCTCGACCTCACCCCCACCTCACACGTACACCAGCACTTGTAGCTTACCCTTTACACCTAACCTCCCACACCCCGCCCCTCACACCCAACTGCTCATACACCCCACCCTTTCTACCCTACCCCTCACACGCCACCCTTCCTACCCCACCCCTCACACTTTCTACCCCACCCCTCACACGCCACCCATCCTACCCCAACTCTCACACCCCACCCTTTCTACCCCACCCCTCACACGCCACCCATCCTACCCCACCCTTTCTACCCCACCCTTCCTACCCCACCCCTCACACCCCACCCTTTCTACCCCACCCCTCACACCCCACCCTTTCTACCCCACCCCTCACACCCCACCCTTTCTACCCCATTCCTACCCCACCCCTGCTTCACTCTGCGACAATCGTTTTGTGTGGATAATTGAACAAGATTGTCTTCCGCACAAGTCGATTATTGTAGCAAATTCTCTGCTCAAGAAAGATGTGAAGTGTGCAATGTTATGTCCTAGGTCTATATGCTTTCCTGAAATGTATTTGCAATGGAAATGGAAGACTGAAAACCTATTACTTACCCTGCGCAATAAGCCTTGTACTCCGTCGTCTGTCAACCAGGGAGGCGTGAAGCACCTTCTGATTTGTTGGTCGGGCGATCTGACAAGCGGCGTATCCGTGAAATGCACAAGTTTATCCGGAGCAGGATGTGGGAACACTTGAGCCGTGTTACTCACGGTCAGTGGTGGTAAGACAGGGACTTTCGCATGTCGGTTTCACACGTCGCCGTTGACACCAGGAGATTGAGATTCCAACGTGCTTGGGTGGCCGCTGGACGAGCCACTGCATGGGGGTGGTGTGTGGGAGGAGGTAGAGGGTGGGAGAGGGGATGGGGGGTGTAATCCTGGCGCGCCAGAATAGGCGCTGGGCTGGATCCAGAAGACGTTTGCACGCGTTACAAGCTTGGTTTCATCTGGATCAGCGGTGGCCTGGCACAGGCGCTCCAGGAATGCCTGGGGTCCGGAGTCCGGCTACCGGAGGGGACCTGTAGGGCCGCGTTCAGAATCAGTCACGGGGACTCCTAGTGTGGCTCCAGGCAGCCCTTCGTATCTGTATCTTCCACATCCCGACGGCTCTTCACCGCAGGCGTTGTCACGGCGGCCCCACCCCACCCCACCCCACCCCGACCCCACCATCCCACTCAACCCCGCCCCCCCCCACACACACACACACACCCACTCACCCTGTGGTAGAGAATGCGGGGACAGTCAGCCAGGGGAGGAGGAGGGGGGAGTGGGCGGCCGGGGGAGGGGGGAGGGGTGCAAGGGTGGAGGGACGGCCGGCGGGTGGAGAAGGGGAGGGTGGAGGAGAGAAGGGTTTTGATTCTGAGCCTAGATTCCCGCGAGGAATGAGAACATCGACATTCCCGGTTTATTTGCTAAATTCCCCATTCTCATCACCACGCCGATGTCACAATAAATAAACACAGGTGCGTTTACTGCGCTATAGACATGGCCAACAATGTGGCGTTCGCACGTGTTTACTACATGAACAAGTGGTTCATATTAACATATTTTCATCGGAACTGCACCCAGTGACCTCAACTCCCCCCCCCCCCCCATTCCCACACATGCACACATGCCGAGTTTAACCAGTGTTAAGGATCTGGAAATATAGCTTTTTTTTTACCTAAGAAATATTGCCCGTTAACAATCATTTACTTACCACTGATTGTTTACACATCATGATGATGTGATAACAAAACTAGCTCGGTAAATATTTGGCCCCCAGTTAATCCGTCAGACGTACCGCATGGTCACTTGGCATCACTGTTATCTACACAACACGCAGTAACAGAAAAAAGATAAAACCTTCATTGTGATAGTGTCGTTAATACAGATAATAATATTTTAACCTAAGGGAGAAAAATGTTATACAAACAACAAGAAATGGACGAGGAATATCCGTCCTCTAAACCCAACTAACTCTGGAGTCGCAGATATGGTACCGCAGATATGGTACCGCAGATATCGTCCAGTCGCTTTCCTGCGCCAGCTACCCCCCCCCTCCCCCCGCCCCCTCCCCCTCCTCACCCACACACATACAGGTTGGCACGCGATGGCGCCAATCTCAGATCCCTGGATCCCAGTCCCGGAGGAGTCTCTCGTGTTAGCCGGATCATGTATCGGATTTAATCAAATCCTTGACATTCTCGAGATCCTGACTCACAGCGAGCACCGACCCTCCCCCCCAACTCTCACCCCACTCCCAACCCCCATTCTGTCAGACAAACGAGCTGACCTTTGACCTCCCGCCTCGGGGATAGCACACGATCCCGACTCTAGTCTCTGGATCAAGGCTCAATTAGACCCGGAAAAAGCTGAGATATGGATAGGTTATCAGAGATCCCAGCGCGCAGCCAGGAGTGAGGTGGGAGGTGTGGGGGGGGGGGGTACAAGGTGAGTCAGTGAAGTTGCCCATCTTTGTGGATCCAGATACAACGCATGGGCGGATCCGGGATTTAGGCTGAAGAGGTGGGGGTGGAAGGGAGCATTTTCGATGTGGACGAGTCGAGATCCCCCTCTTCCCGTCCCTAATGTTGGTGTTAAATCTGGACAGCTCATGGGGGCGCACCTCAGGGGCGGGGTGGGGGCGGGTGTAGCACCCTTTTTCGCCTTAAACCCTCTCGGGATCAGCCCGCTACAGCGTGTATCTGGAGACAGACACGGGTCGGGGTGCTGTGTGTACGACTGGTTCATGAGAACTCATCGGCACCCGGAAGAAAGGTCGGCTTGTCAAGGAAAATGTTGGCCATGCGTACGCAAAAGTGGCAGAAAACTAAAATACCTATCGCAGCCACGGACGCAAGAGTTTGTGACTCTTTATGATATCCTCTTTGTGACATTACATCGAACATTCTTTTCTCCTGCCTCATTGCTAACATCACTGTCGTCATTTATGTATGTTTAATCCAGTCCCAATTTATCGTCCCTGAAGCTGTCTTTCCTGGTTTAGCACTCCAGATTATCCTTGCAGCTGGATATGTTGTCTACAGCGTTATGTTCAGCTCCAGGGTCAGGGTCAGGGTCATCAGTCCGATATGCACAGGCATCTCAACGTTGAGCGGTTGGACTCCAACCCCAAACTCCTACAGCCAGATATAACTGAAGTACTGCGTTGTCCCGCAGTCAGTCATCAGCAGTGGCGACCAATAAGGATGGGTGCCCCCATAAGATGGTCGCATGGTGTGGTGGTGTCGCCGTGAGAGGGTCGGCCATGAAACCTCCTGGCACCATGGAATCGGGTTGTATGAAACATGCCTCTGACGCCTGCGCCAGGGCGTGAACCCACGACCTGTTAATCTGCAGCTCCGTGCGTTTAAAAACTGAGCAAACCCACGACCTGTTGATCTGCAGCTCCGTGCGTTTAAAAACTGAGCAAACACACCTGTTGATCTGCAGCTCCGTGCGTTTAAAAACTGAGCGAACCCACGACCTGTTGATCTGCAGCTCCGTGCGTTTAAAAACTGAGCGAACCCACGACCTGTTGATCTGCAGCTCCGTGCGTTTAAAAACTGAGCAAACCCACGACCTGTTGAGCTGCAGCTCCGTGCGTTTAAAAACTGAGCGAACCCACGACCTGTTAATCTGCAGCTCCGTGCGTTTAAAAACTGAGCAAACCCACCTGTTGATCTGCAGCTCCGTGCGTTTAAAAACTGAGCGAACCCACGACCTGTTGATCTGCAGCTCCGTGCGTTTAAAAACTGAGCGAACCCACGACCTGTTGATCTGCAGCTCCGTGCGTTTAAAAACTGAGCGAACCCACGACCTGTTGATCTGCAGCTCCGTGCGTTTAAAAACTGAGCGAACCCACGACCTGTTGATCTGCAGCTCCGTGCGTTTAAAAACTGAGCGAACCCACGACCTGTTGATCTGCAGCTCCGTGCGTCTAAAAACTGAGCGAACCCACCTGTTGATCTGCAGCTCCGTGCGTTTAAAAACTGAGCGAACCCACGACCTGTTGATCTGCAGCTCCGTGCGTTTAAAAACTGAGCGAACCCACGACCTGTTGATCTGCAGCTCCGTGCGTTTAAAAACTGAGCGAACCCACGACCTATTGATCTGCAGCTCCGTGCGTTTAAAAACTGAGCGAACCCACGACCTGTTGATCTGCAGCTCCGTGCGTTTAAAAACTGAGCGAAACCACGACCTGTTGATCTGCAGCTCCATGCGTTTAAAAACTGAGCGAACCCACGACCTGTTGATCTGCAGCTCCGTGCGTTTAAAAACTGAGCGAAACCACGACCTGTTGATCTGCAGCTCCGTGCGTTTAAAAACTGAGCAAACCCACGACCTGTTGATCTGCAGCTCCGTGCGTTTAAAAACTGAGCGAACCCACGACCTGTTGATCTGCAGCTCCGTGCGTTTAAAAACTGAGCAAACCCACGACCTGTTGATCTGCAGCTCCGTGCGTTTAAAAACTGAGCAAACACACCTGTTGATCTGCAGCTCCGTGCGTTTAAAAACTGAGCGAACCCACGACCTGTTGATCTGCAGCTCCGTGCGTTTAAAAACTGAGCAAACCCACGACCTGTTGAGCTGCAGCTCCGTGCGTTTAAAAACTGAGCGAACCCACGACCTGTTAATCTGCAGCTCCGTGCGTTTAAAAACTGAGCAAACCCACCTGTTGATCTGCAGCTCCGTGCGTTTAAAAACTGAGCGAACCCACGACCTGTTGATCTGCAGCTCCGTGCGTTTAAAAACTGAGCGAACCCACGACCTGTTGATCTGCAGCTCCGTGCGTTTAAAAACTGAGCGAACCCACGACCTGTTGATCTGCAGCTCCGTGCGTTTAAAAACTGAGCGAACCCACGACCTGTTGATCTGCAGCTCCGTGCGTCTAAAAACTGAGCGAACCCACCTGTTGATCTGCAGCTCCGTGCGTTTAAAAACTGAGCGAACCCACGACCTGTTGATCTGCAGCTCCGTGCGTTTAAAAACTGAGCGAACCCACGACCTGTTGATCTGCAGCTCCGTGCGTTTAAAAACTGAGCGAACCCACGACCTATTGATCTGCAGCTCCGTGCGTTTAAAAACTGAGCGAACCCACGACCTGTTGATCTGCAGCTCCGTGCGTTTAAAAACTGAGCGAAACCACGACCTGTTGATCTGCAGCTCCATGCGTTTAAAAACTGAGCGAACCCACGACCTGTTGATCTGCAGCTCCGTGCGTTTAAAAACTGAGCGAAACCACGACCTGTTGATCTGCAGCTCCGTGCGTTTAAAAACTGAGCAAACCCACGACCTGTTGATCTGCAGCTCCGTGCGTTTAAAAACTGAGCGAACCCACGACCTGTTGATCTGCAGCTCCGTGCGTTTAAAAACTGAGCGAACCCACGACCTGTTGATCTGCAGCTCCGTGCGTTTAAAAACTGAGCGAACCCACGACCTGTTGATCTGCAGCTCCGTGCGTTTAAAAACTGAGCGAAACCACGACCTGTTGATCTGCAGCTCCGTGCGTTTAAAAACTGAGCGAACCCACGACCTGTTGATCTGCAGCTCCGTGCGTTTAAAAACTGAGCGAACCCACGACCTGTTGATCTGCAGCTCCGTGCGTTTAAAAACTGAGCGAAACCACGACCTATTGATCTGCAGCTCCGTGCGTTTAAAAACTGAGCGAACCCACGACCTGTTGATCTGCAGCTCCGTGCGTTTAAGAACTGAGCGAACCCACGACCTGTTGATCTGCAGCTCCGTGCGTTTAAAAACTGAGCGAACGCACGACCTGTTGATCTGCAGCTCCGTGCGTTTAAAAACTGAGCGAACCCAGGACCTGTTGATCTGCAGCTCCGTGCGTTTAAAAACTGAGCAAACCCACCTGTTGATCTGCAGCTCCGTGCGTTTAAAAACTGAGCGAACCCACGACCTGTTGATCTGCAGCTCCGTGCGTTTAAAAACTGAGCGAACCCACGACCTGTTGATCTGCAGCTCCGTGCGTTTAAAAACTGAGCGAACCCACGACCTATTGATCTGCAGCTCCGTGCGTTTAAAAACTGAGCGAACCCACGACCTGTTGATCTGCTGCTCCGTGCGTTTAAAAACTGAGCGAACCCACGACCTGTTGATCTGCAGCTCCGTGCGTTTAAAAACTGAGCGAACCCACGACCTGTTGATCTGCAGCTCCGTGCGTTTAAAAACTGAGCGAACCCAGGACCTGTTGATCTGCAGCTCCGTGCGTTTAAAAACTGAGCAAACCCACGACCTGTTGATCTGCAGCTCCATGCGTTTAAAAACTGAGCGAACCCACGACCTGTTGATCTGCAGCTCCGTGCGTTTAAAAACTGAGCGAACCCACGACCTGTTGATCTGCAGCTCCGTGCGTTTAAAAACTGAGCGAACCCACGACCTGTTGATCTGCAGCTCCGTGCGTTTAAAAACTGAGCGAACCCACCTGTTGATCTGCAGCTCCGTGCGTTTAAAAACTGAGCGAACCCACCTGTTGATCTGCAGCTCCGTGCGTTTAAAAACTGAGCGAACCCACGACCTGTTGATCTGCAGCTCCGTGCGTTTAAAAACTGAGCGAACCCACGACCTGTTGATCTGCAGCTCCGTGCGTTTAAAAACTGAGCGAACCCACGACCTGTTGATCTGCAGCTCCGTGCGTTTAAAAACTGAGCGAACCCACGACCTGTTAATCTGCAGCTCCGTGCGTTTAAAAACTGAGCGAACCCACGACCTGTTGATCTGCAGCTCCGTGCGTTTAAAAACTGAGCGAACCCACGACCTGTTGATCTGCAGCTCCGTGCGTTTAAAAACTGAGCGAAACCACGACCTGTTGCTCTGCAGCTCCGTGCGTTTAAAAACTGAGCGAACCCACCTGTTGATCTGCAGCTCCGTGCGTTTAAAAACTGAGCGAACCCACGACCTGTTGATCTGCAGCTCCGTGCGTTTAAAAACTGAGCGAACCCACGACCTGTTGATCTGCAGCTCCGTGCGTTTAAAAACTGAGCGAACCCACGACCTGTTGATCTGCAGCTCCGTGCGTTTAAAAACTGAGCGAACCCACGACCTGTTGATCTGCAGCTCCGTGCGTTTAAAAACTGAGCGAACCCACGACCTGTTGATCTGCAGCTCCATGCGTTTAAAAACTGAGCGAACCCACGACCTGTTGATCTGCAGCTCCGTGCGTTTAAAAACTGAGCGAACCCACGACCTGTTGATCTGCAGCTCGGTGCGTTTAAAAACTGAGCGAACCCACGACCTGTTGATCTGCAGCTCCATGCGTTTAAAAACTGAGCGAACCCACCTGTTGATCTGCAGCTCCGTGCGTTTAAAAACTGAGCGAACCCACGACCTGTTGATCTGCAGCTCCGTGCGTTTAAAAACTGAGCGAACCCACGACCTGTTGATCTGCAGCTCCGTGCGTTTAAAAACTGAGCGAACCCACGACCTGTTGATCTGCAGCTCCGTGCGTTTAAAAACTGAGCGAACCCACCTGTTGATCTGCAGCTCCGTGCGTTTAAAAACTGAGCGAACCCACGACCTGTTGATCTGCAGCTCCGTGCGTTTAAAAACTGAGCGAACCCACGACCTGTTGATCTGCAGCTCCGTGCGTTTAAAAACTGAGCGAACCCACGACCTGTTGATCTGCAGCTCCGTGCGTTTAAAAACTGAGCGAACCCACGACCTGTTGATCTGCAGCTCCGTGCGTTTAAAAACTGAGCGAACCCACGACCTGTTGATCTGCAGCTCCATGCGTTTAAAAACTGAGCGAACCCACGACCTGTTGATCTGCAGCTCCGTGCGTTTAAAAACTGAGCGAACCCACGACCTGTTGATCTGCAGCTCGGTGCGTTTAAAAACTGAGCGAACCCACGACCTGTTGATCTGCAGCTCCGTGCGTTTAAAAACTGAGCGAACCCACCTGTTGATCTGCAGCTCCGTGCGTTTAAAAACTGAGCGAACCCACGACCTGTTGATCTGCAGCTCCGTGCGTTTAAAAACTGAGCGAACCCACGACCTGTTGATCTGCAGCTCCGTGCGTTTAAAAACTGAGCGAACCCACGACCTGTTGATCTGCAGCTCCGTGCGTTTATAAGCTGAGCGAACCCACGACCTGTTGATCTGCAGCTCCGTGCGTCTAAAAACTGAGCGAACCCACGACCTGTTGATCTGCAGCTCCGTGCGTTTAAAAACTGAGCGAACCCACGACCTGTTGATCTGCAGCTCCATGCGTTTAAAAACTGAGCGAACCCACGACCCGGAGATCTGCAGCTCCGTGCGTTGAAAAACGGAGCTGGGGCCCTGACAGCGGGTGTGGGTGTCTGGGTGAGGCGGGGAGGAGCGAGTGAGGTTGTGGGATGTAGGCGGTAGGCCTCAGCGGTCGGTGGCGCCTGGCCTGGTGCTGCGGGCGACAGAGGAACTAGCGCCGAGACCGGCATTCCGTCCCAAACGACACCTCGCCACCAATGTGGATTTCATTAGCGCCAGCCGTGGGGGGAAGATCTCTTAAAGGGTACCGGGTGCCTCTCGCTTGACCCCTCACCCCCGGGGCAAAATAAACCAACCACGCTCACACGGAGGGAACAACCACTCACAACCACCCCTCCCACCAGACTCCAATCTGACCCAGCCGGTCCACCAGGCGGGGACTAGTAAACGTTTGCGCCTGTTCCTAAACAACCAACAATCAGCCGATTGTGTGCCTAAATAAAGATTGTTTGGTTCTAAGAAAAGTTTCCTCACAAAAAGAAACCCCCGACAGTCCTGCCCTCCCTGGCGCACGATCTGGTCCACCCAGATAGGTGTTGTTTCGCTGGGAGCCTGGTTTGACAACCTTTAGTCCCGGCCTAGCTGCCTTCATGGTGTCGCTTTCCATCGGTGTACTTTGGCACACATAACGCGACACCCTGCCAAGGTCTGGCCGGGGAGTGGGAGGGGGGGCGGGGACCTCTCACCTCCTGGCCCGCGCCACCCGACCCTCCCAAGATCTGGCCGTGCTCACGGTGGCAGGGGGGAGGGGGGGACCTCAGTGACCCCTGCCCCACGCCACCCCCGTACGTAGGCCTCCCACGAGCTGCGTGAGAGGTCTCAGCAGAAGGCCGATTGTGAGAGCCACTTAGGCGAGTCACAATCGGCGATTACATTAACACGGTTACCCGGTTATCCAATGATCAGGTACGAACTTTCAAAACTTCACTTAGGGCAATCTAAAAATTACATTTCTACATCCACCCACTTAAATTTGTTTCTAAAAAAACAACCCCAGTGTTCTCCCTTTTAACACTACATGTACTTTTAATTTAATTGTTTAGGCCTTCCAAACTTCACTTTTTAGCCAATATTTGTGTCCCGGTAGCTAGCGCTTTCAGATATCGTCTATTGGGGCCGTATTCATAATCGCCACTTGGGCTACGCCACAAGACTTAGCGCTAAGTCGAAGATTTGTCCAGCGATTAACCGGTTCAAAATACATAAGTAGTCACCCAAGAAGTGGATTTTCTGAATTAAGAAAGTGCTAACATTATATAATCATTAGCACCGCCACAACGAGCTGGTGAGGCTAAGAATGCAGTGCAAATGTCTATGTTTGTGTAGGACAAAGTTCCCATGCAATGAGCAGGGTTCACTCTGGACACGAGAGGCGCTGTCAGACACAAACAATATAAGACAGACATCCAACTTAGCAGATTTTAGCTTTATTTCGAATGCTTTATAAAATACATTAACATATGATCTCAACAAGATCCCAAGCTGATCTCAACAAGATCCCAAGCTGATCTCAACACGATCCCAAGCCGATCTCAACATGATCCTAAGCTGATCTCAACAGGATCTCAAGCTGATCTCAACAAGATCCCAAGCTGATCTCAACAAGATCCCAAGCTGATCTCAACAAGATCCCTAGCTGATCTCAACATGATCCCTTGCTGATCTCAACATGATCCCTAGCTGATCTCAACATGATCCCTTGCTGATCTCAACATGATCCCAAGCTGATCTCAACATGATCCCTAGTTGATCTCAACAAGATCTCAAGCTGATCTCAACAAGATCCCAAGCTGATCTCAACAAGATCCCAAGCTGATCTCAACAAGATCCCAAGCTGATCTCAACAAGATCCCAAGCTGATCTCAACAAGATCCCAAGCTGATCTCAACGTGATCTCAACGTGATCTCAACATGATCCCTAGCTGATCTCAACATGATCCCTAGCTGATCTCAACATGATCCCTTGCTGATCTCAACATGATCCCAAGCTGATCTCAACATGATCCCTTGCTGATCTCAACATGATCCCAAGCTGATCTCAACATGATCTCAACATGATCCCTAGCTGATCTCAACACGATCCCTAGCTGATCTCAACATGATCCCTTGCTGATCTCAACATGATCCCAAGCTGATCTCAACATGATCTCAACGTGATCTCAACATGATCCCTAGCTGATCTCAACACGATCCCTAGCTGATCTCAACAAGATCCCAAGCTGATCTCAACATGATCCCAAGCTGATCTCAACATGATCCCTTGCTGATCTCAACATGATCCCAAGCTGATCTCAACATGATCTCAACGTGATCTCAACATGATCCCTAGCTGATCTCAACATGATCCCTAGCTGATCTCAACATGATCCCTTGCTGATCTCAACATGATCCCAAGCTGATCTCAACATGATCCCTAGTTGATCTCAACAAGATCTCAACGTGATCTCAACATGATCCCTAGTTGATCTCAACATGATCCCAAGCTGATCTCAACATGATCTCAACGTGATCTCAACATGATCCCTAGCTGATCTCAACATGATCCCTTGCTGATCTCAACAAGATCCCAAGCTGATCTCAACATGATCCCTAGTTGATCTCAACAAGATCCCAAGCTGATCTCAACAAGATCCCAAGCTGATCTCAACAAGATCCCAAGCTGATCTCAACAAGATCCCAAGCTGATCTCAACAAGATCCCAAGCTGATCTCAACATGATCCCTAGTTGATCTCAACAAGATCCCAAGCTGATCTCAACACGATCCCAAGCTGATCTCAACAAGATCCCAAGCTGATCTCAACATGATCCCTTGCTGATCTCAACATGATCCCAAGCTGATCTCAACACGATCCCAAGCCGATCTCAACATGATCCTAAGCTGATCTCAACAGGATCTCAAGCTGATCTCAACAAGATCCCAAGCCGATCTCAACATGATCCTAAGCTGATCTCAACAAGATCCCAAGCTGATCTCAACAAGATCCCAAGCTGATCTCAACATGATCCCTAGCTGATCTCAACAAGATCCCAAGCTGATCTCAACATGATCCCTAGCTGATCTCAAAATGATCCCTAGCTGATCTCAACACGATCTCAAGCTGATCTCAAGCTGATCTCAACAAGATCCCAAGCTGATCTCAACAAGATCCCAAGCTGATCTCAACATGATCCCTAGCTGATCTCAACAAGATCCCAAGCTGATCTCAACATGATCCCTAGCTGATCTCAAAATGATCCCTAGCTGATCTCAACACGATCTCAAGCTGATCTCAAGCTGATCTCAACACGATCTCAACCTGAACGATAACTGATGTCCTTTTGATAAATAACAGCACGCTAAATAGCAACGCTTATGGCTATCATAATATTATAATATGTGCATTCACCTGTCAATGCTATAAACACATTTATGGTCAGCTTACTGTACAAGACGTACATAATTATAATTCCATCACAAGCTAACTCAATTAATGAACAGAGCAGTGACCATTCAATGAGTCTCTACCCCGCCTAGTCACACCGGTCGTACAGGGAGAAATACACTTAATTCAAGTCCCTAAATCACACATAATCTTTCCCAGAAAATAACACAATAATCGGGTTACGACCACCACAGGGCCCGTCAAACGACGCGTACGTGATGACTACTCAGACAAGGTCCGTCCGCCACCGCGTACGTTATGACTACCCAGACAAGGTCCGTTCGCCATCGCGTACGTTATGACTACCCAGACAAGGTCTGTCCGCCACCGCGTACGTTAGGACTACCCAGACAAGGTCTGTCCGCCACCGCGTACGTTAGGACTGCCCAGACAAGGTCTGTCCGCCATCGCGTACGTTATGACTACACAGACAAAGCCCGTCCGCCATCGCGTACGTTATGACTACCCAGACAAGGTCCCCGACTACTTGTTTTGAGACTTTTGACTAGCATAGTAACCTCCAGGTGCTCTCGAGTGTTGCTGTTGGCCTGGAGTGGACGTTGCCATAGCAGCCGCTGCTGACGTCACGCCCGGCGATCCGGTGGCGCCCCCCCTCTGCAGGATCATGACGGGCGAGGCGCCATGTGCCGGGGACGGCGGGGTGTTGAAGGCGCCGGGGGATGACCCGGGGCCGCCACCCTTGGCGACGGACACCATGCCCGGGGAGGTGGGGGCCGCGGGGGCCACAGCCATGTGAGGCACGTAGACCGGGGTGTAGGGCGGGGTCAGCTGGGGGGTCGGCGGCCCAACGAACACGTCGCCCACCCCCCGCCCCACACTCCCTCCGCCAGGGTACCTCTGGTGGGAGGGGATGAACTGCCTCGACCCCCCCGTCCCGTGCCCACCCCAGCCCCCCTGGCCGCCTCCCCGGTGGCCGTAGCCTGACCTCTGACCCCATGGCTCCTTATATTGTCCTTGACCCTGGTCCTTGCCGGTTTGACCTCTGGGCGACTCCGGGCCGCTGTAGACTGGCGAGTGGAAGCCGCGGCCCGGAGAGCCTTGGTGACCTTGAGAGTGACCTTTGCCCCCGCCCGGGGACCCCTTCTGGGGCTGCTGGTGGCAGGGCACGTGCTCCCATAGCTTGATCAGCGTCTCCCCCACGGCGGGCTCCACCTCCTGGCGGACAGCAAGCAAACGACACAGGTAAACAAAGAAGTAAACAAACGATATTGGTAGACACATGACGTAAGCAAACAGATGATATCGGTAGACAAATGACTTAAGTAAACAGATGATATTGGTAGCCAAAAGACGTAAGTAAACAGATGATATTGGCAGACAAATGACGTAAGTAAACAGATGATATTGGTAGAAACATGACGTAAGTAAACATGATATTGGTAGACAAATGACGTAAGTAAACAGATGATATCGTTAGACAAATGACGTAAGTAAACAGATGATATTGGTAGACAAATGACGTGAGTAAACAGATGATATTGGTAGACAAATGACGCAAATGAGATCGCTCAAATACTATAAACACTGATGAACTATAAACAGTGTGATGGTCCGTCACTCACCTGGCCGTCCCTGCTGATCTGTACCTTCTTGTTCTCGTTCCAGGGGTTAGCCAGGTGGTGGGCTTGCTGGAACGGCAGGTTGGCTCTGCAACACACCAGCGGGGACAATGTCGCTATATCTCATAGGGAGCCATAGTGTCTTGTACGGGAACGTATAGCAGTGTATAGTGATCGATTAGAGACACAGTGACCGGGCTCTTCATCCACACCATGTGTGCGTAAATATGGTATAAAACACCAAAACCTCTTCCTTGTGGTGTTTAAGGTAAACGAAGGAGTCGATGGTGTCTTCAGCCACTTTTGTACACACAATGGCTAAATGTTGCCTGCAATGGTTATTATTGCTGGAAAACTGATGTGGTGTTGATAGCAACCGCCATCCACGTGCACCATGTCGTCATGGCAACTGGTAACCAGGGAGCCGATATTCTGGGTCTACACACAAGACGCGCTCGTGGAGTCGCCACCCAGTAGCCCCCCTCCCCGCCCCCCCTCTACGACCGAATTGTACCAATGCATACATTTTTAATTAAATTATGTTTTTTTATCCACAAAATTGCCGTTATTAACCAAGGCATGTGATAATACTTAAACCGTCTATAGCAAACACCATTGTTTCCGTATATCTCACGTATTATCGCCCCCCTGATACGCCCTCCACCCACCCCCCCCCCGCTCATTACCCTACTGTATCAGAACCGCTCTCACTATGGCAGGACGATGTTCTGAAAAGTTGACCTTACACAGAATCACCAAAGCCACGGACCTTTTGATCCACTCGACGTTGAAGAGACCGCCCAGGTTGTGTCCCGTGAAGTCCCGGGACCGCTCGCTGCCGATGGCCGACACCATGCGACCGTAGCCCTGGAAGTGGCCGCTGCCCTGCACCGAGAATATCAGCAACACCGACCGGCCCTCCTGGCAAACAAAGGGTTAATGTGACCAGCACATCTCATTGATGCCCTGCACTGAGAATATCAGCAACACCGACCGGCCCTCCTGGCAAACAAAGGGTTAATGTCACCAGCACATCTCATTGGTGCCCTGCATCGAGAATATCAGCAACACCGACCGGCCCTCCTGGCAAACAAAGGGTTAATGTCACCATCACATCTCATTGGTGCCCTGCACTGAGAATATCAGCAATACCGACCAGCCCTCCTGGCAAACAAAGGGTTAATGTCACCAGCACATCTCATTGGTGCCCTGCACCGAGAATATAAGCAACACCGACCGGCCCTCCTGGCAAACAAAGGGTTAATGTCACCATCACGTCTCATTGGTGCCCTGCACCGAGGATATCAGCAATACCGACCAGCCCTCCTGGCAAACAAAGGGTTAATGCCAAGAAAAAACAAAACATGCATATGACATTACGGTTAACATTATACCGGCGTATATAACATTTAAGCAATACTTTGTTATAGGCAAGATTACGAAACCTCGTTTTGTACGTGAACTCCAGGATTACGCAGCGTTAAGATGACGAGACAACCAGGTTCTCGTGACCGCTATGCATGAACACCAGATGGCGCCACAGGTCACAACCAAGGCCGAGACTTGAGGTCACACAGCACACTACCTTGAAGGCCTTGTTAACCCGCTTCTCATTGGCCACGTTTGTCACCCAGACCCCCTTCTGGCAGGAGATGTCCAGGTTCTTGTAGTTGGCGCTCTTCATGACGAAGTAGCGCGTGCCCATGGCGGCGGCGGCGAGCGGGGAGGGCGGGGGGCTGGTGGCCACGCCGGTGGGGGTGGAGGGCGCCCCGGCCCCCAGGGCGGGGGGTGAGTGGGACTGGGGGCTGGGGCAGGGCGAGCTGCCGGCGCTGCCTCGCAGACTGCTGGTGCCGCTGTTCGAGGCAGAGTTGTTGGCGCCGCCACCAACGCTGCTACCGCTCCGCACGGACGACGTCTCAGACTTGTCCTCAGAGCCCCGGCTGAACGCTATGGGGTAGAACGAAATGAACAGTTTAAGTTTGTCCTCAGCGCCCCTGCTGAACGCTATGGGTCGAACGAAATGAACAGTAAGTTTCTCCTTAGAGTCCCGGTTGAACGCTGCGGGATAGAACGAAATGAACAGTTTCAGTTTGTCCCATAGAGCTCCGTCAGACCCAGGGTTCATACAGGCAAAGTTCCCTCCAATTCAAGCCTTTTTAAGGTAAGCACTAGAAAAATTCAAGGACTTTTCAAGGACAATTTTTACCTCTGGTCTATTTTAAGCATACAAATTGCAAAACTTAGAACTAAGTTTTATGCCTACAATCTTTGGTATGCGGAAATAAGGAATGACAATAAGAAGGCAGTGTCCACGTTACCAACCAACAGCAAATGAAATGAACAGTTTAAGTTTGTCCTCAGAGCCCCTATAACGAAATGAACAGAAACTTTCTTTCGGTAGAACAAAATGAACAGTTCAAGTTTGTCTTCAGAGCCCCTGCTGAACGCTATGGGGTAGAACGAAATGAACAGTGTCAGTTTGTCCTCAGAGCCCCGGATGAACGTTATAGGGTAGAAGGAAATGAACAGTTTAATTTATCCTCAGGGCCCCGGCTGGACGCCATGGGGTAGAACCGAAATCAACTGCTTAGGTTTGTAACAACTATAATAGCACATGAGCCCCAAAACCTTGGCCAACCGGCACCCATCACCAGAGCAATCGAAGTGACGACCGAAAAGCCCAACATGTTAAGTTTGTGTTTGTCGATTTCAAAATTTCAAGATAGATCCTTCTCAACACATTCTAATGCGCATGCACCAAATTGGAGGCTTTTATGGAGTAGGTTGAGTTACTGGCGACAAAACATGGGTGGTTAGTGACATACGTAGGCAGTTATTGACGTCACAGAGGAAGGGTTGGGTGTCACTGGCGTCACAGAGGCAGGGTTAGGGTGTTACTGACGTCATAGAGGCAGGGTTAGGGTGTTACTGACGTCACCGAGGCAGAGTTAGAGTGTTACTGACGTCACAGAGGCAGGGTTAGATGTCACTGACGTCACAGAGGCAGAGTTTGCTGACGTCACAGAGGCAGGGTTTAGTGTTACTGACGTCACAGGCAGGGTTTAGTGTTACTGACGTCACAGAGGCGGTACTTGGTGCTACTGACGTCACAGGCAGGGTTTAGTGTTACTGACGTCACAGAGGCGGTACTTGGTGCTACTGACGTCACAGGCAGGGTTTAGTGTTACTGACGTCACAGAGGCGGTACTTGGTGCTACTGACTTCAGAGCGGAAAGGTTAGGATGTTACTGACGTCACAGAGGCAGGGTTTTGGTGTCACGGACGTCACAGAGGCAGTTTGCTGACGTCACAGAGGCAGGGTTTGGTGTTACTGACGTCACAGAAGCAGGGTTTGGTGTTACTGACGTCAGAGAGGGAGGGTTAAGGTGTTGCTGACGTCACAGAGGCAGCGTTTGCTGACGTCAGTGAGGCAGGGTTTACTGACATCACAGAGGCAGGCTTTGCTGACGACACAGAAGGAAGGTTAGGGTGTTACTGACGTCACAGAGGCAGGGTTTGGTATTACTGACGTCACAGAGGCAGGGTTTGGTATTACTGACGTCACAGAGGCAGGGTTTGGTATTACTGACGTCACAGAGGCAGGGATTACTGACGTCACAGAGGCAGGGTTACTGACGTCACAGAGGCAGGGTTTGCTGACGTCACAAAGGCAGGGTTACTGACGTCACAGAAGCAGGGCTGGGTGTTACTGACATGCCAGGTCCTTCCTCCGTGGCGGCGTGGCCTGCACCTTGAAGGGCCGCCCCCGGGCCGGCGGGGTCTGGCGGCAGGCGTCGCTTGGGCCCGAGGCCGAGGAGTCGTCGGAGTACTCGGTGTCATAGGAGCCGCGCCGACTGCCCCCGCTAGACACCAGGCACTCTGTGGCTGGGGGAGGGGGGCAAACAGGGACAGGCGTTAGAGGGTGTGTAAGGAGGTAAGGCTAGGGGAGAGTATCAGTGAGGAAGACGGGGGTTACCAGGGGAGGGTATCAGTGAGGGAGGCGGGGGTGACCAGGGGAGGGTCTCAGTGAGGGAAGCGGGGGTGACCAGGCGAGGGTATCAGTGAGGGGGGCGGGGGTGACCAGGGGAGGGTATCAGTGAGGGGGGCGGGGTTGACCAGGGGAGGGTATCAGCGAGGGGGGCGGGGTTGACCAGGGGAGGGTATCAGTGAGGGGGGCGGGGGTGACCAGGGGCAAGCATCAGGGGCTGGCCGACTAGCGACAGGCGATAGAGGGGTTTAAAGAGGTCAGACTAGAGGAATATATCAGTAAGTGGGCGGTTACCAGGCGCAGGCATCAGAGAGGGGGAGTGGGGGGGGGGGGGGTGACCAGGGGCAAGGCATCAGAAGGTTCACTGAGGAAGTACATCAGCACTAGGATATTGTTATCAACCAGGCGTGATAGAATATACCCAGCATAAGATTGGTTTAAGATTAGTTTGATCGAACCGAGAAGAATTCATGCAGCCATTGGCCGAGATAGGAGGAGGAGGGGACCCACCCATTGGTCGAGATAGGAGGAGGGGACTCACCCATTGGCCGAGGCCTCTGGCCAATCCCTGCCGGCTGCTGAAGGCCCATAGCTTGCTCCTCATTGGTCAAAACGCCAACCACTGTGCGGATCACGTTCTGAAGAGACACAAACACATTCCTTGTGCTGGTTTCCTACAACGTTATATCATGAAATGTACTCATGCTTGTTTTCAGGATCATCCAACATTTCCTGCAGTAGAGGTTCCGTACCTCAGTTGATACGCACGCTCATAAAGTGGCGTAAAACACAACGAATGATCCAAACAGGCCTCGTATGCTTTAACCTGTACAGCAATATCGCCTCGACGGGGAAGGTCAACGCGGCAATTGAATCATTAAAAAATTCGCAAAGTGGGGCGCGAACCCATGAAACCAGCAACACGATGTCTAGCCCCTCACCAAGCAGAGTGTGCTGACCGCCAGACCATTGGTGTGGCCCCTGTGGCTGTCTGCCAGGCCTCACAGCGCGCTGACCGCCAAACATTGGTGTGGCCCCCTGTGGCTGTCTGCCAGGCCTCACAGTGAGCTGACCGCCAGACCATTGGTGTGGCCCCCTGTGGCTGTCTGCCAGGCCTCACAGCGAGCTGACCGCCAGACCATTGGTGTGGCCCCCTGTGGCTGTCTGCCAGGCCTCACAGCGAGCTGACCGCCAGACCATTGGTGTGGCCCCTGTGGCTGTCTGCCAGGCCTCACCAAGCCCAGCGCGCTGACCGCCAGACCATTGGTGTGGGCCCCTGTGGCTGTCTGCCAGGCCATTGGTGTGGGCCCCTGTGGCTGTCTGCCAGGCCTCACAGCGAGCTGACCGCCAGACCATTGGTGTGGCCCCTGTGGCTGTCTGCCAGGCTTCACCAAGCCCAGCGCGCTGACCGCCAGACCATTGGTGTGGCCCCCTGTAGCTGTCTGCCAGGCCTCACAGCGAGCTGACCGCCAGACCATTGGTGTGGCCCCATGTGACTGTCTGCCAGGCCTCACCAAGCCCAGCGCGCTGACCGCTAACCATTGGTGTGGCCCCCTGTGGCTGTCTGCCAGGCCTCACAGCGAGCTGACCGCCAGACCATTGGTGTGGCCCCCTGTGGCTGTCTGCCAGACCTCACCAAGCCCAGCGCGCTGACCGCCAGACCATTGGTGTGGCCCCCTGTGGCTGTCTGCCAGACCTCACCAAGCCCAGCGCGCTGACCGCCAGACCATTGGTGTGGCCCCCTGTGGCTGTCTGCCTGGCCTCACAGCGAGCTGGCCGCCAGACCATTGGTGTGGCCCCCTGTGGCTGTCTGCCTGGCCTCACAGCGAGCTGACCGCCAGACCATTGGTGTGGCCCCCTGTGGCTGTCTGCCAGGCCTCACCAAGCCCAGCGCGCTGACCGCCAGACCATTGGTGTGGCCCCCTGTGACTGTCTGCCAGGCCTCACAGCGAGCTGACCGCCAGACCATTGGTGTGGCCCCATGTGGCTGTCTGCCAGGCCTCACAGCGAGCTGACCGCCAGACCATTGGTGTGGCCCCCTGTGGCTGTCTGCCAGGCCTCACCAAGCCCAGCGCGCTGACCGCCAGACCATTGGTGTGGCCCCTTGTGACTGTCTGCAAGGCCTGACAACGCGCTGACCGCCAGACCATTGGTGTGGCCCCTATGGCTGTCTGCCAGACCTCACCAAGCCCAGCGCGCTGACCGCCAAACCATTGGTGTGGCCCCCTGTGGCTGTCTGCCAGGCCTCACAGCGAGCTGACCGCCAGACCATTGGTGTGGCCCCATGTGGCTGTCTGCCAGGCCTCACAGCGAGCTGACCGCCAGACCATTGGTGTGGCCCCCTGTGGCTGTCTGCCAGGCCTCACCAAGCCCAGCGCGCTGACCGCCAGAACATTGGTGTGGCCCGTTGTGGCTGTCTGCAAGGCCTGACAACGCGCTGACCGCCAGACCATTGGTGTGGCCCCTATGGCTGTCTGCCAGACCTCACCAAGCCCAGCGCGCTGACCGCCAAACCATTGGTGTGGCCCCCTGTGGCTGTCTGCCAGGCATCACAGCGAGCTGACCGCCAGACCATTGGTGTGGCCCCATGTGGCTGTCTGCCAGACCTCACAGCGAGCTGACTGCCAGACCATTGGTGTGGCCCCATGTGGCTGTCTGCCAGGCCTCACAGCGAGCTGACCGCCAGACCATTGGTGTGGCCCCTATGGCTGTCTGCCAGACCTCACCAAGCCCAGCGCGCTGACCGCCAAACCATTGGTGTGGCCCCCTGTGGCTGTCTGCCAGGCCTCACAGCGAGCTGACCGCCAGACCATTGGTGTGGCCCCATGTGGCTGTCTGCCAGGCCTCACAGCGAGCTGACCGCCAGACCATTGGTGTGGCCCCCTGTGGCTGTCTGCCAGGCCTCACCAAGCCCAGCGCGCTGACCGCCAGAACATTGGTGTGGCCCGTTGTGGCTGTCTGCAAGGCCTGACAACGCGCTGACCGCCAGACCATTGGTGTGGCCCCTATGGCTGTCTGCCAGACCTCACCAAGCCCAGCGCGCTGACCGCCAAACCATTGGTGTGGCCCCCTGTGGCTGTCTGCCAGGCATCACAGCGAGCTGACCGCCAGACCATTGGTGTGGCCCCATGTGGCTGTCTGCCAGACCTCACAGCGAGCTGACTGCCAGACCATTGGTGTGGCCCCCTGTGGCTGTCCACCTGGCCTTACCTCATCCACCTGTGACCAGGGTTTGGCCGGAGCTCGCATCCGCCTCAGGAACATGGAGTGCCACTTCTGGCGAAGCTGGACCGCCAACAGCGCCGCCTACAAGGAGAACAACGACATCAGGATCACTCTCCACACTGGGGGAAGTCATTCCCACATACTCCATAACCAAGCGCAGTGATAATAATAAGAAATAGTAACATTGAAAAGCAAATATACGTACAAAGTTCCGAGAAAATATCCTTCACAATCTTGCTATTACCAGAAAACGTTGTAAAACTTAAACGAAGGCGATAACAAGGTCTGGAGCGCTTTATGACAGGAGTTATGCTTATTAGTTACATACTTACCGCCGGCTTTGGTGGCAAATGGTGCCAAAGGCTGACTATTAAGTCAAGGTTCTATACACGGTAACCATACTTGCCTTTGAATAAATCTATTACACAGGAAACAGCCAACAACAATTAAAGTCGTAGTTTAAATTATTCATATTCTGTATTAAGATTGGGTGTTACAATCTGTGGACTGTCGCCGTTACAGGTATGGTGGGTATGGTGACCTCTGACCTCTGAGTCGACCCTGAAGGCGAGCCAGTCGTCCAGCCTGAGGGTGGTCCGGCGGCCGTCCTCCTTCTCCTCACCCTCACTGTCACTGCTCGACTCCACGAACCCCTCCGGCTGGCTCACTGCAGGGGGGCAAGCAAGGTCAGGGTCACGGGTCAGGGTCACGGGTCAGGGTCACGAGTCAAGGTCAGAGGGGTGCACAATCAATTCGGCACTTTTGAGAGATTCTTTTTAGATGTGACCTCTTTTTTTAGCACTTACTATTTGGGGTCTACAAGAGATTAATATTCATACCCCGTGGGAAATTAAAAAAAAATGACCCTTATAAGCATAAGTATGAGAAAGACTACAGAATATGGCTGTTTCCTTACTGTGGGCCATTACAGTCTTACCAGGGCTACAGCATACGGCAGTTTCTTTACTGTGGGCCATTAGAGTCGTACAATGCCACAGAGTATGGCTGTTTCCTTACTGTGGGCCATTAGAGTCGTACAATGCTACAGAGTATGGCTGTCTCCTTACTGTGGGCCTTCACAGTCTAACAATGGGTACAGAGTATGGCAGTTTCCTTACTGTGGGCCATTACAGTCTTACCGTACAATGCTACAGAGTATGGCTGTTTCCTTACTGTGGGCCATTAGAGTCGTACAATGCTACAGAGTATGGCTGTCTCCTTACTGTGGGCCTTCACAGTCTAACAATGGGTACAGAGTATGGCAGTTTCCTTACTGTGGGCCTTCACAGTCTAACAATGGGTACAGAGTATGGCTGTCTCCTTACTGTTGGCCTTCACAGTCTAACAATGGGTACAGAGTATGGCTGTCTCCTTACTGTGGGCCTTCACAGTCTAACAATGGGTACAGAGTATGGCTGTCTCCTTACTGTTGGCCTTCACAGTCTAACAATGGGTAGAGTATGGCTGTCTCCTTACTGTGGGCCTTCACAGTCTAACAATGGGTACAGAGTATGGCTGTCTCCTTACTGTTGGCCTTCACAGTCTAACAATGGGTACAGAGTATGGCTGTCTCCTTACTGTGGGCCTTCACAGTCTAACAATGGGTACAGAGTATGGCTGTCTCCTTACTGTTGGCCTTCACAGTCTAACAATGGGTACAGAGTATGGCTGTCTCCTTACTGTGGGCCTTCACAGTCTAACAATGGGTACAGAGTATGGCTGTCTCCTTACTGTTGGCCTTCACAGTCTAACAATGGGTACAGAGTATGGCAGTTTCCTTACTGTGGGCCTTCACAGTCTAACAATGGGTACAGAGTATGGCTGTCTCCTTACTGTTGGCCTTCACAGTCTAACAATGGGTACAGAGTATGGCTGTCTCCTTACTGTGGGCCTTCACAGTCTAACAATGGGTACAGAGTATGGCTGTCTCCTTACTGTTGGCCTTCACAGTCTAACAATGGGTAGAGTATGGCTGTCTCCTTACTGTGGGCCTTCACAGTCTAACAATGGGTACAGAGTATGGCTGTCTCCTTACTGTTGGCCTTCACAGTCTAACAATGGGTACAGAGTATGGCTGTCTCCTTACTGTGGGCCTTCACAGTCTAACAATGGGTACAGAGTATGGCTGTCTCCTTACTGTTGGCCTTCACAGTCTAACAATGGGTACAGAGTATGGCTGTCTCCTTACTGTGGGCCTTCACAGTCTAACAATGGGTACAGAGTATGGCTGTCTCCTTACTGTTGGCCTTCACAGTCTAACAATGGGTACAGAGTATGGCTGTCTCCTTACTGTGGGCCTTCACAGTCTAACAATGGGTACAGAGTATGGCTGTCTCCTTACTGTGGGCCTTCACAGTCTAACAATGGGTACAGAGTATGGCTGTCTCCTTACTGTGGGCCTTCACAGTCTAACAATGGGTACAGAGTATGGCTGTCTCCTTACTGTGGGCCTTCACAGTCTAACAATGGGTACAGAGTATGGCTGTCTCCTTACTGTAGGCCTTCACAGTCTAACAATGGGTACAGAGTATGGCTGTCTCCTTACTGTGGGCCTTCACAGTCTAACAATGGGTACAGAGTATGGCTGTCTCCTTACTGTGGGCCTTCACAGTCTAACAATGGGTACAGAGTATGGCTGTCTCCTTACTGTGGGCCTTCACAGTCTAACAATGGGTACAGAGTATGGCTGTCTCCTTACTGTTGGCCTTCACAGTCTAACAATGGGTAGAGTATGGCTGTCTCCTTACTGTGGGCCTTCACAGTCTAACAATGGGTACAGAGTATGGCTGTCTCCTTACTGTTGGCCTTCACAGTCTAACAATGGGTACAGAGTATGGCTGTCTCCTTACTGTGGGCCTTCACAGTCTAACAATGGGTACAGAGTATGGCTGTCTCCTTACTGTTGGCCTTCACAGTCTAACAATGGGTACAGAGTATGGCTGTCTCCTTACTGTGGGCCTTCACAGTCTAACAATGGGTACAGAGTATGGCTGTCTCCTTACTGTTGGCCTTCACAGTCTAACAATGGGTACAGAGTATGGCTGTCTCCTTACTGTGGGCCTTCACAGTCTAACAATGGGTACAGAGTATGGCTGTCTCCTTACTGTGGGCCTTCACAGTCTAACAATGGGTACAGAGTATGGCTGTCTCCTTACTGTGGGCCTTCACAGTCTAACAATGGGTACAGAGTATGGCTGTCTCCTTACTGTGGGCCTTCACAGTCTAACAATGGGTACAGAGTATGGCTGTCTCCTTACTGTAGGCCTTCACAGTCTAACAATGGGTACAGAGTATGGCTGTCTCCTTACTGTGGGCCTTCACAGTCTAACAATGGGTACAGAGTATGGCTGTCTCCTTACTGTGGGCCTTCACAGTCTAACAATGGGTACAGAGTATGGCTGTCTCCTTACTGTGGGCCTTCACAGTCTAACAATGGGTACAGAGTATGGCTGTCGCCTTACTGTGGGCCTTCACAGTCTAACAATGGGTACAGAGTATGGCTGTTTCCTTACTGTGGGCCTTCACAGTCTAACAATGGGTACAGAGTATGGCTGTCTCCTTACTGTGGGCCTTCACAGTCTAACAATGGGTACAGAGTATGGCTGTCTCCTTACTGTGGGCCTTCACAGTCTAACAATGGGTACAGAGTATGGCTGTTTCCTTACTGTGGGCCTTCACAGTCTAACAATGGGTACAGAGTATGGCTGTCTCCTTACTGTGGGCCTTCACAGTCTAACAATGGGTACAGAGTATGGCTGTCTCCTTACTGTGGGCCTTCACAGTCTAACAATGGGTACAGAGTATGGCTGTCTCCTTACTGTGGGCCTTCACAGTCTAACAATGGGTACAGAGTATGGCTGTTTCCTTACTGTGGGCCTTCACAGTCTAACAATGGGTACAGAGTATGGCTGTCTCCTTACTGTGGGCCTTCACAGTCTAACAATGGGTACAGAGTATGGCTGTCTCCTTACTGTGGGCCTTCACAGTCTAACAATGGGTACAGAGTATGGCTGTTTCCTTACTGTGGGCCTTCACAGTCTAACAATGGGTACAGAGTATGGCTGTCTCCTTACTGTTGGCCTTCACAGTCTAACAATGGGTACAGAGTATGGCTGTCTCCTTACTGTGGGCCTTCACAGTCTAACAATGGGTACAGAGTATGGCTGTTTCCTTACTGTGGGCCTTCACAGTCTAACAATGGGTACAGAGTATGGCTGTCTCCTTACTGTGGGCCTTCACAGTCTAACAATGGGTACAGAGTATGGCTGTCTCCTTACTGTGGGCCTTCACAGTCTAACAATGGGTACAGAGTATGGCTGTTTCCTTACTGTGGGCCTGCACAGTCTAACAATGGGTACAGAGTATGGCTGTCTCCTTACTGTGGGCCTTCACAGTCTAACAATGGGTACAGAGTATGGCTGTCTCCTTACTGTGGGCCTTCACAGTCTAACAATGGGTACAGAGTATGGCTGTCTCCTTACTGTGGGCCTTCACATTCTAACAATGGGTACAGAGTATGGCTGTCTCCTTACTGTGGGCCATTACAGTCTAACAATGGGTACAGAGTATGGCTGTCTCCTTACTGTGGGCCTTCACAGTCTAACAATGGGTACAGAGTATGGCTGTCTCCATACTGTGGGCCTTCACAGTCTAACAATGGGTACAGAGTATGGCTGTCTCCTTACTGTGGGCCATTACAGTCTAACAATGCGTACAGAGTATGGCTGTCTCCTTACTGTTGGCCTTCACAGTCTAACAATGGGTACAGAGTATGGCTGTCTCCTTACTGTGGGCCTTCACAGTCTAACAATGCGTACAGAGTATGGCTGTCTCCTTACTGTGGGCCTTCACAGTCTAACAATGGGTACAGAGTATGGCTGTCTCCTTACTGTGGGCCTTCACAGTCTAACAATGGGTACAGAGTATGGCTGTCTCCTTACTGTGGGCCTTCACAGTCTAACAATGGGTACAGAGTATGGCTGTCTCCTTACTGTTGGCCTTCACAGTCTAACAATGGGTACAGAGTATGGCTGTCTCCTTACTGTGGGCCTTCACAGTCTAACAATGGGTACAGAGTATGGCTGTCTCCTTACTGTGGGCCTTCACAGTCTAACAATGGGTACAGAGTATGGCTGTCTCCTTACTGTGGGCCTTCACAGTCTAACAATGGGTACAGAGTATGGCTGTTTCCTTACTGTGGGCCTTCAAGTCTAACAATGGGTACAGAGTATGGCTGTCTCCTTACTGTGGGCCTTCACAGTCTAACAATGGGTACAGAGTATGGCTGTTTCCTTACTGTGGGCCTTCACAGTCTAACAATGGGTACAGAGTATGGCTGTCTCCTTACTGTGGGCTTTCACAGTCTAACAATGGGTACAGAGTATGGCTGTCTCCTTACTGTGGGCCTTCACAGTCTAACAATGGGTACAGAGTATGGCTGTCTCCTTACTGTGGGCCTTCACAGTCTAACAATGGGTACAGAGTATGGCTGTCTCCTTACTGTGGGCCTTCACAGTCTAACAATGGGTACAGAGTATGGCTGTCTCCTTACTGTGGGCCTTCACAGTCTAACATTGGGTACAGAGTATGGCTGTCTCCTTACTGTGGGCCTTCACAGTCTAACAATGGGTACAGAGTATGGCTGTCTCCATACTGTGGGCCTTCACAGTCTAACAATGGGTACAGAGTATGGCTGTTTCCTTACTGTGGGCCTTCACAGTCTAACAATGGGTACAGAGTATGGCTGTTTCCTTACTGTGGGCCATTACAGTCTAACAATGGGTACAGAGTATGGCTGTCTCCTTACTGTGGGCCTTCACAGTCTAACAATGGGTACAGAGTATGGCTGTTTCCTTACTGTGGGCCTTCACAGTCTAACAATGGGTACAGAGTATGGCTGTTTCCTTACTGTGGGCCTTCACAGTCTAACAATGGGTACAGAGTATGGCTGTCTCCATACTGCGGGCCTTCACAGTCTAACAATGGGTACAGAGTATGGCTGTTTCCTTACTGTGGGCCTTCACAGTCTAACAATGGGTACAGAGTATGGCTGTCTCCTTACTGTGGGCCTTCACAGTCTAACAATGGGTACAGAGTATGGCTGTCTCCTTACTGTGGGCCTTCACAGTCTAACAATGGGTACAGAGTATGGCTGTTTCCTTACTGTGGGCCTTCACAGTCTAACAATGGGTACAGAGTATGGCTGTCTCCTTACTGTGGGCCTTTACAGTCTGACAATGGGTACAGAGTATGGCTGTCTCCATACTGTGGGCCTTCACAGTCTAAGAATGGGTACAGAGTATGGCTGTTTCCTTACTGTGGGCCTTCACAGTCTAACAATGGGTACAGAGTATGGCTGTCTCCTTACTGTGGGCCTTCACAGTCTAACAATGGGTACAGAGTATGGCTGTCTCCTTACTGTGGGCCTTCACAGTCTAACAATGGGTACAGAGTATGGCTGTTTCCTTACTGTGGGCCTTCACAGTCTAACAATGGGTACAGAGTATGGCTGTCTCCTTACTGTGGGCCTTCACAGTCTAACAATGGGTACAGAGTATGGCTGTCTCCTTACTGTGGGCCTTCACAGTCTAACAATGGGTACAGAGTATGGCTGTCTCCTTACTGTGGGCCTTCACAGTCTAACAATGGGTACAGAGTATGGCTGTCTCCTTACTGTGGGCCATTACAGTCTAACAATGGGTACAGAGTATGGCTGTCTCCTTACTGTGGGCCTTCACAGTCTAACAATGGGTACAGAGTATGGCTGTCTCCATACTGTGGGCCTTCACAGTCTAACAATGGGTACAGAGTATGGCTGTCTCCTTACTGTGGGCCATTACAGTCTAACAATGCGTACAGAGTATGGCTGTCTCCTTACTGTTGGCCTTCACAGTCTAACAATGGGTACAGAGTATGGCTGTCTCCTTACTGTGGGCCTTCACAGTCTAACAATGCGTACAGAGTATGGCTGTCTCCTTACTGTAGGCCTTCACAGTCTAACAATGGGTACAGAGTATGGCTGTCTCCTTACTGTGGGCCTTCACAGTCTAACAATGGGTACAGAGTATGGATGTCTCCTTACTGTGGGCCTTCACAGTCTAACAATGGGTACAGAGTATGGCTGTCTCCTTACTGTTGGCCTTCACAGTCTAACAATGGGTACAGAGTATGGCTGTCTCCTTACTGTGGGCCTTCACAGTCTAACAATGGGTACAGAGTATGGCTGTCTCCTTACTGTGGGCCTTCACAGTCTAACAATGCGTACAGAGTATGGCTGTCTCCTTACTGTTGGCCTTCACAGTCTAACAATGGGTACAGAGTATGGCTGTCTCCTTACTGTGGGCCTTCACAGTCTAACAATGGGTACAGAGTATGGCTGTCTCCTTACTGTGGGCCTTCACAGTCTAACAATGCGTACAGAGTATGGCTGTCTCCTTACTGTTGGCCTTCACAGTCTAACAATGGGTACAGAGTATGGCTGTCTCCTTACTGTGGGCCTTCACAGTCTAACAGTGCGTACAGAGTATGGCTGTCTCCTTACTGTTGGCCTTCACAGTCTAACAATGGGTACAGAGTATGGCTGTCTCCTTACTGTGGTCCTTCACAGTCTAACAATGGGTACAGAGTATGGCTGTCTCCTTACTGTGGGCCATTACAGTCTAACAATGGGTACAGAGTATGACTGTCTCCTTACTGTGGGCCTTCACAGTCTAACAATGGGTACAGAGTATGGCTGTCTCGTTACTGTTGGCCTTCACAGTCTAACAATGGGTACAGAGTATGGCTGTCTCCACACTGTGGGCCTTCACAGTCTAACAATGGGTACAGAGTATGGCTGTTTCCTTACTGTGGGCCTTCACAGTCTAACAATGGGTACAGAGTATGGCTGTTTCCTTACTGTTGGCCTTCACAGTCTAACAATGGGTACAGAGTATGGCTGTCTCCTTACTGCGGGCCTTCACAGTCTAACAATGGGTACAGAGTATGGCTGTCTCCTGACTGTGGGCCCTCACAGTCTAACAATGGGTACAGAGTATGGCTGTCTCCTTACTGTGGGCCTTCACAGTCTAACAATGGGTACAGAGTATGGCTGTCTCCTTACTGTGGGCCTTCACAGTCTAACAATGGGTACAGAGTATGGCTGTCTCCTTACTGTGGGCCTTCACAGTCTAACAATGGGTACAGAGTATGGCTGTCTCCTTACTGTGGGCCTTCACAGTCTAACAATGGGTACAGAGTATGGCTGTTTCCTTACTGTGGGCCTTCACAGTCTAACAATGGGTACAGAGTATGGCTGTCTCCTTACTGTGGGCCTTCACAGTCTAACAATGGGTACAGAGTATGGCTGTCTCCTTACTGTGGGCCTTCACAGTCTAACAATGGGTACAGAATATGGCTGTCTCCTTACTGTGGGCCTTCACAGTCTAACAATGGGTACAGAGTATGGCTGTCTCCATACTGTGGGCCTTCACAGTCTAACAATGGGTACAGAGTATGGCTGTCTCCTTACTGTGGGCCTTCACAGTCTAACAATGGGTACGGAGTATGGCTGTTTCCTTACTGTGGGCCTTCACAGTCTAACAATGGGTACAGAGTATGGCTGTCTCCTTACTGTGGGCCTTTACAGTCTAACAATGGGTACAGAGTATGGCTGTCTCCTTACTGTGGGCCTTCACAGTCTAACAATGCGTACAGAGTATGGCTGTCTCCTTACTGTGGGCCTTCACAGTCTAACAATGGGTACAGAGTATGGCTGTCTTCTTACTGTGGGCCTTCACAGTCTAACAATGGGTACAGAGTATGGCTGTCTCCTTACTGTGAGCCTTCACAGTCTAACAATGGGTACAGAGTATGGCTGTCTCCTTACTGTGGGCCTTCACAGTCTAACAATGGGTACAGAGTATGGCTGTCTCCATACTGTGGGCCTTCACAGTCTAACAACGGGTACAGAGTATGGCTGTCTCCATACTGTGGGCCTTCACAGTCTAACAATGCGTACAGAGTATGGCTGTCTCCATACTGTGGGCCTTCACAGTCTAACAATGGGTACAGAGTATGGCTGTCTCCTTACTGTGGGCCTTCACAGTCTAACAATGCGTACAGAGTATGGCTGTCTCCTTACTGTGGGCCTTCACAGTCTAACAATGGGTACAGAGTATGGCTGTCTCCATACTGTGGGCCTTCACAGTCTAACAATGGGTACAGAGTATGGCTGTCTCCATACTGTGGGCCTTCACAGTCTAACAATGGGTACAGAGTATGGCTGTCTCCTTACTGTTGGCCTTCACAGTCTAACAATGGGTACAGAGTATGGCTGTCTCTTTACTGTGGGCCTTCACAGTCTAACAATGCGTACAGAGTATGGCTGTCTCCTTACTGTTGGCCTTCACAGTCTAACAATGGGTACAGAGTATGGCTGTCTCCTTACTGTGGGCCTTCACAGTCTAACAATGCGTACAGAGTATGGCTGTCTCCTTACTGTGGGCCTTCACAGTCTAACAATGGGTACAGAGTATGGCTGTCTCCATACTGTGGGCCTTCACAGTCTAACAATGGGTACAGAGTATGGCTGTCTCCTTACTGTGGGCCTTCACAGTCTAACAATGGGTACAGAGTATGGCTGTCTCCATGCTGTGGGCCTTCACAGTCTAACAATGGGTACAGAGTATGGCTGTCTCCTTACTGTGGGCCTTCACAGTCTAACAATGGGTACAGAGTATGGCTGTCTCCTTACTGTGGGCCTTCACAGTCTAACAATGGGTACAGAGTATGGCTGTCTCCATACTGTGGGCCTTAACAGTCTAACAATGGGTACAGAGTATGGCTGTTTCCTTACTGTGGGCCTTCACAGTCTATTAATGCGTACAGAGTATGGCTGTCTCCTTACTGTGGGCCTTCACAGTCTAACAATGGGTACAGAGTATGGCTGTCTCCATACTGTGGGCCTTCACAAGTCTAACAATGGGTACAGAGTATGGCTGTCTCCTTACTGTGGGCCTTCACAGTCTAACAATGCGTACAGAGTATGGCTGTTTCCTTACTGTGGGCCTTCACAGTCTAACAATGGGTACAGAGTATGGCTGTCTCCTTACTGTGGGCCTTCACTTTCTAACAATGGGTACAGAGTATGGCTGTCTCCTTACTGTGGGCCATTCCCTCGGCCTCGCGCACGTGGGCGAGGGGCATCTTGGCGGGGCCGGCGAAGATGGCGAGGGTGATGGGGGAGATGGCGGTGCAGCCCCGGATGAGCGCCAGCCTATGGGAGCGCGTCATCTCCTCGTACAGCAGCCAATCAGTGGGCAGCTGGTTCACCACCACCGCGTGCTGATTGGCTGCCACCAGGTTGGGGGAGGGGCCCAGCACTGAAGAGTTGTGGAACCGCACCCGGTTCTCCTTCCTGTGGGTTTGCAGAAAAGTGGGGATAATTAATGGTGAGGATAGTGAGAGATAGTGGTCGAAATGTTACGAAAATATGGTGAAAATTGCTGGTGAACTGAGTCGGAATACATGGTAATAACATGGACAACGTGCTGATTTGAGTCGGGATAGGTGGTTATAAAGAGAAAATATTGGAAAATGTCCACCTCCACCACGTGACACTTACACCGAGGACAGAGAGCTGGTTCCCCTGCCCACCTGGACCACGTGACACTTACACCGAGCACAGAGAGCTGGTTCCCTTGTCCAACTGGACCACGTGGGGGTTCAGGTTCCCCTGTCTATCTGGACCACGTGACACTTACACTGAGGACAGAGAGCTGGTTCCCCTGTCTATCTGGACCACGTGACACTTACACTGAGGACAGAGAGCTGGTTCCCCTGTCCACCTGGACCACGTGACACTTACACTGAGGACAGAGAGCTGGTTCCCCTGTCCACCTGGACCACGTGGGGGTACATCCCGGCACACAGAGCCGCCTTGACGACGCTCCAGTTCTCGGAGTTGGTGTTAAGGTCCCGGATGTCGCCGCCGCCACGTGCTCTGACGAAGCCAGAGGCCCGGAGCTGACCCAGCAGCTGTGTCCTGCAACAAGACACAGCGATGACGTCATCAGGGGTTGGGCTTCAACCTTCCACAAGAGCAACAGAAAAAAATGTTTGCCAAAGAAAGAATCATTGAATTTATTTGGTCTCAGTTACGTACTCCCTGTCCATAAATTTCTGAGCTCGCTTAAATATCGACAAAAACAAACAATGTGAACGACAGTTGTAAAGTCGAGTGTTGTAGAGGCCTAGGACGCCAGGAGCGGAAGTGAGACACAATGGACTCACCGCGTGCCAACAATCATCTCCATGGTAGCCGAAGACAGGAAGTTCTTCTCGCAGAAGGATCTCTCCCACCCCTCTGTTCTCGCCTTCTGCCAGCCCTGCGAGACAAACAAACCCCAATGTAGACATCAGGCTATATATATATTATATATACATAATATATATATATCCATATATATATATGGAAAAGACAAAAAGTACACTGAATAACACATTTAACATATACATGTGTATACTCGCAGCATTTCCTCTCTTTCATATCCCAGAGTATTATAGCACTTTTAATATATCCATCTGTAGACTCCATTTCATACTGGCCTTACAGTTTACATGACGACCCACCTGGCAGGCCCTGAGGGGGCAGTTACCATGACGACCTACCTGGAAGGCCCTGAGGGGGCAGTTACCATGACGACTTACCTGGACGGCCCTGAGGGGGCAGTTACCATGACGACCTACCTGGAAGGCCCTAAGGGGGCAGTTACCATGACGACCTACCTGGAAGGCCCTGAGGAGGGCCATATGGTCGCTGAAGGTTCCGGCCGCCAGACGGCGCCTTGCGAGGGCCGCGGCCCGCTTCAGGTACGGCTGAGCGGGCAGCAGGACTGAAAATACATATCACGTGACATGTGAGGGAGGCACAGCCCACGTTGACGTCACCATGGTGACTGTAGGGGGGACTTCAAACATATCAAACACGTGCTATATTACCTGGTTCGGACGCATTTCTGAATTAACACGTAATCAATACAACATAAAATTAGGATAATAACCATAAGTTATGTATTCCCAGAAATCCCATCCGCGTATGTGAGGACGGGGGGGGGCGGGGTACCCACAGGGTACTCCAGAGTGCAGGCCACGGTGAGGACGGAGGGGGGGGGGTACTCACAGGGTACTCCAGGGTGCAGTGTTCAGTGTGAGGACGAGGTGGGGGGGGCACTCACAGGGGTCTCTGTAGGCCAGGTCGCAGGCCACGGTGAGGACGGCGGGGGGGGGGGGGGACTCACAGGGGTCTCTGTAGGCCAGGGCGCAGGCCACGGTGAGGACGTCGGGGGGGGGGACTCACAGGGGTCTCTGTAGGCCAGGGCGCAGGCCACGGTCAGGACGTGGGGGGGTACTCACAGGGGTCTCTGTAGGCCAGGGCGCAAGCCACGGTGAGGACGGGGGGGGGTACTCACAGGGGTCTCTGTAGGCAAGGGCGCAGGCCACAGTGAGGATGGGGGGGGTACTCACAGGGGTCTCTGTAGGCCAGGGCGCAGGCCACGGTGATGACGGGGGGGGGGGGGTACTCACAGGGGTCTCTGTAGGCCAAGGCGCAGGCCACGGTGAGGACGGGGGGGGGGCGGGGTACTCACAGGGGTCTCTGTAGCCCAAGGCGCAGGCTACGGTGAGGACAGGGCGGGGATTACTCACAGGGGTCTCTGTAGGCCAGGGCGCAGGCCACGGTGAGGACGGGGGGGGGGGGGGGTACTCACAGGGGTCTCTGTAGGCCAGGGCGCAGGCCACGGCGAGGACGGGGGGTACTCACAGGGGTCTCTGTAGGCCAGGGCGCAGGCCACAGTGAGGACGGGGGGGGGTACTCACAGGGGTCTCTGTAGGCCAGGGCGCAGGCCACAGTGAGGACGGGTGGGGTACTCACAGGGGTCTCTGTAGGCCAGGGCGCAAGCCACAGTGAGGACGGGGGGGGGGTTACTCACAGGGGTCTCTGTAGGCCAGGGCGCAGGCCACGGTGAGGACGGGGGGGGGGGTACTCACAGGGGTCTCTGTAGGCCAGGGCGCAGGCCAGGGCGAGGACGGGGGGGGATAATCACAGGGGTCTCTGTAGGCCAGGGCGCAGGCCACGGCGAGGACGGGGGGTACTCACAGGGGTCTCTGTAGGCCAGGGCGCAGGCCACAG
This sequence comes from Arenicola marina, assembly GCA_964019135.1. Taxonomy (NCBI): domain Eukaryota; kingdom Metazoa; phylum Annelida; class Polychaeta; family Arenicolidae; genus Arenicola; species Arenicola marina. Next base: position 42,633,029 of record OZ025255.1, read on the forward strand.
TGAGGACGGGGGGGGTACTCACAGGGGTCTCTGTAGGCCAGGGCGCAGGCCACGGTGAGGACGGGGGGGGGGGGTACTCACAGGGGTCTCTGTAGGCCAGGGCGCAGGCCACGGCGAGGACGGGGGGGGAGGTTACTCACAGGGGTCTCTGTAGGCCAGGGCGCAGGCCACGGCGAGGACGGGGGGTACTCACAGGGGTCTCTGTAGGCCAGGGCGCAGGCCACGGCGAGGACGGGGGGTACTCACAGGGGTCTCTGTAGGCCAGGGCGCAGGCCACGGTGAGGACAGGGTCCAGACACTTGAGGACCACGGAGTAGAGGATCATCTTTCCATAACGAGGCTCGACAGGAAGGTCCGCCAGGTGGTGCCCCAGCTCAGTCATGTCCTCGAATGGGTCGAGCGCGTCGATTTGCTGCGAACAACCGGAAACAACGTCCGTGAGTAAGCCACACAATAGACATTGATACTGGCTAAATGAAATTTAATTGCAATGGGGGTGGGGGGGGTACAGGGCTCAGGATGGGGTGTGTTACCTGTATAACCTAAAATCACAATGATGAGTGGCTCTAGCGCCAGCTAAGGTATGAGTCTCCCGGCCAACTATTTGTTATACTTCTCGTTTGTATTTACGGCCTTGGCGATGGAGGGGGGGGGGGGGTGAGGGAGTGGGGAGGGGTGTCGGGATGGGGTATGTTACCTTGAGGAGGTGCACGGCGTTCCTGGTGATGAGGAAGGCGGGCGGCTCGGGGGCCTTGGAGATGTGGGGGGGGGGGGGTGAGGGAGTGGGGAGGGGTGTCGGGATGGGGTATGTTACCTTGAGGAGGTGCACGGCGTTCCTGGTGATGAGGAAGGCGGGCGGCTCGGGGGCCTTGGCGATGGAGGGGGGGGGGGTGGGGTGAGGGAGTGGGGAGGGGTGTCGGGATGGGGTATGTTACCTTGAGGAGGTGCACGGCGTTCCTGGTGATGAGGAAGGCGGGCGGCTCGGGGGCCTTGGAGATGGAGGGGGGGGGGGGGTGAGGGAGTGGGGAGGGGTGTCGGGATGGGGTATGTTACCTTGAGGAGGTGCACGGCGTTCCTGGTGATGAGGAAGGCGGGCGGCTCGGGGGCCTTGGAGATGGAGGGGGGGGGGGGTGAGGGAGTGGGGAGGGGTGTCGGGATGGGGTATGTTACCTTGAGGAGGTGCACGGCGTTCCTGGTGATGAGGAAGGCGGCCGGCTCGGGGGCCTTGGAGATGGAGGGGGGGGGGGTGAGGGAGTGGGGAGGGGTGTCGGGATGGGGTATGTTACCTTGAGGAGGTGCACGGCGTTCCTGGTGATGAGGAAGGCGGCCGGCTCGGGGGCCTTGGAGATGGAGGGGGGGGGGTGAGGGAGTGGGGAGGGGTGTCGGGATGGGGTATGTTACCTTGAGGAGGTGCACGGCGTTCCTGGTGATGAGGAAGGCGGCCGGCTCGGGGCCTTGGAGATGGAGGGGGGGGGGGTGGCCGGGTGAGGGAGTGGGGAGGGGTGTCGGGATGGGGTATGTTACCTTGAGGAGGTGCACGGCGTTCCTGGTGATGAGGAAGGCGGGCGGCTCGGGCGCCTTGGCCAGGAAGTCGGCGATGGAACAGTTGAGGGGGGCCAGTAGCTTGGTGTGGAGGCAGAGTTCCTGGAGTGGGTAGCGCAGGATCTCTGGGTCGGCGTACTCCTGCATGTATTCGTGTCGCACCTTGCTGAACAGATGGTAGCACAGCCCCGCCCGGCACCGGCCAGCCCTGCAAATAGCGGTACCGCAGAGGGGGGGAGGGTGAACCCGCCATGGTAACGATCGAAACGCAAAGGCCCATATATCGTTATCGATATGAGCGTCCCAAGTTAAATATATCCGGAAGGTGTTACCACCGATCTATGGATAGAAGGAATCCATTAGACACCCAGTGGGCCTTCAGTATCGTCACCCCCCAGCCCCCCACCACCACCCAGACAGACTGCCCCATACCTGCCCTTCCTCTGTAGAGCGCTGGCCTTAGACACCCAGTGGGCCTTCAGTATCGTCACCCCCCCACACCACCACCCAGACAGACTGCCCCATACCTGCCCTTCCTCTGTAGAGCGCTGGCCTTAGACACCCAGTGGGGCTTTAGTATCGTCACCCCCCAGCCCCCCACCACCACCCAGACAGACTGCCCCATACCTGCCCTTCCTCTGTAGAGCGCTGGCCTTAGACACCCAGTGGGGCTTTAGTATCGTCACCCCCCAGCCCCCCACCACCACCCAGACAGACTGCCCCATACCTGCCCTTCCTCTGTAGAGCGCTGGCCTTAGACACCCAGTGGGGCTTTAGTATCGTCACCCCCCAGCCCCCCACCACCACCCAGACAGACTGTCCCATACCTGCCCTTCCTCTGTAGAGCGCTGGCCTTAGACACCCAGTGGGGCTTTAGTATCGTCACCCCCCAGCCCCCCCCCACCACCCAGACAGACTGCCCCATACCTGCCCTTCCTCTGTAGAGCGCTGACCTTAGACACCCAGTGGGCCTTCAGTATCGTCACCCCCCCCCCACCACCACCCAGACAGACTGCCCCATACCTGCCCTTCCTCTGTAGAGCGCTGGCCTTAGACACCCAGTGGGCCTTCAGTATCGTCACCCCCCCCCCCCACCACCACCCAGACAGACTGCCCCATACCTGCCCTTCCTCTGTAGAGCGCTGGCCTTAGACACCCAGTGGGCCTTCAGTATCGTCACCCCCCAGCCCCCCACCACCACCCAGACAGACTGCCCCATACCTGCCCTTCCTCTGTAGAGCGCTGGCCTTAGACACCCAGTGGGCCTTCAGTATCGTCACCCCCCCCCACCACCACCCAGACAGACTGCCCCATACCTGCCCTTCCTCTGTAGAGCGCTGGCCTTAGACACCCAGTGGGCCTTCAGTATCGTCACACCCCCCCCCACCACCCAGACAGACTGCCCCATACCTGCCCTTCCTCTGTAGAGCGCTGGCCTTAGACACCCAGTGGGCCTTCAGTATCGTCACCCCCCAGCCCCCCACCACCACCCAGACAGACTGCCCCATACCTGCCCTTCCTCTGTAGAGCGCTGGCCTTAGACACCCAGTGGGCCTTCAGTATCGTCACCCCCCCCCCTCCCCCCCACCACCCAGACAGACTGCCCCATACCTGCCCTTCCTCTGTAGAGCGCTGGCCTTAGACACCCAGTGGGCCTTCAGTATCGTCACCCCCCCCCACCACCACCCAGACAGACTGCCCCATACCTGCCCTTCCTCTGTAGAGCGCTGGCCTTAGACACCCAGTGGGCCTTCAGTATCGTCACCCCCCCCCCCCCACCACCACCCAGACAGACTGCCCCATACCTGCCCTTCCTCTGTAGAGCGCTGGCCTTAGACACCCAGTGGGCCTTCAGTATCGTCACCCCCCCCCCCCACCACCACCCAGACAGACTGCCCCATACCTGCCCTTCCTCTGTAGAGCGCTGGCCTTAGACACCCAGTGGGCCTTCAGTATCGTCACCCCCAGCCCCCCACCACCACCCAGACTGACTGCCCCATACCTGCCCTTCCTCTGTAGAGCGCTGGCCTTAGACACCCAGTGGGGCTTCAGTATCGTCACCACCTCCCCCACCACCACCACCCAGACAGACTGCCCCATACCTGCCCTTCCTCTGTAGAGCGCTGGCCTTAGACACCCAGTGGGCCTTCAGTATCGTCACCCCCCAGCCCCACCCCACCACCCAGACAGACTGCCCCATACCTGCCCTTCCTCTGTAAAGCGCTGGCCTTAGACACCCAGTGGGCCTTCAGTATCGTCACCCCCCCACACCACCACCCAGACAGACTGCCCCATACCTGCCCTTCCTCTGTAGAGCGCTGGCCTTAGACACCCAGTGGGGCTTTAGTATCGTCACCCCCCAGCCCCCCACCACCACCCAGACAGACTGCCCCATACCTGCCCTTCCTCTGTAGAGCGCTGGCCTTAGACACCCAGTGGGGCTTTAGTATCGTCACCCCCCAGCCCCCCACCACCACCCAGACAGACTGTCCCATACCTGCCCTTCCTCTGTAGAGCGCTGGCCTTAGACACCCAGTGGGGCTTTAGTATCGTCACCCCCCAGCCCCCCCCCCACCACCCAGACAGACTGCCCCATACCTGCCCTTCCTCTGTAGAGCGCTGACCTTAGACACCCAGTGGGCCTTCAGTATCGTCACCCCCCCCCCCCCACCACCACCCAGACAGACTGCCCCATACCTGCCCTTCCTCTGTAGAGCGCTGGCCTTAGACACCCAGTGGGCCTTCAGTATCGTCACCCCCCAGCCCCCCACCACCACCCAGACAGACTGCCCCATACCTGCCCTTCCTCTGTAGAGCGCTGGCCTTAGACACCCAGTGGGCCTTCAGTATCGTCACCCCCAGCCCCCCACCACCACCCAGACTGACTGCCCCATACCTGCCCTTCCTCTGTAGAGCGCTGGCCTTAGACACCCAGTGGGGCTTCAGTATCGTCACCACCTCCCCCACCACCACCACCCAGACAGACTGCCCCATATCTGCCCTTCCTCTGTAGAGCGCTGGCCTTAGACACCCAGTGGGCCTTCAGTATCGTCACCCCCCAGCCCCACCCCACCACCCAGACAGACTGCCCCATACCTGCCCTTCCTCTGTAAAGCGCTGGCCTTAGACACCCAGTGGGCCTTCAGTATCGTCACCCCCCCCACACCACCACCCAGACAGACTGCCCCATACCTGCCCTTCCTCTGTAGAGCGCTGGCCTTAGACACCCAGTGGGCCTTCAGTATCGTCACCCCCCAGCCCCCCACCACCACCCAGACTGACTGCC